>CM076582.1:1058267368-1058744868 GCA_034641835.2 Pinus albicaulis
TATAGGGACCTAACACAGCAGCATGGATCTTCAAGCAAATCAACAAATCAAAATTCTCCAAGCAAGCAATCAGGTAATGAATCAAGCAATGGTAAGAAAAATTTGAGAACTTTAAGAGATATTTAGGATGATTTGGATTTTAGTTAAAATTTTGCATTTTTTTCATTCCAACCTTCTTCGTTTGAAGAATCAATCAAAGATGAAAATTGGGTGCAAGCCATGGATGAAGAGATTAATTCTATTGAAAAGAATAATACATGGGATTTGGTTAATTTTAAAAGGATAAAAACCTCATTGGTATGAAGTGGGTGTACAAGACAAAGTTGAATGAGAAAGGTGAAATTGGAATATTTAAAGAAAGAATTGTACCAAAAGTATTCTTGCAACAAGGAAGAATAGATTTCAGAGAAACATTTTCTCCAGTAGCAAGATTAGATACTGCAAGAGCAATTCTAGTGACAACAACTCATAACAAGTGGAAATTATATATCACATGGAAGTCAAATCAACCTTCTTGAATGGAATTCTAGAAAAAGAAATTTATGTGCAGCAGCCACCACATTGTGAAGTTGGAGGTAAAGAAGATAAAGTTTACAAGTTGAAAAAAGCGCTCTATGAACTGAAGCAAGCACCAAGAGCATCGCATAGCAGAATTAACAATTACATTATTAAGAATGTATTTTGGAGAAGGAGCATTGAGCCTACCTTGTACACAAAGGTAAATGAGGATGAAAATATTTTGATTGTTTTCTTATATCTTGATGATATGATTTTTATAGGTGATCCTTAGTTAGATGATCTTGGCATTGAAGTTAAGAAATCTGGAAAAATGAATTTTTATTTTCCAAAATAAATATGCTAGAGATTTGGTGAAAAGATTCAGGATGGATAATTTCAAACGTGTACCTATAGTAGTTGCAACAGGTAAAAAGTTAAGTAAGGATGATGAAGCACCATATGTCAATCCAACTCTATTCAAAAGATTGGTTGGTAGCCTCATGTATCTCACAACTACAAGACCAGATATTATGCAAGGAGTGAGTTTGATTTACAGATTTATGGAGACTTCAAAAGACACACATTGGACTATAGGAAAAATAATTATGACACACATGGCACGAACGAGAGATTGTGGCATAATCTATGCAAGTACATAAAAGAAAGATTTGATTGGATTTACAAAATAGTGTTTTTCAGGTAGTTTGGATGATAGGAAGAGGACATCTAGTTATGTGTTCCATCTTGGTTTAGAAGTGATTTCATGGGCATCTAAGAAGAAACCTTTTCTGACAATATCCTCAATAGAAGAAGAATATATATCAACACCATCAGTAGCATGTCAAGTAGTATGGTTAAGAAGAGTATTGGATGGACTCGAGCAGAAACAACAAGGACCAAAAACGATATACTGTGACAACACATGAGCGATTGCATTATCCAAGAATAGTGTGTTTCATGAAAAGAGCAAGCATATTGATACTAGATATCACTTTATTAGAGAACTTGTGAGCAATGGAGAAGTTCACTTGAAGCCTTGTAAATATAGTGATCAATTAACTGATATATTTACAAAGCCATAAGCAATAGATGTGTTTGAATTTCAAAAAATATACTTGAGTGTTGTAATCCTAGTTGAGACATAGACCAACAAGCATGTTTTAGTTGTCATGAGTTAGTGTTCTAGCTTAGCGGTCCTAATTTAAGGGGGAGTTTTAAAATAGTTAATTAACTCCCCCATGCAGAGTTAGACAATGAGTTAAGTAAGAATTGAGTAATCTCAGTTGTGTGATAGATGAATTTGGAAAGTGGGTTAAAGAGTTAGTTAAGTGAGTGACGGTCAAGTCAAGTTATGTAAGTGTGTTCATGTCAAGTGGGTTAGGATAAATACCCTTCACCAGGTTCATTGTATTCAAAGAGTGAGACTGTGATTAACAGAAGAGCCGGAACTATTATTTTCCTTCGTGAAATACCCGTGTTATTTTGTTTTTAATATCAATGTGTCCAAAAATGTGAAACAAATTATTTCACATTTTAATTAACACCAACAATTTGAATATTATAATTTCATATGCAAGTCAATTTACCCAACAACTCACACCATTGCCAGAATGTTATAGGTAAAATTTTTGACCTTAGTTGAACCATCTTTAACGCAAAAGAAAATCTACTTAAACACATAGCTCTTCTATGGTCTTGAAGATAAAATTTACAGGTTGAAAAAAACGCTCTATGAACTGAAGCAAGCACCAAGAGCATGCCATAGCAGAATTGACAATTACATTATTAAGAATGGATTTTGGAGAAGGAGCATTGAGACTACCTTGTACACAAAGGTAAATCAGGATGAACAAATTTTGATTGTTTTCTTATATATATGATTTTTACAGGTGATCCATAGTTAGATGATCTTGGCATTGAAGTTGAGTAATCTGAAAAAATGAATTTTTATTTTCCAAAATAAATATGCTAGAGATTTGGTGAAAATATTTAGGATGGATAATTTCAAACGTGTACCTATAGGAGTTGCAACAAGTACAAAGTTAAGTAAGGATGATGAAGGACCATATGTCAATCCAGCTCTATTCAAAAGATTTGTTGGTAGCCTGATGTATCTCACAGCTAGAAGACCATATATTATGCAAGGAGTGAGTTTGATTTCCAGATTTATGGAGACTCCAAAAGACACACATTGGACTATAGGAAAAATAACTATGACATACATAGCAGGAACTAGAGATTGTGGCATAATGTATGCAAGTACAGAAAAGAAAGTTTCGATTGGATTTACAAATAGTGTTTTTTTCAGGTAGTTTGGATGATAGAAAGAGCACATCCAGTTATGTGTTCCATCCTGGTTCAGGTGTGATTTCATGGGCATATAAGAAGAAAATTTTTCTGACACTATCATCAGTAGAAGAAGAATATGTAGCAACACCATCAGTAGCATGTCAAGTAGTATGGTTAAGAAGAGTATTGGATGGACTCAAGCAGAAACAACAAGGATCAACAACGATACTGTGAAAACACATGACAGATTGCATTATCCAAGAATAGTGTGTTTCATCAAAAGAGAAAGCATATTGATACTATATATCACTTTATTAGAGAACTTGTGAGCAATGAAGAAGTTCACTTGAAGCCTTGTAAATCTAGTGATCAATTGAGTGATATATTTACAAAGCCATAAGCAATAGATGTGTTTGAATTTCACAAAAGATACTTGAGTGTTGTAAGCCTAGTTGAGACATAGAGAAACAAGCATGTTTGAGTTGTCACGAGTTAATGTTTTAGTTTAGCAGTCGTAATTAATGGGGGAGTATTGAAATAGTTAATTAACTCCCCCATGCAGAGTTAGACAATGAGTTAAGTAAGCATTGAGTAAGTTGAGTTGTGTGATAGATGAATTTGGAAAGTGGGTTAGAGAGTTAGTTAAGTGAGTGACAGTCAAGTAAAGTTATGTAAGTGTGCATGTCAAGTGGGTTAGGATAAATACCCTTCAACGGGTTCATTGTATTCAAAGAGTGAGACTGTGATTAATAGAAGAGTCGAAACTAGTATTTTCCTACGTGAAATACTTGTGTTATTTTGTGTTTAATATCAATGTGTCAGGAAATGTTAAACAAATTATTTCACATTTGAATTAACACCAACAATTTGAATATTATAATTTCATATGCAAGTCAATTTAACCAACAACTCACACTATTTCCTTCGTCACATGAATGTAAACAGGTGAGCCAAAAATCTTCAAATGAGAAATATTAGGCTTGTTATCAGAAAACGCCTCTTCGGGTGTACTCATGCCAAGTACTGTATGAGGACAACGATTTTGCACATATACCGTAGTGTTGCATGCTTCAGCCCACAAGTGTATGGGAAGGTCCTGATCATGCAACATCGCCCGTGCAGCACCCATGATCATTCTGTTCTTTCGCTCTGTGACCCCATTCTATTGTGGGTTATGAGGCACTATGAGCTCTCTTCGAAATCCTTCTGTACTGCAAAAGTTTTTGAATTAGCCAGAGATGAATTCACCACCATTATCACTCCTAAGAGCCTTCACCTGCTTCCCCGACTCTTTCTCAACCAGTGCCTTGAACTCATAGAACTTTGAGTATGTGTCGCTCTTCTTCTGCATGAAGAAGATCCAAAACTTACAAGAAAAGTCATCAACAAATATCACATAATACCTATGCTTTGCTGTCAAAGCTACTGAGAAAGTTCCACACACGTTTGTGTGAATTCTCTCAAGGATCATTTTGGCACGACTATCCTTCTCATGAAAGGTGGCTTTCACAAATTTTCCCAAAGTACATCCCTTGCACTGATCTGACTGCGAAAGTGTACCCTTGGGAAGCCCGGTAGAAATCTGCTGTAAAATTTCAAAGCACCATGGTGAACATGGCCCAATCTCCTGTGCCACAGTTCGCCCTCATCCCGACTCACCACTCCTTCTTCTTTTCTTGCCATTGCTGCGCAACCATCTACCTACAATTGATAAATGTTCTTAACTTGAACCCCTATCCTCCAGGTTTCACCAGTTGCCTTAGTGCACAGGAAATCCTTTCCCTCGCTAAAGACAACATCATATCCCTTGTCTTCCAACATCTCCACAGAGATCAGATTATTCTTCAATCCTGGAACATGCATGACATCTTTCAATATGAAAGGTTTACCAGAATCCCTCTCAAAGGAAATGGTACCAATTCCAGTTGCATTGTATCTACCATCATCGCTCGTCTCGATATGCACTCCAACATATTTCTCATCCAGATCAGTAAACAAATATTTCTCTCCGGCCATATGGAAATATGCACCACTGTCAAGAAACCAAACTGATCCCATCACACTTGAGACCAAGCATGAAATCAATGAAAAATCCAGCTCAAATTTTGAGGCTAAGGCCTCTTCAACTGCAGATCTAGCAGCCTACTTATTTTTCTTCTTCTATGGACAATTAGTGGTGTAATGTCTGTGTTGGTGACAATGAAAGCACTTCACCTTGGACAAGTCCTGCTTCTTTCCTTTCGCATCGAATTGAGAAGGATTTTTATTTCCCTTCCCTTTCCTTGCTTTGATATCCAAAGCACAATTTTCTTCATCTTCATTCTTCGATGAAGATCCATCCTTGGTACCCCGCCTTATCTCCTCCTACACAAGATCTGACCAAAGTCGCTCCCATCCTGGCAGTTTCTCCCGACCATTGATAGAGTCCTCATAACTATGCCAACTCTTTGGTAGCCCAAGGAGAGCCAATCTCACCAAGTCCCCTTCATCTACAATAACCCCCGCACTTTCTAGCTCATCCCTGCACTGGAAAAACTTTGTGAGGTACTTGGGTATACTGTCGCCTTTCTCCAATTTTATTTTCCTGAGTTTATCTTTAAGCGCCAACTTCCTCTGGTCGCTTCTGATTTGGAACAAGTCTTTCAAATATTTCCACATCAAGAATGGACTATATTTACCATGAAGGCTGGACACTATGTGATCCTTCACACCTTCCAACAGAATCCTTCGACATTTTTATGTCTTCTTTTGCCATGTGTCAAGTGTGGCTGCATCGCTAGAAGCAGGTTTTGGAATTTCTGCATCTATGAACTCCTTCAACCCATTTTCATCCACCACCACCTCCATCCTGTCCTTCCATGAAATATAATTCAAGCTTCCCTCAAGGGCATACTCCAATCGCAATCCGTTGAAAGACATTTCAATGAATTCTCAACTTCGACACCAAGAAAACACTACTACAAATTCGAATTCCACCAGCACGGAACTCAATTGTTTCAATAATTGCAATCTACTCCAATGATCAACTGCTCTGATACCATGTATAAATTATATAAATTATATACCACAATAATCAAAGGTTTTAAAAATTGAAGGTGAAATTTTATTATTGCAATAAATTTGGTCACTATACTTAGGATTGCAGGAAAAAGATAGTTGATCAAGGAAATCAAAGAGGTAATGTTAGTACAAAGAATAATATCTCCATGTCCCTAGCATGCAACACCAAGCATGAACCATCTGATAAGGTGTGTATATTAGACAGTGATTGTAGTAACCACGTGACATGTAACAAGAATTTGGTTGCAAATTTGGATGAATTGGTGAAGACAGAGGTAAATTTGGGGACTCGTAAGACTATTGATGTAGATGGAAAAGGAGTGGTCAACATTCTCACTAAGTAGGGGGAAAAATAAAATCCGAGATGTATATTATGTTCCTGGTCTCAAAAAAAATTTGATAAGTGTTGTTAAATTGATGCAGAAATGATACAAAATTATCATCCAAGGGGAAAAATGTGTTATTTATGACAAACCCTGAAGAAAGCGGCCCATAGCAAAGGTGCAGATGATGAGGGACACACTCTTTCCTCTAATTATGAAATACAATGATCAGGTTAGTTCTTTTATAGTTGCATGTTCTAATGATTACTGGTCAAGATGATAGACTTTCCATTTGTGTTGAGCTGCTATGGAAAAAATGGTTCTGACAGTGTCTAACCTTGCTACTGGAGCAAATGTTTCACCATAGTCGACACCAAACTGTTGTGAGAATCCTTTGGCAACAAACCTTGCCTTATGTTTCTCAACTTTTCCTTTTTCATTTAGCTTGGTCTTATATACCCATTTTACACCAATTTTTTTTTTGTCTCTTCGGAGATCAACCAATTCCAAAGTTTGATTTTTCTCTACGGCAGAAATTTTTCACCACCATTATCACTCCTAAGAGCCTTCACCTGCTTCCCTGACTCTTTCTCAATTAGTGCCTTGAACTCATAGAACTTTGAGTATGTGTCGCTCTTCTTCTGCATGAAGAAGATCCAAAACTTACGAGAAAAGTCATCAACAAATATCACATAATACCTATGATTTGCTGTCAAAGCTACTGAGAAATTTCCACACACGTTTGTGTGAATTCTCTCAAGGATCATTTTGGCGCGACTATCCTTCTCATGAAAGGTGGCTTTCACAAATTTTCCCAAAGTACATCCCTTGCACTGATCTGACTGCGAAAGTGTACCCTTGGGAAGCCCGATAGAAATCTGCTGTAAAATTTCAAAGCACCATGGTGAACATGGCCCAATCTCTTGTGCCACAGTTCGCCCTCATCCCGGCTCACCACTCCTTCTTCTTTTCTTGCCATTGCTGCGCAACCATCTACCTACAATTGATAAATGTTCTTAACTCGAACCCCTATCCTCCAGGTTTCACCAGTTGCCTTAGTGCACAGGAAATCCTTTCCCTCACTAAAGACAACATCATATCCCTTGTCTTCCAACATCTCCACAGAGATCAGATTCTTCTTCAATCCTGGAACATGCATGACATCCTTCAATATGAAAGTTTTACCAGAATCCCTCTCAAAGGAAATGGTACCAATTCCAGTTGCATTGTATCTACCATCATCGCCCGTCTCGATATGCACTCCAACATATTTCTCATCCAGATCAGTAAACAAATCTTTCTCTCCGGCCATATGGAAATATGCACCACTGTCAAGAAACCAAACTGATCCCATCACACTTGAGACCAAGCATGCAATCAGTGAAAAATCCAAATCAAATTTTGAGGCTAAGGCCTCTCCAAGTACAGATCTAGCAGCCTACTTATTTTTCTTCTTCTATGGACAATTAGTGGCGTAATGTCTGTGTTGGTGACAATGAAAGCACTTCACCTTGGACAAGTCCTGCTTCTTTCCTTTCGCATCGAATTGAGAAGGATTTTTATTTCCCTTCCCTTTCCTTGCTTTGAGATCCAAAGCACAATTTTCTTCATCTTCATTCTTCGATGAAGATCCATCCCTGGTACCCCGCCTTATCTCCTCCTACACAAGATCTGACCAAAGTCGCTCCCATCCTGGCAGTTTCTCCCGACCATTGATAGAGTCCTAATAACTATGCCAACTCTTTGGTAGCCCAAGGAGAGCCAAGCTCACCAAGTCCCCTTCATCTACAATAACCCCCACACTTTCTAGCTCATCCCTACACTGGAAAAACTTCGTGAGGTACTTGGGTATACTGTCGCCTTTCTCCAATTTTATTTTCCTGATTTTATCTTTAAGCGCCAACTTCCTCTGGTCGCTTCTGATTTGGAACAAGTCTGTAAAAGCTTTCCACATCAAGAATGGACTATATTTACCATGAAGGCTGGACACTATGTGATCCTTCACACCTTCCAACAGAATCCTTCGACATTTTGATGTCTTCTTTTGCCATTCGTCAAGTGTGGCTGCATCGCTAGAAGCAGGTTTTGGAATTTCTGCATCTATGAACTCCTTCAACCCATTTTCATCCACCACCACCTCCATCCTGTCCTTCCATGAAATATAATTCAAGCTGCCCTCAAGGGCATACTCCAATCGCAATCCGTTGAAAGACATTTCAATGAATTCTCAACTTCGACACCAAGAAAACACTACTACAAATTCGAATTCCACCAGCACGGAACTCAATTGTTTCAATAATTGCAATCTACTCCAATGATCAACTAATCTGATACCATGTAGAAATTATATAAATTATATACCACAATAATCAAAGGTTTTAAAAATTGAAGGTGAAATTTTATTATTGCAATAAATTTGGTCACTATACTTAGGATTGCAGGAAAAAGATAGTTGATCAAGGAAATCAAAGAGGTAATGTTAGTACAAAGAATAATATCTCCATGTCCCTAGCATGCAACACCAAGCATGAACCATCTGATAAGGTGTGTATATTAGACAGTGATTGTAGTAACCACGTGACATGTAACAAGAATTTGGTTGCAAATTTGGATGAATTGGTGAAGACAGAGGTAAATTTGGGGACTCGTAAGACTGTTGATGTAGATGGAAAAGGAGTGGTCAAAATTCTCACTAAGTAGGGGGGAAAATAAAATCTGAGATGTATATTATGTTCCTGGTCTCAAAAAAAATTTGATAAGTGTTGTTAAATTGATGCAGAAATGATACAAAATTATCATCCAAGGGGAAAAATGTGTTATTTATGACAAACCCTGAAGAAAGCAGCCCATAGCAAAGGTGCAGATGATGAGGGACACACTCTTTCCTCTAATTATGAAATACAATGATCAGGTTAGTTCTTTTATAGTTGCATGTTCTAAAGATTACTGGTGAAGATGATAGACTTTCCATTTGTGTTGAGCTGTTATGGAAAAAATGGTTCTGACAGTGTCTAACCTTGCTACTGGAGCAAATGTTTCCCCATAGTCGACACCAAACTGTTGTGAGAATCCTTTGGCAACAAACCTTGCCTTATGTTTCTCAACTTTTCCTTTTTCATTTAGCTTGTTCTTATATACCCATTTTACACCAATTTTTGTTTTGTCTCTTCGGAGATCAGCCAATTCCAAAGTTTGATTTTTCTCTATGGCAGAAATTTCTTGGTTAATTGCTTTGACCCAATTCTTTTCTTTGACTGCTTCTTCAAAATAAGTCAGCTGAGTTGAAATGAATGCAAACATATTCTGTTGTTCAGATTCATGCTTCTGTTCATATATCTCTCTGATACTTCTTGTTTTTTGTCACTCTTCTGAAGATGTTTGATCATTGGCTAAATCAGTGCTTGATGATGTTCCATTTTCATAATGTGCTGGCTATTCCTAACCCTGCAATCTTGGAGACTGTGGTGGATAGAAAAGCTGATTTGATGTTTCATCTACATGGTCAAACCAAGATTTATTTTCGAAAAATTTCACATCTTTGCTTATAATGAACTTTTTGGAAATGGGGTTATAAAGTCTATAGGCTTTCGACTGCTCACTCTAACCCAAAAATATGCATTTCTCACTTCTATCATCAAGATTTTTTCTTTTTTTTTAGGAACATGAGAAAAAGCTACTGATCCAAAGATTCTAAATTGTGACACATTTACCTTGTTTCCATCCCATGCTTCTTGAGGTATTTTATCTTGTAGGGTGGATGTTGGAGATTTGTTAAGAACATACACTACTGTCAACACTGCTTTAGCCCAATAGTCATTTATCAACTTCTTATCCCCTAGCATGCATCTCACGATGTTCATGATCGACTAATTCTTTCTTTCTACTACTCCATTTTGTTGTGGAGTGTATTTGGTTGTGTACTGCATTAGGATACCTTGCTGTCAACAAAATGTTTTGAATTCATTTGAGGTGTATTCTCCTCCTCTGTCTGATGTGAGTAATTTCAAGAGTTTTCCACTCTATTTTTCTACTTCTGCCTTGAACTCCAAAAATCTAGAGAAGGTATCTGATTTGTTTTTTAAAAAATACACCCATATCTTCCTGCTAAAGTCATCAATAAATTTCAAAAATTAGAAACTACCACCAATGGAAAATGTCTGCATTGGACCACAGATGTCGGTATGGAAAAGTGCCAAAGGCTCTTTCGCCCTTCAGGTTGATGAGGGAAAACTATCTCTTTTATGCTTGGACAAGACACAAACTTCACAATTACAGAAATTTTCACTGATAGTAGGTAGACCAATGACTATAGATTTCTTTTGAAGTAGACTGAGACTCTTGACTGGAATGTGACCATACCTAGAATGCAATAGATGAATTTCATCTATTCTTGATATATTGTGGACAAAATATTGGTTGGTATTTTGGCTTCTAAGGGTCAATGGAAACATCCTACTCTTGGTATTTTCAACTTTTGTTATCAACCTTTTATGAGGATCTTTGTCATATATATAGCAGGTGTTATTTTGAAACAATATATCATAGCCATGTTCCATTAATTGTCCTACACTAAGGAGGTTATGTTTGAGATGAGGAACATAATAAACATCAGGGATGTATTTGTTTTGATTCTTCTTAGTAAGAATAGGAATAGTACCTTTTCCTTCATCTTTAATACTTGTACAATCTCCAAGCGTTATCTCTGATGTTATGGAAGCATCTAGAGAAGAAATAAGTCTCTTGTTGCCTGTCATGTGATTGCTGCATCCACTGTCGAGCAACCAAATATCTTCCCTCTGTTTGTCTTCTAAGAAATGGCATGAAAGAAACATGGTCTTTGAGTATTCTCCTTCACTGTTGGAGAGATTGATATAGCCTCTGTGCTGATTTGACTATTTCTTTCTACATTCATGTTCGTAGTGGCCAAACTTCTTACAGTAGTAACATCGAACACTCGATGTGTTCCATGACCTTCCTCTCTGATTTCGGTTTTGTAGAGGTCTCCACTGCTCTGTTGCATGATGGTGATCAGATCTTCCATTGCCTCGAGCTCTGCCTTGCTTGTCGCCGCCTCTGTATCCTCTGCTTCTGCCTCTATCAAATGAAAGTTGTGCTTTGAAGGCTTTTTCCGTGGAATCTTTGGTCAGATTGAGTCTTGTTTTTTGTGCCAAAAGTGATCTAGTCAACTATTCTACTGAGAAAGTTTTAAAATATTTGGATTCCAACATGGCTGTGACAATCCTGTCATAGTTCTTTGGAAGTCTTCGAAGAACTTTTTCAACAACTTTCTAATCTGTAATGGTTTCACCAATGAGTTTTATTTGATTCACTATTCGCATGACTTTGGTCATGAACTGATCCACATTCTTAGTGTCAGACATCTTTAGAGTTTCAAACTGAGCTCTCAATGTTTGCAGTTGAACGGTATTTACTGTATCATCTCCTTGATACGTAGCTTGAAAAATATCCCAACATTCTTTTGCTATTTTCGCACCAGTTATTTTGTCAAAAATAGAGTCATCGACTAAATTTTGTATCCAGCATTTGGCTCTATGCTCCCTCTTTCTGAGTTCTATAGCTGCATTTCTCTGATTATTGGTCATGGCCGCCCATGCTTCTTGGGTCGGATCTACATAAGGAATCAGAATCGTGTCCCAACAATCTTGTGCTTGTAAAAAAGTCTTCATTCTCAAATTCCAAAATTCATAATTTTTGCCAATTAGATTTGGTGTCTGTGGCAAAAAACTTGAAGAGGCCATTATTTCTTCAAATGCGGCTTTTGCAAATTTCCTCTAAATATTTTAAATCTCTTAAAGACTTAATTTTTTTTCTTGAAACCCTCTTTTAAATTTCAGCCCTCTTCTCTCTTTAAATAAAAACTTCACTCATACTCTTTTGAAACCCCTTTTTTTTAAAAACGTTTCAAAAACATTTAAAGTTATATATATATAACTTTTTCTTTATGACATTCACCTTTTTTAAAGTCGACACTTTAAAGAAGAGCTTTCCTTTAAAACAAAATTCTTTATATCAAACTTTGAATACGTTGACCTTTGTATCTTTGAAAATCAATTTTTAAAAAACTTTAATACGAACGCTTCATACCTTTTTGATAAACGATTTTTAAAAAATACTTACGTTTAACGCATCATTTCTTCATGCATGCGTAACAAAATTTCAAATTGACTTTAATGCAGACTGGCGCAATCCCGAAGGGAATAGATGCGACTATTTCAAACCCCGAAGAAAGCATCCCATAGCAAAGGTGCAGATGATGAGGAACACACTCTTTCCTCTAATTATGAAATACAACGATGTGGTTAGTTCTTTTATAGTTGCATGTTCTAATGATTATTGGTTATGGCACATTCAATTTGGACACTTTAATTTTTCCTGTTTAATATTGTTGCAGGAGAAACAGATGGTCAAAGAATTACCTCCCATCAAAGAACCTGCTAGAACTTGTGAGTGTTGCACCTTGGGAAAAAAACACCGTGAAAATTTTCGAAAAGGAGTTTCATACAGAGCAAAGAAACCACTTGAGTTGGTGCATACAGACTTGTGTGGACCTATGAGGACACAATTAATTAGTGGAAGTTGTTACTTCCTCACTTTTATTGATGACTATAGCAGAAAGAATTGGGTTTATTTCTTGAAGCAGAAGTCTAAAACCTTTGCAAAATTCAAAGAGTTCAAAGCCTCAGCAGAGAACCAAAGTGATCGAAAGATCGATGAATTGAGATCATATCATGGTGGAGAATATGATTTGAAAGAATTCCATGACTACTGAAAACAACATGGAATAAAAAGATAATTTACAACTAGATACACACTGTATCAGAATGGTGTAGCAGAGAGAAAGAACAAAACAATCATGAACATGACAAAGAGCATGTTGAAAGCAAAAAACCTATTTAATGAGTATTGGGCAGAAGCAGTTTCATGTGCTATTCATGTGATAAATAGATCTCCTACAAAGAGTGTGATGAACAAAATACCAGAAGAAGCATGGTCCCGTATGTCATGCAGTGTATCTCACTTCAGAGTTTCTGGATGTGTATCCTATGCACATGTGCCTAAGGAGATAAGAGAAAAATTAGATGATCAAAGTGAAAAATTCATATTTACTGGTTATAGTGAGTAGTCAAAAGCTTACAAATTGTATAACTCTGTTACGAAGAAGACAATAATTAGCTGGAATGTTGTGTTCAAAGAAAAAGAGTCATGGAATGGAAATTTATACAAAACAATCGATGCACAAACAACATTGATGGAAGAGGATGGCGTAGCAGAAAAGGAGAAGTGTGAATCAAAGGAGCAGACACCAAACAGAGTCACACCAACAAGGACACCAATATTTTGAGAGCAGCATGGATCTTCAAGAAGATCAACAAACCAAAATTCTCCAAGCATGAAATCAGGTAATGAATCAAGCAATGGTATGAAAAAGATGAGAACTTTAAAAGATATTTATGATGATTTGGATTTTAGTTCAAATTTTGCATTGTTTTCATTCCAACCTTCTTCTTCTGAAGAATCAATCAGAGATGAAAATTGGGTGCAAGCCATGGATGAAGAGATTAATTCTATTGAAAAGAATGATACATGGGATTTGGTTAATTTTCCAATGGATAAAAACCTCATTTGTATGAAATGGGAGTACAAGACAAAGTTGAATGAGAAAGGTGAAATTGACATATTTAAAGCAAGACTTGTAGCAAAAATATTCTCGCAACAAATGGGGAATAGACTTTGGCGAAACATTTTCTCCAGTAGCCAGATTGGATAGTGCAAGAGCAATTCTAGTGACAACAACTTATAAAAGTGGAAAGTATATATCGTATGGATGTCAAATCAATCGTATGACATCAATACAGGAGCATTGAGCCTACCCTGTACACAAAGGTAAATGAGGATGAACAAAATTTGATTGTTTTCTTATATATATGATTTTTACAGGTGATCCTTAGATGATCTTGGCATTGAAGTTAAGTAATCTAAGTAATCTGAAAAAATGAATTTTTATTTTCCAAAATAAATATGCTAGAGATTTGGTGAAAAGATTCAGGATGGATAATTTCAAACGTGTAGCTATAGGAGTTGCAACAAGTAGAAAGTTAAGTAAGGATGATGAAGGACCATATGTCAATCCAACTCTATTCAAAAGATTGGTTGGTAGCCTCATGTATCTCACAGCTACAAGACCAGATATTATGCAAGGAGTGAGTTTGATTTCCAGATTTATGGAGACTCCAAAATACACACATTGGACTATAGGAAAAATAACTATGACATACATAGCAGGAACTAGAGATTGTGGCATAATGTATGCAAGTACAGAAAAGAAAGTTTCGATTGGATTTACAAATAGTGTTTTTTCAGGTAGTTTGGATGATAGGAAGAGCACATCCAGTTATGTGTTCCATCCTGGTTCAGGTGTGATTTCATGGGCATCTAAGAAGAAACCTTTTCTAACACTATCGTGAGTAGAAGAAGAATATGTAGCAACACCATCAGTAGCATGTCAAGTAGTATGGTTAAGAAGAGTATTGGATGGACTCAAGCAGAAACAACAAGGATCAACAACGATACTATGACAACACAAGAGCGATTGCATTATCCAAGAATAGTGTGTTTCATCAAAAGAGCAATCATATTGATACTAGATATCACTTTATTAGAGAACTTGTGAGCAATGAAGAAGTCCACTTGAAGCCTTGTAAATCTAGTGATCAATTGAGTGATATATTTACAAATCCATAAGCAATAGATGTGTTTGAATTTCACAAAAGATACTTGAGTGTTGTAAGCCTAGTTGATACATAGACCAACAAGCATGTTTGAGTTGTCATGAGTTAATGTTTTAGTTTAGCGGTCGTAATTAAGGGGGAGTATTAAAATAGTTAATTAACTCCCCCATGCAGAGTTAGACAATGATTTAAGTAAGCGTTGAGTAAGCTCAGTTGTTTGATAGATCAATTTGGAAAGTGGGTTAGAGAGTTAGTTAAATGACTGACAGTCAAGTCAAGTTATGTAAGTGTATGCATGTCAAGTGGGTTAGGATAAATGACCTTCACCAGGTTCATTGTATTCAAAGAGTGAGACTGTGATTAATAGAAGAGACGGAACTAGTATTTTCCTACGTGAAATACTTGCATTATTTTGTGTTTAATATCAATGTGTTTGGAAATGTTAAACAACTTATTTCACATTTGAATTAACACCAACAATTTGAATATTATAATTTCATATGCAAGTCAAATTAACCAACAGCTCACACTATTTCCACAATGTTATAGGTACAATTTTTGACCTCAGTTGAAACATCTTTAACACAAAACAAAATCTACTTAAACACATAGCTCTTCTACCTTCACCTTCACACCGTAGAAGTGAACAACAATCGTGATAGAGTCAATTTTTGTCTAGGAAATAGAATACAACAAGAACACAACTATTCTAATGCAAAGGCTCCTTTTATTGAGCCCACTCCTATGGCTTTGAAACCAATTGAAGGTTATTTAAGGTTACAAAGTACAGAGCAGAAAACACATTAACAAGCAGCTACGCATAACAGAGAAACAACAAACCCCAAAAGGGGTTACAACTCGTAAAGTATTGATAAGAACTCTTCTTTTATTTAATAATGAAACAGCAAAGCATTTTTAGCTGCATTATAACTCTTACCATACATTAATACTATGCATCATCTCGATTTATACAAAATTTAAGTCTGTTACATATATTTAAAAAATCAGTTTTGCATCTTTGAATTCCAGTAAATCCATACGGTGTTTCCCCTTCTAAACTCAACAAGACATGGGGTGTCTCCTATTAATTTCAACTAGCCCAATTCTATCATGCATCTTCCAAAATCGGTGATGACCTGATTTCTCCTAGTGTGTAGGAGATCAGTCGTTGCACCGTTTGGATATCTTCCATTGCAGGACTGGGTGTTGTCATATTGGCTAACAATGTTTGGAATGCAACTGTCAGAATAGATCCCCTTTTCTGGATACTACTCGAGCTACTTCCAATTTCAGTGGAAAATGGTACAGGCCCATCTGGGTGAAGTACAAAGCCAGATGGAAAAACAGAAGCATAATCACCTTCAACTTCTTCCATCACTATATGAATGGAAGCAATGTCTATAGGAGCACAAACAATAATGTACCCCCAAGCGTCGGTATAGCAATCCTGCAAAATGAATGCAGCGTGATCCATATCGGTACCCTGCAAATGTTGAAATAAACAAATTGACATATTAATGATAGGGTAAACAATTTATGGCATTAATCATGCTTCTTTCTCATTCCCCAAGTACTTCTGCAAGTGTGCATTTGTTCGATATACTCTAATATTCAATGTTAAGATAACACTTACATTTGATGCGAAGAGGCTAACACTGGTCCGAGGATGTTGTCCCTTCACAATGCGAGTTATTTCTTTCTTTGGTTCACTGATGGAGAGCATATAGCACTGCATTATTTGATCTTCAAATGTTAGTGACATATTCTTAGCATTATATACAAGTTGATCAGTGGAGCAATTCTACCTATAACTCAATTAAACTTGGCTTCGACGATTCAGATCTCGCAGGAAATCGAACAATTTCTGAGGAGTAACGGGAAGCCGGACTGAAGTGGCAGCACAGAGCAGAACACGGCCAGGCAACTCAGGTTTCTCCGCGTTCTTCCAGTTGTTAACCATCGATGGACACAGACTAGTGCAGAAGTCACTCGTGATTCGTTGAGCAAGTTTTAGCAAACTTTGCCGGCCTCTCTGATCTGGGAAAGCTGATCGAAAACCTAAATATTTTCAGATGAAAATAGCAGTCTCAATCAGATCTTACAAACGGTAAAAACAAAATTCATAGTAATGAAATATAAAGCTGATAGCCTTACCACTAGTATCTGCTTTTATTTCCTTGAGAAGAGTGAGACGTTCGCATTGATGCTGCAGCGCTGACAGCCAACGCTGCGACCCAAACGCCAAACCGGAGCTGACCACACGACGATACAGGCTGAGGACACCACTATCGTCATAATCGATATGCTCTACCCCGGTAACCTGTTATACACATACAATTAATCATTCAGTCATCAATGAAAACGCGTAGCCAAGGAAGCAGGGATAATAATGCTTTAACATGGAATTACATTTGAACATGGAATACAATGCTGTTAAGAGATTAACGTACCAATTGGAGTTCGCGGTTCCTGGTATCCCCTACACCACTGCATAAGACTTCCAATGTTGTGGCTCTGAAAACAATCGATGGGAACATTTCTGCATAACGTTTCTGAGTTGTATACAAAATTTCCGTTAGTACAGTATCAGTAATTAGAATTCAATCAAGTAGGGAAGAAGATGAAGTGGCAGTTTGTTTACATACCGCACTCATTAGTATGTCCACCAGATTCATACTATTCATAAGCACGGTCCCATCATGTCGGTTTGCTTCAGTTCTGTATCCCAACGGTTTCGTGAATTTTCGACGGTATTCATCATGGTTTAGGGTTTTCATTGTCCCGTCATGAGGATTTGGGATCCAGAGAGGGTGCTGCATTTGAGCCATTCTTATGAGCTCATTCATTGCTGCACGGGCAAGGCCTGCTGCTGAGGATTTGTCAACTATCCCACCTGGACTTGCGGCTCGCTGTGCAACATCAACAGCAGAAAGTCCGTTCAAGAAATCGGAAGTGGGATTTGTAGCCGAATGCAGGCTGTGAAGATTGTTGACAACAGAGCCACCAGATGTCACACTCGAAGTAACATTGTGTAGAGAAGAAAGCGACAACATTTCTGTATATGGTCTCCCACGCAATTTTTCCGCAGCAAGCTGCACAACCAGGACAAAGACATAGAATTACAGACACTAAAATATTTACTAACACACCAACGGACATAAACATATAGCCGAGTGACCATAAGAAAATTCAAGGCTTAATAAAAAGCTTTACTTTAATCAAACTAGAAATGCTCCGGTTGCATTTCGAGAATGCCCTTGAATATTAATATTTCAAAGCTAAATTAAGTTTGAGGGGCAGTGGAACCAAACCTCATTTTTTAATATTGTGTTCTCCAACCGCAGCTGTTGCACCTCAAAATGCATCTCCATGAGCATGGCAGGTCCTCCACCATTGTAATAGCTGCAGTTCTTCATCGCTTCTTTGAGAGATCAATTTTCCATTTTATATCTTTCGATTTCTCCCGTCACTGTACCGTTATCGCGACGCTCTTTTTGAACCTATCAGTCCAAAAGTTAGCAGATGAGAGAAATGAAACAGAAAGAAAAAGAAAGATTTAAAGAGTTCGCTGAATTTCCATGACTTTGTGCAGGAGTGTTTTACGGTGAATTTCCATGACTTTGTGCAGTGTGTTTTAACCCTAATGACCATAAAAATATAACTGCATACCTTCACCTTTGCGCGAAAGTTTTGGATCCAAAACCTTATTTGCCTGTACTCAAGACGCAATTTTGTACTGAGTTGTTGTCGCTGCGTTTTGTTGGGATGGGGGTTTTCCCTTAAAAACCTGAAAACAACGAACCCAAATGAACTTCATCCGGAAAACTACCGTGCTTGACAAAAACCCAACTAAAACAAGAATGGTTTCATAACTTACTTCTCCATTTCCTGTATCTGTTCAGGAGTGTGCCTGTGTTTCTTTCTTTCAGGTTGACTGCCCACTTGATCATCCCCGGCTCGCTTCGCTTCCGCATTATCTCTTCCAGACCTACTCTCATACTCGTCATCGATGTTCATTCCCGATTGTGTGTGTGGACTACTGTGCCTTAATTCCGTTTGCCTTTTTCCAAGTGTGTGGGCTACTGTGTCCTTTAATGAAAGCCTTCCAATTGCTTCTTACTGTCCATTAGTAACAGAGAGAAAGAGGGAGAAGGATGCTCTCCATTCTCTCTCACTCGTCTCGGTCCTCAAACCAAAGACTGAGTTCAGTGTGTTAAAAAGCTGCTCACACTTATAAATACGTCTGAGGCTGAGGCTGTCCTAGCAAAGGTTGGCAGTAATCAGTGGAGAAAAGTTGGTATAGGCTAGGGTATGCTTTTGCATGAGATTAAGCCATAGTTTTTTGACTTGCACTGCCAAGCTAGAGTAATTATGTTTTTGTATTCCCTTTGTTACAGAATCAACCTGTTCTTCTGCAAACAAAAGACCAGTTAGGCCCTGCTTGTCTTTTGCTTCGCTTTTTAACACACTGAAATCAGTCTTTGGTTTGAGGACCGAGACGGGTGAGAGAGAATGGAGAGCATCCTTCTCCCTCTTGCTCTCTGTTACTAATGGACAGTAAGAAGCAGTTGGAAGCCTTTCATTGAAGGACACAGTAGCCCACACACTTGGGAAAAGGAAAACGGAATTAAGTCAGAGTAGTCCACACACACAATCGGGAATGAACGTCGATGACGAGTATGAGAGTAGGTCTGGCAGAGATAATGCGGAAGCGAAGCGATCCGGGGATGATCAAGTGGGCAGTCAACCTGAAAGAAAGAAACATAGGCACACTCCTGAACAGATACAGGAAATGGAGAAGTAAGTTATGAAACCATTCTTGTTTTAGTTGGGTTCAAGCACATTGGTTTTCCGGATGAAGTTCATTTGGGTTCGTTGTTTTCAGGTTTTTAAGGGAAAACCCCCATCCCAAGAAAACGCAGCGACAACAACTCAGTACAAAATTGCGTCTTGAGGACAGGCAAATAAGGTTTTGGATCCAAAACTTTCGCGCAAAGGTGAAGGTATGCAATTATATTTTTATGGTCATTAGGGTTAAAACACACTGCACAAAGTCCTGGAAATTCACCGTAAAACACTCCTGCACAAAGTCATGGAAATTCAGCGAACTCTTTAAAGCTTTCTTTTTCATTCTGTTTCATTTCTCTCATCTGCTAACTTTTGGACTGATGGGTTCAACAAGAGCGTCGCGATAACGGTACAGTGAGGGGAGAAATCGAAAGATATAAAATGGAAAATCGATCTCTCAAAGAAGCGATGAAGAACTGCAGCTATTACAATGGTGGAGGAACTGCCATGCTCATGGTGGAGGACCTGCCATGGTGTAGGATCCATCTTAACCCCCGATCTATCTAGAGGCATCAAATGTCTAGAGGTGCAAACCTCTTTTTTGAGTGCAAAACTTGAGGAAATGTTTTCACTTTGAAAGTTTTGATGTCTCTAAGGGCTTGATAGATCCAGAGTTAAGATGGATCTTCGATGGTTTTTACACATTTAGAAATAGATTCTTGAAATCATTTGTTTCAGAGCCCGGCAAAGTTTGAGGTAAGGAAGAAATTAAATCATTCTAATTCGGTGGTGTTTTGCTCAAGGTGGAAATTAAATCATTCTAATTTGGTGGTAAGCGCGATTTGTTACACATGATCGCATTCATGGATGAAAAGGTAAAAGAAAAAAGTAGGAAAAAATTAAAATGCAGGAGCAAACCAAATCAAACCTAAAAATCTATCCCAGTTAGGAATGTGAAATCATGAAATCATTTCCGTCAAATATTATTTTGAGGCAAGGCAGAAATTAAATCATTCTAATTTCTTGGTGTTTAGTCGAAATTAAATCATTCTAATTTGGTAGTAAGAGTGATCCATTACACACGATCGCATCCATGGAATAGAAGTAGATAAAAATGTAAAAGCAAAAAGTAGGAAAATTTTAAAATGCAGGAGAAAATGAAATGAAACCTAAAATTCTCCTTTCTCCATTAATTAAAATGTAGGAGAAAATAAAATCAAACCTAAAATTCTATAGCACTTCGTACAGTGAAATATTTTTTCCATTATGCTATTGCAGTTCGTACTGTGAAATCCTCCTAAAATTCTATAGCAGTTCGTATAGTGAAATCCTTTTTTCACTAAGCTATTATAGTTTGTACTCTGAAATCCTCTCTCCATTTGCCACAGTTCGACACCACTCCTCGCACCATCACAGAGATTCTTCCTCACAAATACAATTCACACTTTATTTGTGTTAAATTTATATATCTACGGAGATAAGTGATTTTTCATTAGGGCTAACATTACATTAATTAGATTAAATATTAAATATTAAATGTTAAACACTACTTTTACATTTACGTGTTTACATATAAAATATTGTGCATGCACCATGACCAGATGAGAAAGTGAGATCATATTCCTAATCCATGAGGTGATGGAAAAGGAAAAAAGACTTTCCCCAAATCTTTCAAAAATCCTTGAAAGAAATTATTTCTAATTTAGATTTTTGAGAAAAAATCTAAATTTCCCCAATGAAGAGGAGTAGTTGGGAAGAGGTGAGAAAAAAGCTGGAAAAGCTGAGGAAAAGCTTAAAAGCATTTGAGAATCCCAGAATAGACCTAGATAAGCAGAATGAAACATCTGAAATTAGATGCAGAGAATTGAAATGACTTAGGAAGCTGAAATAAATATTTGCTCAGGCAGTTGAGGCTAATTGGAGCTGGCAGGATCTTTCAACTGGGGTGAATCCTGGGAGATAAAAAGGATTCTAAGGTTGGGAGGACTGGTCATGGTGGAGGTGTGCATGTATAAATTTGGAGATATGTTTTATATCTATAAGTCAGGTATTTTATTGGCTCATCTGTTTCCTTGAAATGGTGATGTATATTCCTTTACTCAATTTATACTGAAATTGTGATGATATTCCTTTATGCAATTTGTAAATTGTGATGTTACTGGAGAGAGCTTTGTGAAATTTGAAGTTGTGATGTTATAGTACATTATGTAATGTATGAATTGTTATGTTAGGTTGCATTGTGCAACTGTTAGATGGATTAATGGTTCAGTAACTTTTGTAATTGCAACCACAACTATTGACAGTAGAGACAAATGGTTGAGTGTAGAGATGAGTACATTGTAATAATGATGGTTGAGATGATGGATTAATTGAGCAGCCAATATAATAACCATGTATAGATATAGATGGCTATCTTCTCAAGGAGTATTTAATTCTGTGTGTATAAACAGAAGATGTTAACAAATCGGTACCCACGAACATTAAGTTCCAAATAAATTAATCTATCATAACAATACTGATGGCACAGAATTCACTGTGATCAATAACAGAAAGTAGGGAACAACAACCCTCAGCTGTGTCACAATGGAAAGAATTGTAAAAAAAATTAGAATTTATAGTATTCTATTAAATGTAATGGTACACATATGGAGGTAGCAGTTGAATCCTAACTAAGTACGAGGATTAATAATAGGGATTCTAAAATATCCAGTTCAATATTCTCTCCCTCCATTTGAGTGAAGCAAGAGGAGCTGTTTCCTAGTTCCCCCTGGAACAGTTGAAGCTGTACAAAAAAATATCACACATGTTGAATGTCTATAACAGTCAAATAAGGGGGAAAAAGCCTATTGCAAAATCTATTGTGTAATAACAGTCTGTGTGAAGGAAGATTGTAAGCATGTGTAAAATACCATGAACAGAGCATCTGGTTACCATCCATAGAACTACGGGGGAAGTAGTGGAGCAATGGTGGTGAACTACGTAGAGATAGATGTATGCGAGGAGGCCTACATCTATACTTCGATGCTGAAACTTTAACATATTGAACATATTCGCAGGCCGGCAAACTGGGAAGTTTGATTAAGGGCCTAGTGATCATCCTGCACAGAAAACCTGAGACATGCAAGGTAAAATAGGTAGGTATATAAGTCTGCTATATGAACTGAGAAGTGGGAAGGTTAAGCCCAAAAATCCTCATGGAAATTCTTATATCCCAGGGCTGTCTGTAGGTACTGAAAATAATCTAAACCCCAGATAACAGTCTGCATTGTGGCTGATGCAGTAAAAAATTTTAATTGTTATCGACGCAGAAAGCGGAGAATGTTAAGTTATGTTATATGGGTAGCACTCATGGTAGGGGTGATGAATATAGACCTTAAGAGAGACCTGTTGAATCTCATTCAGAGTAAAATGAAATAATTATAGAAGAGGAGTTAAGAATTTTAGGAAGAGTAAACATGAGGATGAGGTATAACAGATGTTATTAAATAATAACATAATCCTATGGAAAAAAAAATGGGTTTGGGAGACGTGACAAATGTTATCGGAGCAAAGTTCAAAAATTTGGGCAAGATATGTGCTCACAAAGAAATAATAAACTGTTATAAATCTTATGAATAGTGAAAAATATTACTTCAAGCATACTTGCAGAACAATAAATTATCCCCGCAGAAAATGAGCTAAAACACGGGGCAAATTTGAACAGTAAACAGTCTTGAAGGATATAGCTGAAAAAACTTAACCAAAGGGGACGAGTTACATGGTATGTCTTGAAACAAAATGAATTTATTAAATATAGATTTAGTATCAGTTCTACATTTATCAGCATGAGCTACAAGGAATGCCATTCTGCATGGTTGTAGAACTTTAAAAAGGTAAAATTGTATAAAATCTCTAAACCCTCACTGGTTTAAATCTATAGATACTTATCTTCACAGGAAAAAAAAACTGGATGTGTTATGTCAAACTTGCTTCTGTTGTAATCAAACCATACCATTGGATATCTATGCACAGTAGAAAGAGGTTGGCTTAAATCTGAAATGCTAGAGAAAACATTGTAGCTAATGATTTTTCTCTATATGATTTTGATAAACATCCATAAGTGTATATATTTTATTCCAAATCTAGCCTTACTCCTTGAAACCAAATATCATAGCAAGATAATTTATAATTAAAGTCTTTTACAGTATGAATTGGCTACATATACAATTTGATATGATGACAATGGAAAAATTTGGTACTACATTTAACAGAATCTATCATTAGGCATATACCCTCCAGATTTTGTGTAGTTGTAGACCAGAAAGTTCAGAGTAGAAACTCTAGAATTTCTAAACCAAGGTTGGTTTAAATCTGAAGTTTCTTAGTCTCCATGAATCATTAAATATTACTCTGTTTTTGTACATTTAAATGGGATATTTTATGCTCTTGTGTAGACTAGAAAAGTAGTATAATATCACTAAGGTATGCATGATATCTAGAAAAATGAAATAAAGCCAGATATTAGCATGTGACCAAAAAGGATGATGTTAGAAAGCGAGTAAATTCCCTCTATAGAATGGTTATAATATTCATAAGAGGGGAGATTCCCCCTCCAAGCTATCTTGAGTACTTGAATAAATTATCATACATAGATTTCATGCTATCTTTAAAGTTCTATAGAAAAACATACTTTAAATTTAAAGAGATTGAGTCCTAACAACAAACTGAAAGTAGTAACCTACTTCATAATGATAGAGATACTAAAGTCTTGTACTCAAAGATCAAATAGAATAACTATCTTGGCAGATCTGAATTCATATAACTCTTTGACTAGAATTAAAGATGCATATCTTGACGAGAGACATTGTATAATCTACAAAAGAGGCTCGAAAAATATATTCGAATATAACCCATATAATATGTGCATCGCATAATAAGGATTGAATGTCTATAAAAAAAAAAAAACCAAGAAGTAAGTCTATTAGATGAATATAGAACGCTAATGTTAATGGAACAAATTTCATACCAGCCGTGAGCCATAGGTCCGATCCCTTGCATGTACCTCTTCCGGCTATATAAAAACAAATAAAATAGGTGCACTGCCGTTTCGGATGGTGGCAATAACGTGAGGGAGTATAGACCTATATGTGCAAACCAAACGTTGATGCGGTTTTCTTATTCAAAACAAAGGGGTTACATATGACTGAATGATCACAGAGTAAGAGCTAACAAATTTAACATGGGAATGTGCCGAGAGTCTGGCTCATATTTCGTCCTACCTCCATTTCAATGAGTTATTACAGGTCAAAACAAAAACCATAAGCGCTAATGTTCTAGAGGCGGGATCGTAATCAAAGAGGTAGGAATTCACATGTTAATCTTTTCAACCTTTGAAATAAATTCTATAGTACCGAGAAACCCAATATTGGTAGCAATTAGAGAGCCACTAGGTAAACAAAAGGAAATTTATCTTCCCTCCCAGATCTGAGCATCATAGTCCAATATGAGGGTATAAGTTCATTAGACCACTTAATGATTTTTCACTTCCTCTACAATTACCATGTGACATTGGTACCTATACTTATGTAACGAAATTATGGTAACCGAATTGTAACTCACATGGCCTTTACAACGATACTAATATAGTAGCAAGTGTAGATATATATATATAGAGAAACTATACAAATGAAAGTATATTACTTGTTAAAGTAGTGACAAGAAACTTGCATAAACCACTACGAACATAAATTCCATATATGCTATGATATATCATTACCTCCACAAATAAACATGGAAACGTGCATATAAACTAAAAGTCGACCCCTTAGTTAGTAAATACTAATGTCGAAAGACCTTTTGGGGATATTTAAATGAAGAAACGATATAAGTTATATCAACCTCTGGATCATGTCAAGCCTGCTGATCCCGACCAAAATAAATTAAAAAAAGATAAGGCCGATGTTTATTTACAGTGATGAGCCAATCAAAGATCAACCACGTCACACGAACATGTTTCTTATTTCTTTGTCGAAAGGCGACTCTGGTGTTTTTGAAAGGTCGAACAATGTATTAATCTAGAAGATCTCACACCTTAAAATTTATATTTAATGACAAAAAAAAAAAAAATTGCCTGAGCAATGCGGTGAGCAATGAAGAATTTAGATTGACGAATGGCGACGTGGTTGGAAATTTCACTGCCCCGGTAGCCTTAAATCAGCTCACGGCTTGAGTGGTTTAAGCAATCTATAGAACCTGGATCATAGGAATACATACAAACTAGTACTGTTCGTGAAACGAGAAATTTGAGCGGATCCATAGAGCCACTTGACCATATGAATACAGATAATCTGTAGAACCATCACAATTATAGACATTCAAACAGTAAGTGCATCCTGCGTAAATTCTCAGAAAAATATGCCTAACTATGCCGCGATATCCTTGAACAAGTAAATACAGTCGTTAGACAGAATAATGTCGTTCGAGGAGGGAGGTCACCAATATAGCAAAATCGGTACCAACTGCCTCACAGGAACCCGATAAGGCATAGCCATTAGTCCACAAGGAAGGGGGGGCACAGAGAATATCACTCGGATTTCAGACTAATGAACCATTGAACAAATAAGCCGGAACGATAACATAATAACCTAACACCTGCGCAGCCAAAGAATAGGTTACCTCCGCATAAGAATGCCGAGTTGCAGCAAGATGGAACCCGAGGGTTTCGAAAATGCACAAGAGAACAGACTCGCCCTCGGATCTCCAGTTCATAGATGGAGACGACGATCTGCTACCCTCTCGGCACAGACCCAATGGGAACTATCCCGCGCCCTCGAGATGTAAACAAACACCCCTGCGTTTGAAATAACCAGCATCTTATAGAAAGGAGACGATGAGGGATAGTATACCTGAAGAAGGATGTAACCTGCTGTATCGATAGATGGAGGGCCTTCAGGGTAAGGTATTGTGGTAACCCTAAACCCTCTACCCGAGAAGGAGAAAAGAAATCCCAAAACAAATTGAGCATAGGCAACACGTAGAAAAACAAAGTACCGTGAACAGAAAAGTGGCGTCGGAAAGAGTTAGGTGCCGTATGCGCTCAGCATTAGGTTAATACCAGGACATTTCAAACTCGAGGGTTCATCCCAGCAACCGCCGAATACCACTGTAAACTAGACGGCTGGTAAGCACCCTAGCCGTAATTGCAGGGTGTACCGCCTCCCAGAAGTCGACACGTAGAACAGGGATTCCAGACGCCACGAAAAATAATGGTGTGACGTGCTAGTTGGTTGCGCGGAGCAGCCGCACTGGTAACCCTGTGCAATACGCCAATACACTTGGTTAAATTACACGTACAATCAAATCGAGTTATAAAATCGTTGATCAGGCTAGTCTAGTGAAACTCTACATTTTTCAGAAATCAAAGATAGCTAAATAAATGGACGGACTTGGTACAGGCGAAAAAGAAACGTAGATCTGGCTTACAACGAACACCAAATTAATTCTTCTAATAACACCTTTTAATGTGAAAGCTGCAGGTGATACATATATGAATATAATAGGGATTCATGAAAGGTTGGGGCGGTGTTCCTGTACGACGCAGGGTTAATGAAATCGTATATCAACCCCTCCACGTTATATCGGTGCCGTCGTATTAATCTTTGATTAATTAAATGGTCGTTGATTATTTAAATGGTCGTTTGATATTTAAATGGTCGTTGGGTATATGACCATGTACCTTGGCCGGTTTTATGAACTTCGGCCTCACTAAGTTATAATTGTCATATTGTAAAAAGAATCGTGGATCGATTTCATGAAATTCGATAATGCGCACTCATAATTGCCATAGTATCAAAAAGGGGGAAATCTATGTAGGCTTTATTCAAAGGTAGCGAACTATAGGTTACACATATAAAACCATAAACACTTATATGTAGAATTCCTTTATGTATCCAATATCTTTTAAGAGAGGTATGTATAAAATTATAAGGGGAATTTAATTATATGTCCAAATATCTCATAGGATGGGTACCTACATAATTATATGTGGCATATAATTAGGTGTTCAATAGCTTATAATATGTAGATAAGGGTAATTCTATGTGTAATATAAATGGGATTTCCGTATCTTAATAAAAGATGTTTCTAGGCCATGATATGAATATAAAAACATGGATTCAAGTATATGGATATAATTATATGGAGATGGTTAATAATTGCATATTGAACATATATGTTATGTAGAAATATATATGAACGTTCATATACAATGAGAGTAGATATATCAATATCCTCGAAGAGTCAT
The DNA here is from genome assembly GCA_034641835.2 of Pinus albicaulis. Taxonomy (NCBI): domain Eukaryota; kingdom Viridiplantae; phylum Streptophyta; class Pinopsida; order Pinales; family Pinaceae; genus Pinus; species Pinus albicaulis. The sequence goes on from CM076582.1 coordinate 1,058,295,358, forward strand.
AGGGAATACATCTGAATTAGATAGTTCGAGGAAAGAAAAAAAAAAAAAAAAAATTCCTAAACTGGAGGCGTTGGTTGGAAATATATATGATATATATACAAACCTAGTGGATATATATATATGCTCATGAGATGTATATTTCCCAAGGCTTGATATGTAAGTAGTATATGAACAAGTGGAAGATGTATCTTATAAGGCATGTATACTGCTATAAAAGAAAAGAAGATTTAAGTACAAGTTTTAATTTCAATTAAATGGTTGATTTAGTAATTGTGGAACCATTACATTGAGTTAGGCATGAATGAATGAAGGGGTAAATAAAAATTTTCCTCATGATTTAATTAAGGGAGAATATTCTTGTAACAGTGGAAGAATGATTTCTTAATTATTTATTTATATTCTTCCACTTGGTATATTTTATAAGTTTAGAGATAATGAATAAAAGAATTATGGAGAAGTGATATTTCTCTCAATAAAAGCATGAGAGATTTATGGGTTGCTTTTGCTAGAAAAAGTAGAATGCTTTTATGCATTAGAAAAGAAGGAATTCTTTCATGACTCAGGAAAAAGTTGGAATACTTTTATGATTTATAAAATCTTTTCCATTTTAATTAATTCTATTTTAGTATATAAGCCAATGACAAAAAGAGAAGAGGGGAACTAGCAAAGTATGAACATACAATTAAAAGTAAATGCATAAATTCTGGTGAGTCTTTGAAAAAGGGGAAACTGTGTCAAATTTATTTTTGGCATTACCAAGTATTGATATTGTGAATGTGATGAATTATAAAAATTACATTTATCACTAGAAAAGGAAACATGAATTCTCACTATAAAATTTTTTTTTGGTGCAAATTTTATTAAAGTAAAATTTCTTGAGTCTTAAATTCAAAGACAGAGAAATGATGTGAATCATTCAGCTACAAACCGATAGAAAAGAGGATGAGCTGTATTTTGGACTTGGGTGTGGGGGAAACCCATCAGCTCCAAATTTGTTCACTTAAGTTTTGAACTAGTGGATACAATTTCATGTGAGAGGTAAGCATGGAATTGTAGAGATTATTAATGAGTCTAGTTGTTACTAATTAAATTGATTTGGTTAACAAAAAGAAACAATGAAAAGGTACTAGAAGTACAACTATAAAATGACAAAGGGTAAGCATAAACATGCATACGATACAATTGTTTTCTTTCATTTATGAGTACTAATGAAAAATTGTCAAATTGTTTAGCCAAGTGTGTAACAGGAAATTGTACACTCTGGAAACAAAGAGGGAAAAAGGTGAAGATAAATCACCTAGAAAATCCAGAAAAGCTGAACTGAACCAAGTTGCGTGAGGAAAGAATCTCACGGAAAAACAAGAAAGGATAAGTAGTGTACTAAAAGTGCACTAAACTATTATGAACCTGAACGGTTTGATTAATAACTGAATGTCTTAAGTTATTGAAATGCAGAATGCTATTGTGAATTATCAATTATATGTACCTGATATTACTTACATTGGTATGGATTGTGGACAGAGAAACCAGAATGATGGATCTTCCATACCGACTTCTTGTAAAGAAGTAGGAAGAAAGCCAACTGCATAAGGCATCAGTAAATATAGTGGAGGCAGGAGAGTACTCTGCTGGAAACTAATGGCTTATACATTAGCCCTACCATTGCTTATTAAATTTCCTGATATATTTCATGTCTCCTTGTTGGAAAGGAAACGTTATAATTTTTGTACATGATGCTTCTCACATGATTGATTTGAATTGTGGTCCAGATGGAACCAGAAGAGGAATTTCCTTCCAGAGTCGCCTCAAAGATGAAAGCGAGAAGGAATTGAATTGCGAAAACGAACAGTAGCTAGAGTAAAGGTGCAGTGGAGCACTTTACTGCTGAAAAGCTACATGGAACAGAGAAGCTAAGATGATGGAAAAGCATTCATAATTAAGTTCAAAATGAACTAAGTCGATAGTTGTCAACACCGAGGACGGTGTTTATTTTCAGAGGGGGAATATGTAACACCCCCAAGTTCTATGCTTTTCAAATTAGAAATTTGAACATACATCCATAGGGGAGTGGACCCCAATGGATAATTGTTATGTGGATATGGTTAAATACTTAATTATGAAAAATAAATAAAATATTGTGCATGCACCATGACCAGATGAGAAATTGAGATCATATTCCTAATCCATGAGGTGATGGAAAAGGAAAAAAGACTTTCCCCAAATCTTTCAAAAATCCTTGAAAGAAATTATTTCTAATTTAGATTTTTGAGGAAAAATCTAAATTTCCCCCAATGAAGAGGAGTAGTTGGGAAGAGTTGAGAAAAAGCTGGAAAAGCTGAGGAAAAGCTTAAAGCAGCTTTAAAGAGTCCCAAAATGGGAAGCCTAGGCTAAACAGGAATAAAGCATCCTGAAATTCTGGACGCAGAATTGGAAACAGGCTTGGGGAAAGCACAACTTAAATAAGCTGCTCCAGAACAGATTGAGGCTAGTCTGTTCTTGGAGGATCTCTGCTCGGGGGTGAATCCTGGGAGATAAAGAGGATTCTATGGTTGGGAGGACTGGTCATGGTAGAGGTGTGCATGCATAAATTTGGAGATATCTGTAAGTCTGTGTTAATCATCTCTGTTTTTATGAAATGGTGATGTTATATTCCTTTACTCAATTTATGAAATTGTGATATGATATTCCTTTATGCAATTTATGAAGTTCTGATGTTATAGGCTTTTATGAAATTTATGAAGTTGTGATGTTATAGTACATTATGTAAGGTATGAATTGTTATGTTAGGTTGCATTTTGCAACTGTTAGATGGATTAATGGTTCAGTAACTTCTGTAATTGCAACCACAGCTATTGACAGTAGAGACAAATGGTTGAGTGTAGAGATGAGTACATTGTAATAATGATGGTTGAGATGATGGATTAAGTGAGCAGCCAATATAATAACCATGTATAGATATAGATGGCTATCTTCTAAAGGAGTATTTAATTCTGTGTGTATAAACAGAAGATGTTAACAAATCGGTACCCACGAACATTAAGTTCCAAATAAATTAATCTATCATAACAATACTGATGGCACAGAATTCACTGTGATCAATAACAGAAAGTAGGGAACAACAACCCTCAGCTGTGTTACAATGGGAAGAATTGTAAAAATTAGAATTTACAGTATTCTATTAAATGTAATGGTACACATATGGAGGTAGCAGTTGAATCCTAACTAAGTACGAGGATTAATAATAGGGATTCTAAACTATCCAGTTCAGTATTCTCTCCCTCCATTTGAGTGAAGCAAGAGGAGCTGTTTCCTAGTTCCCCCTGGAACAGTTGAATCTGTACAAAAAAATATCACACATATTGAATGTCTATAACAGTCAAATAAGGGGAAAAAGCCTATTGCAAAATCTATTGTGTAATAACAGTCTGTGTGAAGGAAGATTGTAAGCATGTGTAAAAGACCATGAACAGAGCATCTGGTTACCATCCATAAAACTACTGGGGAAGTAGTGGAGCAATGGTGGTGAACTACGTGGAGATAGATGTATGCAAGGAGGCCTACATCTATACTTCAATGCTGAAACTTTAACATATTGGAAAGATTAGCCGGCCAGCAAACTGGGAAGTTTGATTAAGGGCCTAGTGATCATCCTACACAAAAAACCTGAGACATGCAAGGTAAAATATGTAGGTATATAAGTCTACTATATGAACTGAGAAGAGGGGAGGTTAAGCCCAAAAATCCTCATGGAAATTCTTGTATTCCAGGGATGTCTGTAAGTACTAAAAAGAATCTCAACCCTGCTTTGTGTATAAATTTTTTAATTGTTATCGACGCAGAAAGCGGAAAATGTTAAGTTCTGTTATATGGGTAGCACTCATCGTAGGGGTGATGAATATAGACCTATTAGAGAGACCTGTTGAATCTCATTCGGGGTAAAATTAAATAAATTTAGAAGAGGAGTTAAGAATTTTAGGAAGAGTAAACATGAGGATGAAGTATAACGGATGTTATTAAATAATAACATAATCCTATAAAAAAAAAAAAAAATTTGGGTTTGAGAGACGGGATAAAATGGTATCATGAGCAAAGTTCAAAAAATTTGGCAAGATATGTGCTCACAAAGAAATAATAAACTGTTATAAATCTTATGAATAGTGAAAAATATTACTTCAAGCATACTTGCAGAACAATAAATTATCCCCGCAGAAAATGAGCTAAAACACGGGGCAAATTTGAACAGTAAACAGTCTTGAAGGATATAGCTGAAAAAACTTAACCAAAGGGGACGAGTTACATGGTATGTCTTGAAACAAAATGAATTTATTAAATATAGATTTAGTATCAGTTCTACATTTATCAGCATGAGCTACAAGGAATGCCATTCTGCATGGTTGTAGAACTTTAAAAAGGTAAAATTGTATAAAATCTCTAAACCCTCGCTGGTTTAAATCTATAGATACTTATCTTCACAGGAAAAAAAAATTGGTACTACATTAGGCATATACCTTGCAGATTTTGTGTAGTTGTAGAGTAGAAACTCCAGAATTTCTAAACCAAGGTTGGTTTAAATCTGAAGTTTCTTATTCTCCATAAATCATTAAATATTGCTCTGTTTCTGTACATTTAAATGTGAGATTTTATGCTCTTGTGTAAACTAGAAAAGTAGTATGGCATCACTAAGGTATGCATGATACCTAAAACAATGAAATAAAGCTAGATATTAGTATGTGACCAAAAAGGATGATGCTGGAAAACGAGTAATCTCCCTCTAGAGAAATGGTTATAATATTCATAAGTGGGGAGATTCCCCCTCCAAACTATCTTGAGTGCTTGAATAAATTATCATACATAGATTTCCTGCATCTTTAAAGTTCTATAGAAAACATACTTTAAATGTAAAGAGATGGAGTCCTAACAACAAATTGAAAGTAGTAACCTACTTCATAATGATAAAGATACTGAAAATCTTATACTCAAAGATCAATTATAATAACTATCTTGGCAGATCTGTATTCATATAACTCATTGACCAGAATTAAAAGATGCATATCTTGACGAGAGACATTTTACATTCTACACAAGAGGCTCGAAAAACTATATCCGACTATAAACCATATAGCATGTGTATAGTATATTAAGAATTGAAAGTCTATAAAATAAAAACAAGAAAAAAAAAAACCAAGAAGTAAGTCTATTAGAGGAATATAGGAACTAATGGAATATCTATATACGCTATCTATATGGGTATTCAACAAATTTCATACGTCACTTACTATAGGTAAGATCCCTTGCATGTACCTCTTCCCATTTCTGGCAAAGAAATATATACATATAAAAACAAATAAAATAGGAAGACCGTCGTTTCCGTATGGTGGCAATAACGTGAGGGAGATAAGACTATATGTGCAAACCAAACGTTGATGCGGTTTTCTTATTCAAAACAAAGTGGGTTACACATGACCTAACATCACAATGTCAGAAGGGCTAACAAATTTAACATGGGAATGCGCCAAGAGTCCGGCTCATATTTCATTCCCACTCTACTTCAATGAGTTATTACAGGTCAAAACAAAAACCATAAGCGCTAATGTTCTAGAGGCGGGATCGTAATCAAAGAGGTAGGAATTCACATGTTAATCTTTTCAACCTTTGAAATAAATTCTATACTACCGAGAAACCCAATATTGGTAGCAATTAGAGAGCCACTAGGTAAACAAAGAAATTTATCTTCCCTCCCGTATCCGAGCATTCATAACCAATATGAGGGTGTAAGTTCAATAGACAACGAATGATTACCTTCACAATTACCATGTGACATTGGTACCCATACTTATGTAACGAAATTATGGTAACCGAATCAGAATCACATGGCCTTTACAACGATACTAATATAGTAGCAAGTGTAGATATATATATATAGAGAAACTATACAAATGAAAGTATATTACTTGTTAAAGTAGTGACAAGAAACTTGCATAAACCACTACGAACATAAATTCCATATATGCTATGATATATCATTACCTCCACAAATAAACATGGAAACGTGCATATAAACTAAAAGTCGACCCCTTAGTTAGTAAATACTAATGTCGAAAGACCTTTTGGGGATATTTAAATGCAGAAACGATATAAGTTATATCAACCCTCTCGGGTGTATCAACTATATCGGTCAACCAAAACAAATTAAAAAGATAAGGCCGATCTGTTTACACGAATTTCGTGCGGCCAAATACAAGATAAGTATACTCGTCACACAGCTGTAACCCTACTTGCTGTCAGAAGGCGACTCTGCAATTTTAGAAGGTCGGAGCAATAAAATTAGCTAGAAGATCTCCTGTAAAATTTATATTTAGCAATAAAAAAAAAAAAAAAAATTATTACAACCCGATCTGCAGGTGAACGAAAATAGAAGAATTTAGATTTCGAATGGCGACGTGGTTAAAATTTCATGCCGGTAGCATAAATCAACTCACGGCTTCAAATTTGGTTTTAAACAGAAATCTATAGAACTTCGCAGATCATAGGAATACATATATAAACTTCTAATATAGCTCGTAGAGCGAGAGCTGGGCGGATCCATGAGCCACCCAGCCATATGAATTTTTCAGTTAACTACTGCCGAACCATCACAATTATAGACATTCAAACAGTAAGTGCATCCTTCTGGTGAATTCTCGTAAAATATGCCTAACTATGCCGTTGCTGATATCTCAACAAGTAACACAAATGCGTACGTAATAATGTCGTTCGAGGAGGGAGGTCACCGATATATGTATTCTGTACTCAATCACCATGAACTGGATAAGGCGAGGCCATTAGTCCACAAGGGAAGGGGGCACAGAATATCACCGCATTTCGATCGATGAACCACTGAACAAATAAGCCTAACGTATAAACATAACAACCTAACACCAAGGCACCAAAAGAATAGGTTACTCTCCGCATAAGAATGCCGAGTTGCGCAAGATGGAACCGAGGGAGCCAAATGCACAAGAGAATAGACTCGCCCTCGGATCTCCAGTTCATAGATGGAGACGGCGATCTGCTACCCTCTCGGCACAGACCCAATGGGAACTATCCCGTGCCCTCGAGATGTAAACAAACACCCCTGCGTTTGAAATAACCAGCATCTTATAGAAAGGAGACGATGAGGGATAGTATACCTGAAGAAGGATGTAACCTGCTGTATCGACAGATGGAGGGCCTTCAGGGTAAGGTACTGTGGTAACCCTAAACCCTCTGCCCGAGAAGGAGAAAAGAAATCCCAAAACAAATTGAGCATAGGCAACACGTAGAAAAACAATGTACCGTGAACAGCAAAGTGGCGTCGGAAAGAGTTAGGTGCCGTATGTGCTCAGCATTAGGTTAATACAAGGACATTTCAAATCCGAGGGTTCATCCCAGCAACCGCCGAATACCACTGTAAACTAGACGGCTGGTAAGCACCCTAGCCGTAATTGCAGGGTGTACCGCCTCCCAGAAGTCGACACGTAGAACAGGGATTCCAGACGCCACGAAAAATAATGGTGTGACATGCCAGTTGGTTGCGCGGAGCAGCCGCACTGGTAACCCTGTGCAATACGCCAATACACTTGGTTAAATTACACGTACAATCAAATCGAGTTATAAAATCGTTGATCAGGCTAGTCTAGTGAAACTCTACATTTTTCAGAAATCAGAGATAGCTAAATAAATGGACGGACTTGGTACAGGCGAAAAAGAAACGTAGAGCCGGCTTACAACGAACACCAAATTAATTCTTCTAATAACACCTTTTAATGTGAAAGCTGCAGGTGATACATATATGAATATAATAGGGATTCATGAAAGGTTGGGGCGGTGTTCCTATACGACGCAGGGTTAATGAAATCGTATATCAACCCCTCCACGTTATATCGGTGCCGGCATATTAATCTTTGATTAATTAAATGGTCGTTGATTATTTAAATGGTCGTTTGATATTTAAATGGTCGTTGGGTATATGACCATGTACCTTGGCCGGTTTTATGAACTTCGGCCTCACTAAGTTATGATTTCCATATTGTAAAAAGAATCGTGGGTCGATTTCATGAAATTCGATAATGCGCACTCATAATTGCAATAGTATCAAAAAGGGGGAAATCTATGTAGGCTTTATTCAAAGGTAGCGAACTATAGGTTACACATATAAAACCATAAACACTTATATGTAGAATTCCTTTATGTATCCAATATCTTTTAAGAGAGGTATGTATAAAATTATAAGAGGAATTTAATTATATGTCCAAATATCTCATAGGATGGGTACCTACATAATTATATGTGGCATATAATTAGGTGTTCAATAGCTTATAATATGTAGATAAGGGTAATTCTATGTGTAATATAAATGGGATTTCCGTATCTTAATAAAAGATGTTTCTAGGCCATGATATGAATATAAAAACATGGAGTCAAGTATATGGATATAATTATATGGAGATGGTTAATAATTGCATATTGAACATATATGTTATGTAGAAATATATATGAACGTTCATATACAATGAGAGTAGATATATCAATATCCTCGAAGAGTCATAGGGAATACATCTGAATTAGATAGTTCGAGGAAAGAAAAAAAAAAATAAAAAATTCCTAAACTGGAGGCGTTGGTTGGAAATATATATGATATATATACAAACCTAGTGGATATATATTTCCCAAGGCTTGAGATGTAAGTAGTATATGAACAAGTGGAAGATGTATCTTATAAGGCATGTATACTGCTATAAAAGAAAAGAAGATTTAAGTACAAGTTTTAATTTCAATTAAATGGTTGATTTAGTAATTGTGGAACCATTACATTGAGTTAGGCATGAATGAATGAAGGGGTAAATAAAAATTTTCCTGATGATTTAATTAAGGGAGAATATTCTTGTAAGAGTGGAAGAATGATTTCTTAATTATTTATTTATATTCTTCCACTTGGTATATTTTATAAGTTTAGAGATAATGAATAAAAGAATTATGGAGAAGTGATATTTCTCTCAATAAAAGCATGAGAGATTTATGGGTTGCTTTTGCTAGAAAAAGTAGAATGCTTTTATGCATTAGAAAAGAAGGAATTCTTTCATGACTCAGGAAAAAGTTGGAATACTTTTATGATTTATAAAATCTTTTCCATTTTAATTAATTCTATTTTAGTATATAAGCCAATGAGAGAAAGAGAAGAGGGGAACTAGCAAAGTATGAACATACAATTAAAAGTAAATCCATAAATTCTGGTGAGTCTTTGAAAAAGGGGAAACTGTGTCAAATTTATTTTTGGCATTACCAAGTATTGATATTGTGAATGTGATGAATTATAAAAATTACATTTATCACTAGAAAAGGAAACATGAATTCTCACTATAAAATTTTTTTTTGGTGCAAATTTTATTAAAGTAAAATTTCTTGAGTCTTAAATTCAAAGACCGAGAAATGATGTGAATCATTCAGCTACAAACCGAGAGAAAAGAGGATGAGCTTTATTTTGGACTTGGGTGTGGGGGAAACCCATCAGCTCCAAATTTGTTCACTTAAGTTTTGAACTAGTGGATACAATTTCATGTGAGAGGTAAGCATGGAATTGTAGAGATTATTAATGAGTCTAGTTGTTACTAATTAAATTGATTTGGTTAAAAAAAAGAAACAATGAAAAGGTACTAGAAGTAAAACTATAAAATGAGTACTAATGAAAAATTGTCAAATTGTTTAGCCAAGTGTGTAACAGGAAATTGTACACTCTAGAAACAAAGAGGGAAAAAGGTGAAGATAAATCACCTAGAAAATCCAGAAAAGCTGAACTGAACCAAGTTGCGTGAGGAAAGAATCTCACTGAAAAACAAGAAAGGATAAGTAGTGTACTAAAAGTGCACTAAACTATTATGAACCTGAACGGTTTGATTAATAACTGAATGTCTTAAGTTATTGAAATGCAGAATGCTATTGTGAATTATCAATTATATGTACCTGATATTACTTACATTGGTATGAATTGTGGACAGAGAAACCAGAATAAAAGATCTTCCAGACAGACTTCTTGCAAAGAAGTAGGAAGAAAACCAACTGCATAAGGCATCAGTAAATAGAGTGGAGGCAGGAGAGTACTCTGCTGGAAACTAATGGCTTATAAATTAGCCCTACCATTGCTTACTAAATTTCCTGATATATTTCATGGCTCCTTGTTGGAAAAGAAAATTTATAATTTTTTTGATGCTTCTCACATGATTGATTTGAAATGTGGTCCAGGTGGAACCAGAAGAGGAATTTCCTTCCAGAGTCGCTTCAAAGATGAAAGCGAGAAGGAATTGAATTGCGAAAACGAATAGTAGCTAGAGTAAAGGTGCAGGGGAGCACTTTACTGCTGAAAAGCTACATGGGACAGAGAAGCTAAGATGATGGAAAAGCATTCATAATTAAGTTCAAAATGAACTAAGTCGATAGTTGTCAACACCGAGGACGGTGTTTATTTTCAGAGGGGGAATATGTAACACCCCCAAGTTCTATGCTTTTCAAATTAGACATTTGAACATACATCCATAGGGGAGTGGACCCCAATGGATAATTGTTATGTGGATATGGTTAAATACTTAATTATGAAAAATGAATAAAATATTGTGCATGCACCATGACCAGATGAGAAAGTGAGATCATATTCCTAATCCATGAGGTGATGGAAAAGGAAAAAAAGACTTTCCCCAAATCTTTCAAAAATCCTTGAAAGAAATTATTTCTAATTTAGATTTTTGAGGAAAAATCTAAATTTCCCCAATGAAGAGGAGTAGTTGGGAAGAGGTGAGAAAAAACTGGAAAAGCTGAGGAAAAGCTTAAAGCAGCTTTAAAGAATCCCAGAATGGGAAGCCTATGCTAAACAGGAATAAAGCATCCTGAAATTCTGGACGCAGAATTGGAAACAGGCTTGGGGAAAGCACAGCTTACATAAGCTGCTCCAGAACAGATTGAGGCTAGTCTGTTCTTGGAGGATCTCTGCTCGGGGGTGAATCCTGGGAGATAAAGAGGATTCTATGGTTGGGAGGACTGGTCATGGTAGAGGTGTGCATGCATAAATTTAGAGATATCTGTAAGTCTGTGTTAATCATCTCTGTTTTCATGAAATGGTGATGTTATATTCCTTTACTCAATTTATGAAATTGTGATATGATATTCCTTTATGCAATTTATGAAGTTGTGATGTTATAGTACATTATGTAATGTATGAATTGTTATGTTAGGTTGCATTGTGCAACTGTTAGATGGATTAATGGTTCAGTAACTTCTGTAATTGCAACCACAGCTATTGACAGTAGAGACAAATGGTTGAGTGTAGAGATGAGTACATTGTAATAATGATGGTTGAGATGATGGATTAATTGAGCAGCCAATATAATAACCATGTATAGATATAGATGGCTATCTTCTAAAGGAGTATTTAATTCTGTGTGTATAAACAGAAGATGTTAACAAATCGGTACCCACGAACATTAAGTTCCAAATAAATTAATCTATCATAACAATACTGATGGCACATAATTCACTGTGATCAATAACAGAAAGTAGGGAACAACAACCCTCAGCTGTGTCACAATGGAAAGAATTGTAAAAAATTAGAATTTACAGTATTCTATTAAATGTAATGGTACACATATGGAGGTAGCAGTTGAATCCTAACTAAGTACGAGGATTAATAATAGGGATTCTAAACTATCCAGTTCAGTATTCTCTCCCTCCATTTGAGTGAAGCAAGAGGAGTTGTTTCCTAGTTCCCCCTGGAACAGTTGAATCTGTACAAAAAAATATCACACATGTTGAATGTCTATAATAGTCAAATAAGGGGGAAAAAGCCTATTGCAAAATCTAGTGTGTAATAACAGTCTGTGTTAAGGAAGATTGTAAGCATGTGTAAAATACCATGAACAGAGCATCTGGTTACCATCCATAGAACTACTGGGGAAGTAGTGGAGCAATGGTGGTGAACTACGTAGAGATAGATGTATGCGAGGAGGCCTACATCTATACTTCGATGCTGAAACTTTAACATATTGAACATATTCGCAGGCCGGCAATCTGGGAAGTTTGATTAAGGGCCTAGTGATCATCCTGCACAGAAAACCTGAGACATGCAAGGTAAAATATGTAGGTATATAAGTCTACTATATGAACTGAGAAGTGGGAAGGTTAAGCCCAAAAAAAAATCCTCATGGAAATTCTGGTATTCCAGGGCTGTCTGTAGGTACTGAAAAGAATCTAAACCCTAGATAACAGTCTGCATTGTGGCTGATGCAGTATAAAAATTTTAATTGTTATCGACGCAGAAAGCGGAGAATGTTAAGTTATGTTATATGGGTAGCACTCATCGTAGGGGTGATGAATATAGACCTATTAGGAATATAGAACTTAAGAGAGACCTGTTGAATCTCATTCAGAGTAAAATGAAATAATTATAGAAGAGGAGTTAAGAATTTTAGGAAGAGTAAACATGAGGATGAGGTATAACAGATGTTATTAAATAATAACATAATCCTATGGAAAAAAAAAATGGGTTTGGGAGACGTGACACTACACATGTCTATTTCATATTCTTTTAAGTTTGGACCTATACCTGCACCTTGTATTTGATTTTGAATTTGTTCAGTAACCCATTGTAGTGTGCAATCTTTGCTCCATTCCCCAAGCATATCAGTGGGAAGTAGAGTATTCCTTTGGTTCTATCTATTAAATGATCTCCTTGCTTCTAACACCTCTTATCTCTTTTTATCATATAAATCAATCCATTTGTTCATAAATTCCATGTGGTACATAATGAACTTGTTGAGTATAGTGCTTTTGTATACAACTATTACATGTCAACATGTTTATTTCAAACTCCAAGTGTCATGCTGTTAATTTGAAAAATAAATTAGAAAATAAATTAATGATTGCAAGGAAAACGACCATAGTGATCATGAATTTACTTACCAATTTCTACTTAAACACCATTAGATTGTGTTTTTTCTCCATCAATAATATATTATGCTCATTCTTCATCCTAGAAGCATGACCCATCTTGAAAATCCTTACCAAGAAATTTACATAGGAAAAAAAATGCTTCATTCAATACATAACCTTTAGCCATGCAACCCTGTAGATGTGCATTTTGTTGGACATATATTTTTATAGTTTTCATATACCTCTCAAAGAAAAAATCCACCTTATTGATACAACACTGGTGAATTCAATGTCATTGAATAGGTGTATTATTAAATGGACTTGTAGGTCCATGAAAATTGTAGGGATCTCCTACTCAAATACATATACAATTTTTGTGTTTTCCTTATTCCATTTTGGAACTTCGCATTCATAGATCTCATTGGAAGTCATATACCTAATATAAGAATAACTAATTAATATGAGCCTTTAGTAAAAAATTAAAAGCAATAAAATGTCTCTATGTCTCTCACACATGAAAATTTCATATCACATACCTTGAAAATGATGAAGATCGACTTTTGGTATTCCTTAAGTCAATGGTAAGACATGAATCCCCCCAATTGATAATGGAATGATATTCTATCAAACACACTTCCCAAAGTTCATTAATATTTTTTCTCAAAAAACATAAAATAATAATATATTTGTAATTAATCAATGTTAACAGTAAAAGTTAAATGATGATAGTAATTTCATGAAATTATGAAAATCATTTTCCTTAAATCATGTCACATGTCCATCAACTATAAAATATTTTTCCAATTATGACCTATAACCAGTAGGTGTCCTAATTGAACGAATGACTTTTTTTAGTTGGTATAGTTTTTTTTTCTCAAAATCCATGGATATTTTGCATATGTTTCATTTCCCCAAAATTTGGTACGTGAAAGAGAAATATCTCTCCTTGAAGACTAGGTGTCCTTCTCTTTGCCTCACATATATAAAAATATAGAACTGGGATTTTTTTTAAATATTTCCATAACGTCTAATAGGTGACTTATTTATAGATTTATTCCTGATCTGATTATGGGAAAACTACTTTTTTTGTGCTATCTCCCTCATTAGTATTAAATAAAGGTGTTTAGGATCATCTCATATTAGCAAGTTAAGATAGGGTTTATGTGTCAAGTTTTGGTGTCTTTTATGAGAAATTCATTAAGTGAATTAGCTATTAAAAACACATGTACAACAAGTAAATTTCAGAGAAATAATACATAGTAAACACATTACATAGTAGCTAATAAGAGAGTTTGCCCCTCCTGGGCTACATCTCCATGGACCTGCTTCAATGGCTAGGCCCTCTTTGGATTAATCCTAATTTATCTGATTACATGTACCTACAGTGATAAAATGGCTCTAAAACCTACTCCATTGGATTTAAAAGACCCGAAAACCCCTAGGTAGCCTCTTTTGGCTCTGCAAATGGTCTTCATGTGATCTAGACATGGCCTCCTCTCTCGGTGGCCCTAGGCTTCTTTAATCTTCAAAGTGGAAAAATCATGTATAGAAATGCTCTTGTGCCTATGAAACCTACACCATAATTCTCAGAGCATCCAAATCATCTAGGATGACTCTTTCTGAGCCTAATTTGGTCGAAATCTGCTCCAGTTATGGTTTCCTCAATTTTGGCCTAGGAAACCCCTCCAAATCTAGAAAAACTCCAGTTAAGCCCGACAAAAATGAAGGTGGCGCCAAAAATAGAGGACCTTCCAATTAGTGCTAATCCATACTTAGTGTTAATATGTAGATTAATTAATGGAAAGAACTATTTAAGTGGAGGTTAGGTGCATTAAGCATGTTTAACCAAAATCCACAATTAGAAATCAGATTAACACATAATACATTGATTTAAGGGTTAAATAACCCGTTTTAAATCTAATCCCATGCCATTATTTTGGCCCTCTGGCATGGTCACAATGCGAGGTCTTGTGGTAAGGGTTGGACCTTTTTAACCCCACCAAAATCCATGTTTTAAAACAAATACAATTTGGGTTCATTATTTAATAAGAACTAATTGATAACAAGAGTGGTAAGGCGTGTGCGTAGCGTGGGGGAGGTCACGGGGTCGAGCCCAACCTCCGCCCAGCCTCCAAAAATATATTTTTTGCCACCATATAAAAATTAAATTCGACCATACAACAAAAATTCAGCCTTTGGGAGGGGCACGTGGCGGCCTCGGACCTAGCCACGTGTCAACTTCCCATTGGTTCTCCAAAAACCAACAATAAACTACCACATAGCCTAGAAATTTGGGCCAACCATAATTCAAAATTTGTCAGCACATCATTGGCTGAATGAAAACAAAATTTGACCAATAAAGTTACCCCTTTGACCTTGTTTGACTTTTTTTTTAAAATTCGCATGTTTGGTCAAGCAGACATCGGGCTCTAACTTTCACATATGAAGTCAGTTTTCGATGAAACTAAGTGCGTCATATTCTTGGAGATGAGAACTATCTGGTCATTCTAGTTTGGAGCGATTATGAGCACTTTGAAATTTTAGAATTTTTTTCCCCCCAATTCAGTTTCTGATCACTCCTTCCCACTGATAGCCTTGTGGACCCACAAAAGCTAGTTATTTGATGACAACTAAATGCTCTTCTCTTTCCCAATTTCTATCAACTTGATTCTACTTGGAAAAATCTCGATGACAACCACTTGGGTCCAGTAACATGCCTTGCCTTGCAAATGGCTTGGCACTTCAACCAATGTCCTCCTTTCGCTACTAACCCAATCGAACACTTATTGACTGCTTGCTAACTGATTAAACACCTTTCTCTACCAAAGTGATCCCTCGATGCTTTGAAAACTATTTGATAGCCTTCCCACTGATAATCATGTTCCTCCTTTTCACACACATGCATTTGATGCAAGCTTCTCCTTGGAAACCACTTTTCCAAGTTAAGCCCATTTGAGTGAACTACAATAATGAGTTCCAATATTAGTAATCACAAGAAAATAAATGACCATTATTTTTACCTCCACGATTCCAAATTCCACATCTAGAAGAATGCATTCACCATCTCTTTCACTTCTTGGTGTCAACAAATCAAATGGTCTACAATGGTTGTTGTTCTGGATGCAAAATTTTTGGCATCTTGTCCACGTTCCACTTTTTTATTCCATCATCCTCCAGTATTAAAATGTTGCTTATACCATAATTTGAGAATGAAGGCTAATCATGAGCCTCTCGCTCAAGAGTGGACCTTCCAAAATCTTGCGACATATTTTCACAAACACAACCATTAATATTGAAAAACAAATCATGTAAGAAATACAACTTGATGACCTATTCCTTTTTCTCTTTTAAAACAAAAAATTTCACATCTGTGCATACTTTTAACTACAAGCTTGGTGTCATATATTCTGAGATAAATGAGGATCCTATCAAGAAATGGTTAGAGGCAGAGAAATATGTTGATCTAGCTCGGGGTTCTCATTAATTATGCTAAACCTCCATAGGAGCAGATGGGGACTACCTGGCAGCTGGTGATTGCAGTGGGAATCTACATTTCTACAATCTGAGAACACTTGACCACTTAGGGGTGTAATTTTATTATTTTCTAAATAATTCCTTCAGCTAACTAAATGTGCTTTAGCATCAATATTTTGAATACATATGACCCATATTTCGTTGTTTGCAGGTAGAGGTGGTCAGTGCACAGAGCCGAAGCTAAGGTCTTCTCTGACAGGCAAGGTGGATCCTTTCAAATCTCGAAAGAATCGCAAAGGTACTTAGTCACTTTCATGAGACAGAGATGAAGAAAAACAAATCTTGCTAAGAAACCTAGAGAAGGTCGCAGGTCACGACTTGCTCAGGGTCTCCAGGTCGCAGATTGCCCAAGGTATCAAGTCGTGACTTGCTCAAGGTCGCCAGGTCGCAGGTCGTGGATTTCTCGAGGTCGCAGGTCGCAGATTTCCCAGGGTTATAGGTCACAGATTTGTTCAAGTTCATAGGTCACGGATTGCCCGACGTCACAGGTCGAGGATTTCCCAGGGTCGTGGGTCGCAAATGTCCCAAGTCACAAACCACCCAACAGTCGGGAAGACCAAGAGTCAATGGGGCAACTCAAGGGTCATCTCAGCCTATATGTACAACTTTGAGAAAGGATTACTGGAATTTTAGCTCAACAATGAAAGCTAGTATGGTAGAGGAATTGTTACAAGAGAGCTAAAGGCACTCAGCTCTTGTTATCAATTAGAGAGAGAGGTAGTGAGGCTAGGGTTTTCTATCATGCATTGAGATGAATAGCCCATGTTCCACTATTGGGTTTCGACGAGTTGTAAACATGTATTGGAAGTTGCAGCAACATTAATAATATATTCTCATTTCGGGCACCGATTCACGTGCTTGTTTGTGGTGATAGTACTAGTTGTCTAGTACCTCATTATGTTGTACGTTTTCTTTCATGCATGTCATCTGTCATGAACTATTTCTCAATGGTCGTATGTATGTCTTATTTTGGATTAGTGTTTATTTTTCCTTGCCACAACGGTAGTCTATTGTGAACTACTTTGCAGTTAGCTTCTAGCGTGTTTTCTTTCATGTATGTTTGACTGGTTTTTCGGCTCACTGATCCCAGTTACTACATATCTCCCTTTTATTTTGCTGCTTAGACTTTCTTGTATATTTTCTTATGGTTCGTTAATCTTGGGATGATTTTTGCTCCACTGATTGGTCATTTCATCTTCGTCTCTGCTCCATCATATTCTCATCTGACAACCAAGAATGGAAACAATCACGACGACAACTAGGCCCACATATCGAACAGGGCTCCTATCCCAAACGGTGTGAGGTCTAATTGGGACCTTTCACCACAGAGACCCCCCTTGTTGTCGGGAGTACATTTTTCACCATCAGCAAATTGGCACTAGAAGGAGTACTAGATGACAAGATGAGCCCTCAAAGCTTGCAGTTAGTCTCATACATGTAATGGCTCATCCCCAAATCATTCTCCCAAGGTGTTTTTCGGATTTATCTTGTTCTCAATGCTCAATCCCCGATGAACCTATGTATCACTTGTCCCAGTTAAAATTCGGTGGTGAAAATGGAGTTTCCATAACCGAACACCTTTCAGATTTCTGTAAGTTTTGTGAGTGTTACAAGTGGCTTGCGTAATTTTCTCCCTCACTCTCGAAGGTCGCGCTGAGAAATGGTGCCACGCATTGCCGGCAGCTTCCATCCATTCATTCAAACAACTCACCGGTGAATTACAACAAGCTTTTCAGAGGTATGATTTTCAAAATGTATTAACAAGGTTAAATGAAATTAGAATGGAACCTCAAGAATCTATAAAGGAGTTTTATATCAGGTTTGTTAATTTTTGTCTTGAGTTCCCTGAAAGGGACGTCGACTGGACATATTTAATTGAACAGTTTTGACTAGTGATTTCAGTTTCCCTAGAACAATTTCAATCAGCAACTGAGCCTGTTCATGGTGTTTATTATGATAACCCTCAAGTTGCCTATTGTTCAGATTTTGTCCTAGAATCTTTCGCGCACACTATCAAATCGAAACTTGAAAAGCATATTGTCCTAAAAACTCTCACTATTAATGAAACCTATCTCGAGCCCACTAAATTTTTTCCTGGATATGATTCTAAATCTCATTCTCATATTGATAATAAATTGAGTCTTGTCCCAAGAAAATTTTATTTCCTTACAAAATCATTGGGCTGTGATGGGCATGCGGAATCATCGACCTCTCCGGATGACACTGATGTGCGTGAGGAAGGTCCTTGCATGATTGATACCCTTGCTTCCGAATATTTTCTTTCATTTTTTCCTGATTTATTTCATGATTCAGTCACTTATGTAATTTCTTCGAGTCATTTAAAATTATCTTATACTAGTATTGATGACAATCACAAACATACGAATTATGTTTCACACTAACATTACGAAATCGATGAATCCCTCATGTCTGATCTATTTCATCCAAAATATTTAAACAACCAAAGGAGCGACTACCTATCTGGGCAACTTCAAGACATTTCTTTTATCAATTCATACCAACTGTTAACTCCTGGGAATCCTAATGTGTTGGGTCCCCAACCTAATCAACTTGATGGATCTAGTGACCACTGCTTATCTAAAAACATATTCAGTCATGCCTCGGAGGTCTGTCATTCGTATTTATTTATCGACTACATGAAAGCTCCAAAATTTGATGATCCACTTTGTGAAAATTCATGGACCCGTCAGGAAATTGAAGCAATTCAGCTTCTGCTAGATGTTACCTTAAGTTCTTACGATCCTGGTGAGACCCCTCAAACAAGTCCAACTAGGGTTCCTCGAATTAGGGATTCTAAAATGATGATTCCCATGTATCACATGCCTCTCAGCATAACCGCGTTAGATGTCAGCTCATCCAAGCAGGTCTTACAGTCGAGTGATATTTCTCTAAGCACAGATCTCTATCACCTAACGGCTGGTATGCAACAACCGATATACCTAGATTTATTCACTGGAAGGGAAACCACGGCCATTTTCTCTAATCTTTCAAGTTGTTGCCCAACCAGTACCAATTGCACTCAAGCACAAGCGTGTTATGTTTGGAAAACCTCTCTACTGCCTGAAAATCTTCCAGTCAATTCACCCCATTCTAGGAAATCTAAATAATTTGATACATTGGATTGTCAATATGCTAGTGCAAAAACAATTTGTCGAATTGATATAAAGCCCACTGACACTTTTCCAATCACTACAATTTATAATCACACCCATTCATCAGTTAATCTCATGAAACCATCTAAGTTTGGAAGCCCCCTGCTCAAAGGTCCGGAGCTTGTCCAAGATGGTGAGGAATGTCGGCCTCCACTGAAGGTTGCTTCAGATCCTCACATCCTCGACAAAACCTAGGGACAAATTCGAACCAGGGCTTTCAAAATTAGGGTTTTGCAAGTGGATTCGCAAGCATCTCAAATTCGCCTGGAGGTTACCTATTTTTTTGGTTCTATCAAAGTGATCATCCTCAAAATAATGATGAGATTCCCGGCGGGTTTGAAGAATCCTATCCAATGAATATACCTGCAAATAGGCAATGATTTTCCCCACTTCCGTTAGACCTAAGGTTGTGCATGGATGGATGTGTGTCATTGATAAATGATTTTATGTTTCAAATACATATTTCTATGTATCAGGATGAAAGCAAAATTCAGCTAGCACAATCCATTCTGGCATGTTCTCTGGTAAGTAGCCATGACCTTCTTGCTATTGCACATGCTCTTCAGCTAAGTCTTGTTGTTGGTGCACGATTTTGTATGTTGGCTCTGATTCCGAACATTTTTGTTCTTGCAAGGCGGGAACTAATGCGATGGTTACACTGGAAAGCTGATTTTACATAACCCGACTGCCTCTTTGGTTAAAATAAGGTTTTAGGATTAGGCTAGCTAGGATTTTCTAATAAAATTTGTTAGTTCAAGTTTTTAGTTAGTTTTACTTGCGAAAGTTTTTCTTTATAGTTTAAAATTATGTTTGCTGTCTTTGCTTTCGGTTAATATCTTAGGCATCATCATTTTTACATTTTTTTTCTCTCTTTTCTCTTTTAGTTTACTTATTGTTGCATAATGCAAAGATAATCACTACATGTGTTTTGCCTTGTTTTCCACCTGCAAATAGTTGATCTTTCTCACACATGGCATTGCATTGCGTCATAAGCCTCGTCTGCTGCATCAAATCTTACACATTCTTCCTCATATCATTTGCACAGCTTGTTGACATAGTTTGGAAAGTTTCGATATATCGCATATCATTGCATGAGCCCTCATTAAAACCCTGATGACCTAGCTTACTTGTGTTTCCCTGATTTTTGAAACTATAACTCCAGGGTTTGCATGAGGTTGCGGTGGTTACCTCAAGAGGCAGCTTATCTCAGAACAAGTCATCAAAGTCACATTCTCAACATAAGGCCTATGAGTTTAAATTCATTAGCTAGCGAGATACGAGTCGATTGCTTGTGGGGGAACCCTAGCGAGTTCAAATGGCCTATATTCGTGGCTTGAGCCTTGTGCCTAGCATAGTATCAAGCATCTTAATGATCTGTTTTGCACGTTTTTCCTGTGGGTGGTGGATGGGATATGAAGACTGGCATGAGTCAAACAATAAACAACCTCTCTCACCCATAAAATAAGTTAGGATCCCTCATCCACCCATGAAAAATAAGTGCCATGAGCACATGAAAATAAGTGCTACAAGCACATGAAAAAAATAAGGGTAAAGGATTGAGAAAGGCTTCATGCACAGAGAGGTAATGCAACGACTCCGTCGGGGTACTGACCAGGTTCGCTGGCAGTGGAGCAACACCGAAAGCTTACTTTAAAAATTTTTAGTATAATAAGCCTGCTTCCTTACTCTTCACATCATCAAGAAGATACTAACGTCCATGAACTTATGCTTTGATGTGTTCTAATTAGCGAGACCTAGCTGAGGCACAAGGACTAGGCATATTTGTGAAGGTCCAAGTAATACAAAAGGATACTCACAGAACTTGTTCAATACTCCCTTGCATCACTATCTAGACTCAGAATATTGTTGCGATGTTGACAGAGATGCTAGATTCTACCAGTGATTCGCCAATTATTGTAGCCACTACGAAAACACCCAAAATTTTACGTATTTTCAAAATTTTGGGTCCCCCTCTACTCTCTCAGCCCATCAAATCTTCGACCTGACCTTCAGTCAATGACTCCTCTGTGACCTTTTTTTCCAGCCAGACCCCACCACTGTACTCACTCATACAATGCACGCCGCACCCACTTCTCTTGTCACCTTAGGGAAAGCAGTTGTTGTCGGGAGTTATATTTCCATCAGTCTACCTTTGCATGAGTGGTCACCCACCGCCATATTATGCATGCTACATCACACTATACATTAATTTGGGGTTTTTAATTTGGTGGTCCTTTACACATGTTCACAGTCATGGATCAAAGGTTAAAGCCTTGCTTTCTCAATTTTCACTTTGGCATATCTTAGCCCGCTGTCTCTCCGCCATATTTGAAAGAATATTTTCAATCACGCACATGCACATGAGCATTACGTTACTAAGCTAAGGTTTGTTTATATGAGAGGATTAAGCCTCAAAGGCCAAGCATTGCATTTGGTATGTTAATATTGAAGGAATGTCTAGCATTTGAAGTCGAGTCATGATGGGTTGGAAATGGTCGCTCTCTATTCTCGAGCCTACATAGGTTGAACTTAATTTAATTATATTCGATAAAACCTTGCCTGAGTGTGCCACTAAAAGCATGTTATTTAATTAATAATCTAATGGTTATATTGCAAATATAAAGTGACATTAGAATGATTAACACCCTAGATCGGTATGCTAATATTTGATTTTATTTTGTTTTGGTGCTCATATCTTTTGAAATATGGCATGTAGGATGATGCAAGAAAGAACAAAATGCTCGAAAAATGCAAATCAGATGAGCATAATAAGAGCAAGGCCACATGTGTATGAGCATTGTGCGTGGAGTTGAACACAACACCAGTTGCGCACCTCAAAAGGAAATTGGTCGAAGTTTCCACCTTTATACACCGAACAACGTATTTGTTTAATTGAAAGATCCATTAGTAGGACGTCATCAAACACTCTGCAAGAGGAGGTTCCAATTGTCCATTTGGCATTCAATATGGGTAAAGGATCAATTACATCAACGTTGGACTATATTAGCACGTTCATGATAACCCTTGTAAAGGGCCAGTGCACTTCGAAGGAAGAAGTAAGGATGTGAATGATGCAAGAGGTTTCAAATAAGTGCGAAAGAAAATTCATGAGTTGAAGTTGGTCAAAGGTGCCATAAATATCACACATTAAACTATGTAGAAATTGCATGAAGGTTTAATTGTTCATTTGACTTCCTGAGTCTTCGAAGGAGTTTTGAGTACAACGCAAAAACATGCTCTTCAACGTGTGATAAATATTTGACGTATGATGTGGTGGAAGTTTGAGATAGGAAAGAGATTAATTCTTTGTGAAGCGAGAATCACCACAGTGCACATGGAAACCTCGTAATCAGTATTAGTTGCCACTATAAAGATAGGTGGACTTAAAAAATATTAAAATGCTGGATACGAAATGGCTATTGTCTCATTGATGAATAGCGTGCATAGGGTGTGCGGGGAGGAACCAGTGGATCACAGTCCATCGAAGGACATGCAACAGCTGTAAGCACATAGTCGCATTTCTTTTTCAGTGATGGAAAATGCAACCCATCCTCAATGTGCGACTGTGCGATCTCTACCGAGTCGTAGGGTAGGTGCCCGAGAGAGTCTGCAGCATGTGCGACTTTGCGACCTCCACCAAGTCGCGAGGTCACATACATTGTGCTTGAGAAAGTCTATAGCTTATGTGAGTATGCGACTATCTAATCTCCACCAAGTTGTGAGGTCGCATACATTGTGCCCGAGAAAGTCCGCATCAGGTGTGACCACCTGACCGTGTGACTTCCACAAAGATTTTCGACCTCATGGGGTGGGCATGCATTTGGTTTACAGGTTGACGATTTACTAAACATGTCATCCATGGATAATGAGAAGCATTTGCTGAATTTCCAGCAATTTGTTTTTCTTATAATGTTAACAACCAGCAATTAACATTGCATTGCATTATGGACTGTTGAAACTAGTAGGTAAATGCAGACCCTATGATGCTGATATATACACTCTGACAATATGAAGTAGTTGGAGAGTGATTATAACTAGAGAAAAATTGAATCATAGCAAAGCATGCCAACCTTACTCAAAGTTTATCAAAGAAGGCCTTTCTCAAGGTTATGGAGAGACTTGTGAGGAGGTATGAGCAAAATACAGGAAGGTGCGAGAAGAAATGGACAAGTTGGATTCTCTTCAAATTTGACTTCTCAAACATTTTCGAAATGCAACAGCTATCATAGAACGCTTGGAGGGACGAATTTAATAAGGTGGTTAAATCTCTTAAAAGGATTTGGCAAGATGGTTGTCACCTTCTGAAGGGAGAAACACAACAACCAACCTTACAAGAGATGCAGATGCATATTAGACTCGGACCAAGTTTAAATGATTGCATGGATAGTTTGAAAGCTATTTATGAGATGCGCCTTTCTGTGTACCTTCTTAAAGTATCAATCGTTTCAGCAATTTCATATGATTCAAGGCCTGGTGATGTGGATGCATTACAAGATGTTTTGGTAGATCAACTTAACATTCCTACAAATAAAAAATGATTTATCTTTAACATCATATTTGCGAAGGAAATAAGTTAGAATTAATGACCTGGTGCTCATCTGATAAAGGCGGAGAACAAGAATGCGCCAATGAGTGAGGCAGAGGAGAAATTGAACATTATTTTCAAATGGAGGATGGAGTGGTATATATTCCAAATAGAGAATCGAGGAAAAAAAATTTCATGTTGCTGATGCAACGACATTCTCCACTGATGCACATCGGATACTTAGAATCATTTCATTGGGAAATGTTTGTACTTTGCGCCATCATCGACTGTGTCTTTAGAGCAGAAGGTTACTCTTCATTCAAGGCTAAATGCGGACTGAGAATTCATGGCTCAAAAGAGTGCACCCCACCATGTTTTTTTTTAAATGTTATAAAAGTGGCCCAAACATGGCCCATTTCTATGCCAAAACATAGCCCAAGCTAGCACCACATGGGCACCATGGGGTGACTGTTGAGGAAGCTTTTCAAGTTTCCATGTGGCACATAACTCAACAAGTTTTAACTTTCCAGATGCCATTGCTTATAACTTTTCAGCTTCCCAAAACTTGTTGTTACGCATGGAGATCATAGTCTTATGTGTGGGATGCACATCATTTATCAAAGATTTACGGGGTCTGTGCATACTTTTTACTGCAAGAACATGCTTGGTGTCGTATATTCTGAGATAAATGAGGATCCTATCAAGAAACGGAAATAGGTAGAGAAATTTGTTGATCTAGCTCGGGGTTTTCATTCATTATGTTGAGCCTCCATAGGAGCAGATGGGGACTACCTGGTAGCTGGTGATTACAGTGGGAATCTAAATGTCTACAATATGATAACACTTGACCACCTAGGGGTGTAAGTTTATTATTTTCTAAACCATTCCTTCAGCTAAATAAATGTGCTTTAGGATCACTATTTTGAAGACATATGACCCATGTTACATTGTTTGTAGGTAAAGGTGGTCTGTGCGCGGAGCCGAACCTAGGGTCTTCTCAGGTAGGCAAGGTGGATCCTTTCAAAGCTTGAAAGAACCGCAAAGGTACTTAGTCACTTTCACAAGACAGAGATGAAGGAAAAGAAATCTTGTTGTGAAACCCAACGAAGGTTGCAAATTTGCTTAGGGTTGCATCTCGTGACTTTCTCAAGTTCGCCAGGTCACAGATTGCCAAAGGTCGCAGTTCGCGACTTGCTCAAGGTCACTAGGTCGTGACTTGCTCAAGGTTTCCAGGTCGTAGATTGGCCAAGGTCGCAGGTCCCGGATTGCTCGAAGTTGTAGGTCGCAGATTTTCTAAGGTTGTAGGTCACAGATTTGTTCAAGGTCACAGGTCGCGGATTGCCCGAGGTCACATGTCGCAGATTTCCCAGGGTCGCGGGTCGCATATTGCCCAAGTCGCAAACCAGCCCAACAGTCGGGAAGACCAAGATTCAAGGGGGAAACTCAAGGGTCATCTCAGCCTATATGTACAACTTCAAGAAAGGATTAATGGACTTTTATCTTGACAATGAAAGCCAGTATGGTAGAGGAATTGTTACAAGAGAGCTAAAGGCACTCAGCTCTTGGTATCAATTAGAGAGAGAGGTAGAGAGGCTAGGGTTTTGTGTCATGCATTGAGATGAATAGCCCCTGTTCCACTATTGGGTTTCGACGAGTTGTAAACATGTATTGGACGTTGCAGAAGCATTAATAATATATTCTCATTTCGGGCACTGATTCATGTGCTTGTTTGTGGTGATAGTACTAGCTGTCTAGTACTTCATTATGTTGTACATTTTCTTTCATGCATGTCATCTATCATGAAATATTTCTCAATGGTTGTATGTATGTCTGCTTTTGGTTTAGTGTTTATTTTTCCTTGCCATGGTGGTAGTCTATTGTGAACTAATTTGCAGTTAACTTTTGGCATGTTTTATTTCAAGTATGTTTGACTATTTTTTCAGCTCATTGATCCTAGTTATGGCATATCTCCCTTTTATTTTGCTGCTTAGACTTGCTTGTATCTTTGTTTTTGGTTCATTAATCTTGGGATGATTTTTTCTCCACTGATTGGTCATTTCATCTTCATCTCTGCTCCATCACCTTCTCATTCGGCAACCAAGAGTGGAAATGATCATGGCAGCAACCAAGCCCACATATCGGATGGGGATCCTATCCCAAACGTTGTGAGGTATAATTGGGAACTTTCACCGAGGAGACCCCCCTTGTTGTCGGCAGTAAATTTTTGGTCGTCAACAAATTGGCGCTAGAAGGAGGGCCATATGACAAGCTGAGCCCTCAGAGATTGCAATTAGTCTCATACCTGTAATGGCTCATCCCCAAATCATTCTCCCAAGGTGTTTTTCAGATTTATCTGGTTCTCAATGCTCAATCCCCGATGAACCTATGTATCACTTGTCCCAGTTAAAATTCGATGGTCAAAATGGAGTTTCCATAACCGAGCACCTTTAATATTTCTGTGAGTTTTGTGAGTGTTACAAAATTGACGATGAGGAGTTGGCTTCCGTGATTTTCTCCCTCACTTTCGAAGGTCACGCTGAGAAATGGTGCCACACATTGCCGACAGCTTCCATCCATTCATTCGAACATCTCATCGGTGAATTTAAACAAGCTTTTCACAGGTACGATTTTCAAAATGTATTAAAAAGGTTAAATGAATTCATAATGGAACCTCAAGAATCTATAGAGGATTTTTCTATCAGGTTTGTTAATTTTTGTCTTGAGTTCCCTG
Source organism: Pinus albicaulis (assembly GCA_034641835.2). NCBI lineage: Eukaryota > Viridiplantae > Streptophyta > Pinopsida > Pinales > Pinaceae > Pinus > Pinus albicaulis. The sequence goes on from CM076582.1 coordinate 1,058,322,254, forward strand.
AAAGGGACATCCATTGGACATATTTAATTGAACAGTTTGGACATGTGATTTCAGTTTCCCTAGAACAATTTCAATCAGCAACTGAGCCTATTCCCAGTGTTTGTTATGATAACCCTCAAGTTTCCTGTTGTTCATATTTTGTCCCGGAATCTTTCGCGCACACTATCAAATCGAAACGTGAAAATAATATTGACCTAACATCTCTCCCTGTTAATGAAACCTATCTCAAGTCCAGTGAATGTTTGCCTAGATATGATTCTAAATCTCATTCTGATACTGATAATAAATTGAGTCTTGTCCCAGGAAAAGTTGATTTCCTTACAAAATCATTGGGCCGTGATGGGCATGCGAAATCATCGACCTCTCCGGATGACACTGATGTGTGTGAGGAAGGCCCTTGCGTGATTGATACCCCTACTTCCGAATATTTTCTTTCATTTTTTCCTGATTTATTTCGTGATTCGGTCACTTCTATAATTTCTTCAAGTCATTTAAAATTATCTTATACTAGTATTGGCGACAATCACAAACATATGAATGATGTTTCACAATCAAATTACAAAATCGATGAATCCCTTATGTCTAATCTGTTTCATCCAAAATCTTTAAACAACCAAAGGAGAGACTACCTGTCTAGGCAACTTCAAGACATTTCTTTTATCAATTCATCCCAACTGTTAACTCCTAGGAAGCCTAACGTGCTGGGTCCCCAACCTAATCAACTTGATGGATCCATTGACCATTGCTTATCTCAAAACATATTCACTCATGCCTCTGAGGACTGTCATTCATATCTATTTATCGACCGCATGAAGCCTCCAAAATTTGATGATCAACTTTGTGAAGATTCAAGGACCCATCAGGAAATCGAAGCAATTCAACTTCTGCTAGATGTTACCTTAAGTTCTTACGATCCTAATGAGACCCCTCAAACAAGTCCAACTAGGGTTCCTAGAATTAGGAATTTTGAAAGGACGGTTCCCATGTATCACATGCCTCTCAGCATAATCGTGTCAGATGTTAGCTCATCCAAGCAGGTCTTCCAGTCGAGTGATATTTCCCTAAGCACAGATCTCTATCACCTAACGGCTGGTATGCAATAACCGATAAACCCTAATTTATTCACTGGAAGGGAAACACCGGCCATTGTCTCTAATCTTTCAAGTTGTTGCCCAGCCAGTACCAGTTGCACTCAGGCGCATGCGTGTTATGTTTGGCAAACCTCTCTACTGCCCAAAAATCTTCTGGTCAATTCACCCCATCGTGGGAAATCTAAAGAATCTAATACATTGGATTGTCAATCTGCCAGTGTGCAAACATTTGGCCGAATTGACATAAAGCCCACTGACAATTTTCCAATCACTACAATTAATGATCACACACATTCGTCAGTTAATCTCATGAAACCATCTAATTTTGGAAGCCCCTCGCTCGAAGGTCTGTAGCTTCTCCATGACGGTGAGGAATGTTGGCCTCCACTAAAGGTTGCTTCGAATCCTCGCATCCTCGATAAAACCTAGGGACAACTTCGAACCAAGCCTTTCAAAATTAGGGTTTCTACAAGTGGATTCGTAAGCATCTCAAATTGGCCTGGCGGATGCCTATTTTTTCGGTTCTATCAAAGTGATCATCCTCAAAATCATGATGAGATTACCGACGAGTTTGACGAATCCTATCCAATGAATATACCTTCAAATAGGCAATGATTTTCCCCACTTCTGTCAGACCTAAGGTTGTGCATGGATGGTTGTGTGTCATTGATAAATGATTTTATGTTTCAAATACATATTTCTATTTATCAGGATGAAAGTGATATTCAGCTAGCACAATCCATTCTGGCATGTTCTCTGGTAAGTAGCCATGAACTTCTTGCTATTGCACATGCTCTTCAGGTAAGTCTTGTTTTTGGTGCATGATTTTGTATGTTGGCTCTGATTCCGAACATTGTTGTTCTTGCAGGGCGGGAACTAATGCGGTGGCTACACTGGAAAGCTGATTTTACATAACTCGACCGCCTCTTTGGTTAAAATAGGGTTTTAAGATTAGCTTAGCTAGGATTTTCTAATAAAATTTGTTAGTTGAAATTTTTAGTAAGTTTTACTTGAGAAATTTTTTCTTTATAGTTTAAAATTATGTCTGTTGTCTTTGCTTACGGTTAAAATCTTAGGCATCATCATTTTTACATTTTTTTTCTCTCTTTTCTCTTTCATTTTAGTTATTGTTGCATAATATTCAGATAATCAATGAATGTGTTTTGGCTTGTTTTCCACCTGCAAATAGTTGATCTTTCTTGCACATGGCATTACATTGTGTAATAAGCCTCGTCTGTCGTATCACATCATAAAATTTCTTCCTCACATCATTTGCACAACTTTTTGACATAGCTTGGAAAGTTTCGATATATCTCACACCACTACATGAGCCCTCATTAAAACCCTGATGACCTAGCTTACTTGTGTTGCCCCGATTGCTGAAAAATAACTCCATGGTTTGCGTGAGGTTGCGGTGGTTACCTCAAGAAGCAGCTTCTCTCAGAACAAGTCATCAAAGTCACGTTCTCAACATAAGGCCTATGCGTTTAAACTAATTAGCCAGTGAGATACGAGCCTGTTTATTGTGGGCAAACCCTAGCAAGTTCGAATGGCCTATATCCATGGCTTGAGCCTTGTGCCCAACATAGTCTGAAGCATATTAATGGTTTGTTTTGCACATTTCTCCTGTGGGTAGTAGATGGGATGTGATGACTGGCATGAGGGAAAACCAAAATCAGAATATATTTTAGTTTCTGTCAAACAAGAAACAACCTCTCTCGCCCGTAAAATAATTTGGGATCCCTCATCCTCCCATGCAAAATAAGTGCCATGAGCACATGAAAATAAGTGCTACAAGCACATCAAAAAAATAAGGGTAAAGGATTGAGAAAGGCTTCCTGCACAGAGAGGTAATGCAACAACTCCATCGGGGTACTAACCAGGCTCACTAGCAGTGGAGCAATGTTTGTGATTTATTGAAGTGACTCCGTCAGGGTACTGTCCAGGCCTGCTGGCAGCGGAGCAACACCGGAACCTTAATTTAAAGCTTCTGAATATAATAAGCTCGTTTCCTTACTCTTCACATCATCAACAAGCTACTAGCGTCTGTGAGGTTTCGCTTTGATGTGTTCTAATTAGCAAGACCTAACTGACGCCAAGGACTGGGCATATCTGTAACGGTCAAATTAATACAAAAGGATACTAGCAGAACTTGTTCAATACTCCCTTGCATCACTATCTGGCCTCAGACCATCATTGCGATGTTCACAGAGATGCTAGATTCTACCAGTGCTTCGCCAATTGTTGTAGCCACTATAACAACACCCAAAATTTTAGGTATTTTCAAAATTTCAGGTCCCCCTCTACTCACCCAGCCCATCAAATCTTCGACCTGACCTTCTGTTAGTGACTCCTCCATGACCCTTTTTCCCGCCAGACCCTGCCACTGTCCTCACTAATACAATGCACTCTGCACCCACTTGTCTTGTCACCTTAGGGCAAGAAGTTGTTGTCAGGAGTTATATTGCCATCAGTCTACCTTTGCATGAGTGGTCAACCACCGCCATATTGTGCATGCTACATCACACTATCCACTAATTTGGGGTTTGTAATTTGGTAGTCCTCCACACATGTTCAAAGCCATGGATCAAAGGTTCAAGCGTTGCTTTCTCAATTTTCACTTTAGCATATCTTAGCCCGCTGTCTCTCCGCCAGGTTTGAAAGAATATTTTCAATCACGCACATGCACATGATAATTATGTTACTAAGCTAAGTTTTGTTTATATGAGAGGAGTCAGCCTCAAAGGCCAAATATTGCGTTCGGTATGTTAATATTGAAGGAATTTCTAGCATTTGAAGTCGAGTCATGATGGGTTGGAAATGGTCGCTCTCTAATCTCGAGGCTATATAGGTTGAACTTAATGTAATCATATTCGATAAAACCTTGCCTGAGCGTGCCACTAAAATCATGTTATTTAATTAATAACCTCACGATTATATTGCAAATATAAAGTGACATTAGAATGATTAACACCCTAGATTGGTATGCTAATATTTGATTTTATTTTATTTTGGTGCTCATATCTTTTGAAATATTGCATGCAAGGTGATGCAAGAAAGAAAAAAATGCTCGAAAAATGAAAATCATATGAGCATAATAAGAGCAAGGTCACATGTGTATGAGCGTTGTGTGTGGAGTTGAACACAATGCCAATTGCGCACCTCAAAACGAAATTGGTCAAATTTTCCATCGTTATACACTGAACAACGTATCTATTTAATTGAAAGATCCATTAGTAGGATGTCATAAAATACTCTGCAAGAGGAGGTTACAGTTGTCCATTTGGCATTTAATACAGGTAAAGGATCAATTCCTCCGACATTGGACTATATTAGCACGTTCATGATAACCCTTGTAAAGGGCCAGCGCACTTCAAAGGAAGGAGTAAGGAAGTGAATGACACAAGAGGTTTCAAATAAGTGCGAAAGAAAATTCATGAGTTGAAGTTGGTCAAAGGTGCCATAAATATCACACATTGAACTATGTAGCAATTACATGAAGGTTTAATTGTTCATTTGACTTCCTGAATCTTCGAAGGAGTTTTGAGTACAACGCAAAAATCTACTCTTCAACGTGTGATAAATATTTGACATATGATGTGGTGGAATTTTGAGATAGGAAAGAGATTAATTCTTTGTGAAGCGAGAACCGCCACAGCACACTTGGAAACGTCATAATCAATATTGGTTTCCGCTATAAGGATAGGCACATTTCAAAAATATTAAAACACCGGATATGAAATGGCTATTGTCTCATTCATGAATAGCACGCATAGGGTGTGCAGGGAGGAACCAGTGGATCATAGTGCATCGAAGGACACACAATGGATGTAAGCGCATAGTTTCACTTCTTTTGTAGTGATGTAAAATGCGACCCATCCCCAATGTGTGACTTTGCGACCTCTATCAAGTCGCAGGGTTGCAAACATGGTGCCCGAGGGAGTTCGGAGCATGTGCGACTGTGCGACCTCCACCAAGTCGCAAGGTCGCATACATTGTGCCCGAGAAAGTCTACAACATGTGCGACTGTGTGACTATCTGACCTCCACCAAGTCGCGAGGTCGCATACATTGTGCCCGAGAAAGTCCACAGTAGGTGCGACCACCCAACCGTGCGACTTCCACAAATATTTGTGACCTCATGGGGTGGGCACGCATTTGGTTTACAGGTCGACGATTTATCAAACTTGTCATCCATGGATCATGGGAAGAATTTGGTGAATTTCCAGCAAATTTTTTTTTTCTTATAATGTTAAAAACCAGCAATTAACATTGCATTACATTATGGACTGTTGAAACTAGTAGGTAAATGCAAACCCTATGATGCTAATATATACACTCTGACAATATGAAGAAGTTGGAGAGTGATTACAACCAAAGAAAAATTTAATTATAGAAAAGCGTGCCAACCTTACCCAGAGGTGATCAAAGAAGGCCTTTCTCAAGGTTATGGAGAGACTTGTGAGGAGGTATGAGAGAAATACAGGAAGGCGCGAGAAGAAATGGACAAGTGGGACTCTCTTCAAATTTGACTTCTCAAACATTTTCGAAATGCAGCGGCTATCATAGAATGCTTGGAGTGACGAATTTAATAAGGTGGTTAAAACTCTTAAAAGGATTTGGCAAGATGGTTTCCACCTTTTGAAGGGAGAAACACAACAACCAACCTTACAACAGATATAGATGCATATCAATCATTTCAGCAATTTCATATGATTCAAGGCCTAGTGATGTGGCTGCATTACAAGCTGTTTTGGTAGATCAACCTAACATTCCTACAAATAAAAAATGATTTAGCTTTAACATCATATTTTCAGAGGAAATAAGTTAGAATTAATGAACTGGTGCTCATCTGATAAAGGCGGAGGACAAGAATGCACCAACGAGTGAGGTAAAGGAGCAAGTGAATATTATTTTCAAATGGAGGATGGAGTGGTATATATTCAAAATAGAGAATTGAGGAAAAAAAATTTCATGTTGCTGATGCAACAACATTCTCCACTAATGCACATCGGATACTCAAAATCATTTCATTGGGAATGTTCATACTTTGCACCATCATTTACTGTGCCATCAGAACTGAAGTTTACTCTTCATTCAAGGCTAAATGCGGACAAAGAATTCATGGCTCAAAAGAGTGCACCCCATCGTGTTTTTTTTTAAATGTTAGAAAAGTGGCCCAAACATGGCCCATTTCTATGCCAAAACATGGCCGAAGACAGCACCACATGGGCACCATGGGGTAACTGTTGAGGAAGCTCATCAAGTTTCCATGTGGCACATAGCTCAGCAAGTTTTAACTTTCTAGATGCCATTGCTTATAGCTTTTCAGCTTCCCAAAACTTGCTATTATATATGGAGATCATAGTCTTATGTGTGGGATGCACATATTTTATCAAATATTTCTAGGGTCTGTGCATACTTTTTACTACAAAAACACACTTGGTGTCATATATTCTGAGATAAATGAGGATCCTATCAAGAAATGGTTAGAGGCAGAGAAATTTGTTGATCTAGCTCGGGGTTTTCGTTCATTATGTTGAGCCTCCATAGGAGTAGATGGGGACTACCTGGAAACTGGTGATTACAGTGGGAATCTACATTTCTACAATCTAAGAACACTTGAACACCCAGGGGTGTAAGTTTATTATTTTCTAAATCATTCCTTCAGCTAACTAAATGTGCTTTAGCATCAATATTTTTAAGACATATGACGCATCTTACGTTGTTTGTAGGTAGAGGCGGTTGGTGCATAGAGCCGAAGCTAGGGTCTTCTCTGGCAGGCAAGGTCAATCCTTTCAAAGCTCGAAAGAACCGCAAAGGTACTTCGTCACTTTCACGAGATAGAGATGAAGGAAGAGAAATCTTGCTGCGAAACCGAGAGAAGGTCACAAATTTTCTCAAGGTTGCAGGTCACGACTTGCTTAAGGTCGCCAGGTCACAGATTACCCAAGGTCGCAAGTCGTGACTTGCTCAAGGTCGCCAAGTCACGACTTGCTCAATGTCACCAGGTCGTAGATTTCCCAAGGTCGCAGGTCACAGATTTCCCAAGGTTGTAGGTCGCATATTTCCCAGGGTCGCAGGTCACAGATTTGTTCAAGGTCGTAGGTCGTGGATTTCTTGAGGTCACATGTCACGGATTTCCTAGGGTCGTGGGTCACAAATGGCCCAAGTCGCAAACCAGCCCAACAGTCAAGAAGACCAAGAGTCAAGGGGGAAAATCAAGGGTCATCTCAGCCTATATGTACAACTTCGAGAAAGGATTACTGGACTTTTAGCTTGGCAATGAAAGCCAGTATGGTAGAGGAATTGTTGCAAGAAATCTAAAGGCACTCAGCTCTTGGTATCAATTAGAGAGAGAAGTAGCGAAGCTAGGGTTTTGCATCATGCATTGAGATGAATAGCCCATGTTCCACTATTCGGTTTCAACAAGTTGTAAACATGTATTGGACGTTGCAGTAGCATTAATAATATATTCTCATTTTGGACACTGATCCACGTGCTTGTTTGTGGTGATAGTACTAGCTGTCTAGTACTTCATTATGTTATACGTTTGCTTTCATGCATGTCATCGGTCATGAACTATTTCTCAATGGTCGTATGTATGTCTGATTTTGGATTAGTTTTTATTTTTCCTTGCCACGGCGGTAGTCTATTGTGAACTACTTTGCAATTAACTTCTGGCATGTTTTCTTTCATGTATGTTTGACTGGTTTTTTGGCTCACTGATCCCATTTACGACATATCTCCCTTTTATTTTGCTACTTAGACTTGCTTGTATATTTTTTTATGGTTCATTAATATTGGGCTAATTTTTGCTCCACTGATTGGTCATTTCATCTTCGTCTTTGCTCCATCGTCTTCTCATCTGGCAACCAAGAGTGGAAATGAACATGGTGGCAACTGGGCCCACATACTGGATGGGGCTTCTATCCCAAATGGTGTGAGTTCTAATTGGGACCTTTCACCGAGGAGACCCCCCTGTTGTCGGTAGTAATTTTTTTCCCGTCAATATGACCTTACGTTGAGTGTGAAGAACCTACCATTGAGGCATGCAGGCTCCAAGGTACCTGAAGGTAGTCTCTAGATCAGCTCCTTGGATAATGAGCTGGAGTCGATAGGAAGTGACCTTGATTGAAGGTGTGCATAACGTTTCCCACATCATCGACACGAGACAGAGGAATATGATGTTTGTGAATCAAGAGCAACAGAGAATCAGAGGGAGGTTGAAAACTTCAGAGGAAAACTTCTCTTGAACATATTGGCAGCATGACACTAGATTTGGAAGTATTGACATCAAGGGATATGAGTTCATGGTGATGTGGCAAAGAGCAGATGAGAGGTTAAAAATGATTACCCAAACCCATGGAGGCAAACAAATGACGAAGTGAGATATCCCCAACCCAACACGAATGAAGACAAGTGCCATGTTCAAGAGCGACATACTGCCAACATGACTACAATCTTGGTTCCATTTTCCCCCACCATTTCTGGTGAGTACCCAAATTATTTTTGAAAAAAATATTGAAGGGGATATCATGTGCTTGCGATGTAAGTTTTTCCTTTGGACAAATCAAACCTAGTACATTTTACGAGCTCTAGGAAGGAGGAACTCGAGTAACGTCATGACGACGGAGTCTGATGTCATCAGGTGTTAACGTGTCTGAAAAAGGGATAACTCGACATATTTTCATGTTTAGAGAGTTTGAAAAGAAGGTGGAAAATAAAACTCTAGCAGTCCCTTTTCGTAAATAGTCTCTTAGGTTCGAAAAGGTAGAAAAAAATATCTGAAAGAACCTCTTAGTCATGATCGGCTAAGGTATTCCTTTTTCGTAAATAATCTATCGTAACTTGAAAAAGGGGTAAACATATACTACGTAGATATCGTTTTGCAGCCAATTTAACGAGTTCAAAATGACAAGGAACTTGGCAATCTTTTCAGTTTTAGAGAGTCAGAAAAGAGCTGAAAGGTAACTCGTCCTAGAGGAACGAGTGGTATTAAGGGTAGCAACTGGTTCCCATAATGGTGGAACTGCTCAAAACAAGATAAAGGTTAAGATGCTAGCTAACAATACCACTCATTGCAGCGGTTCCTCAGGAATGGGTAAAACAACCAAGTGAAGGCATATGATCGGCCAAGTAGATAGTGACGATGGAGTGAGAAAACCAAGGCTCATATGGAAAAACAGGTTGATAAAATGGAAATCACAAGATGTAAAATGGAAATGGTTTCATTTTTACACAAGCTTGAAATTAGGGAACTCTAATTGAAGTTGGTTTCATTTTTACACAAGCTTGAAACAAAAATAAACTATGCTTGAAAAATTACATGCCCCGAGCATGGTGACTCAATTCGAGGTACATGTCCCCCAAGCTGCAGTCCATATGAAAGGTAGATGGAGTGAAGGTTCAAATTATGAGATCAATAGAAAGACTCAACTGGGATTTTACGAGATCTGGAAAAGACTCGAATTGAACAGGAACGTGTTTCATTCTTTTAACAAGGTTGACACATTAAAATAACTATCCTCCTGACCTACTTCATTTTTTAACGAGGTCGACATAGAAGGTGAACTATCCTCGGAAGACCTTGTTTCATTTTTTAAGGAGCTTGACACAAGACAAGGAACTGTGCTCCGACAACCTTTTATGATGATGAATAAGAGGTCATGGACTCCAAGAGGTCTGCATCGGACGGGAGAACAACATCTTGAAAATGAGGACCCAATACAACATCTTGAAAATGAGGACCCAATGCCCCTAGCACATGATGCACAACGACACTATCACTGAATGCGGGCATGGGATAGGTAGCCACATAATTATCCTGCAGCGGGGAAGATAAAACTGGAAGATAAAGACTCGGAAGGGATGATGGTGGACCAGATGTCACGTTAGGACCAAAGAATGAAAGCTGATCAATGGTCACAATCCGACCTTTGTGTGGAAAATAAATCACACGAAAGAGGGAAGAGACAATTGCCCCCATGACATAAGTATAGTCGCGCTCCAAGAGAAAATTGAAATCCAAGGGTCCTAGAAAAACCATCATGTCTATATCGATGGTTTTCCTTCCCAAAGTAACAGGCAATTTGGGAAGGATCCCTAATGGTTGACTGGTTCCTCTGTTAAAAACCAACAGATTCTGGGTAATAGGCATAAGTGGTGGAGAACCAAAATCTCGCCAAGTAGTGGCAGATAGAATACTAATAGACATGCTTTCATCTATAATGGTGTTGGGTATGACCAGATCAAAAGTCTGTACCGTTATCTCAAAAGTCACATAAGAAGGAAGGTGGTATCCTGCAAATCGAGTCCAATCAAAGGAAGCGACCAAAATACTTGGAGGGGATACCATTGAATTGAGATGGTTTTCCCCTGGTGTTACTGGAGTAAGAGGAGTACTCTCCTTGAATTCCATCACGAGAGTAGGGGGAGCAACTTCTTAAACTATAGGGACGAAAGAGTCTTTCTCCAAGTCCGAAGAATCTGATGAAACAAGAAGAACATGAGGGGGATGAGATCCACTCTCAATGGAAAAGACCTGATGAACCATAGGCAGGATCAAGTCGAACGATTCCATGTCCAATGGTTGGTCAGGAACGGACTTCTGAATTTGAATTTTTGGGGGAGCGGGATTGACCAAGGATGAATCATGACCAACCGTTGAATCATTTAGGGGAAGACTTGAAGAAGGCTTCTAGTAACTCGCCGGAAGGCAGGGTGTAGAAATAGTAGAGTTGTCCAACACTCTCTTGGCTTCATCCATGTATGGAAAAAGGTGAATGGGATGATTCCCTTCACACAAATTACAGGGATTGGTAATCTTACCCTGTTTCTTAGGAGCCTTATCAGTATTAGTCGAAGATGTGCTACCAATATGACTTCGAGAAGACAAAGGCAACAACGGATGGCTGTTGGACCATGCTTCAAGTACCTTGGGAATACCAGGGGAGTCTCAAATAATATGATCAACTTTGCACAACATGCAAGGGAATTTCACTTTCCGTGGAAGCTTGGATGGTTTATCAAGGGAAGGTTTCTTATGTACAATAGTTGCAGTATTAGCCTCTCGCTAATTTGAATTCTTCTTCTTTGTCTTTTTATTCTTCTTCCTAGCCACCTGGTTACTAGAATCCAGACTTTCACCAGGTGAAGAAGAAGAGGAGGATGAAGAAACAAGTGAAGAAGGGGAGAGGTTCACCTTAGAATCAACTTGATGTTGTTCAGTTGGAGATGGTTGAACAAAGGTCGGAGCACTCGGGATCATCGAGGTCAAAAATAACCACACCGAAAAACCAAGAGTTAACCCTGGAAGAGACAATGTTGCCATATAAGGAGCACCAACATTCCCAAAAGCAGGAAGAGGGACAAGATTCCCTTTGGAGGGGATTCCTTGGTTGGTAAACTCCAAAAAGGTTTCCATTAGAAAAAACGTTAAAACAATGCTAAGGAAACTAACTTTAACCGATAATATTTCGTGGACACTTAATTTTAAGACACTGAAACCAAACTCTGTCGTTTCATATTTTAACAGTCGAGAAATAGGAAAAAGGTGACTCTATCACTTTTAAGTTGAGATGAGCATGAAAGGACAAGCGCTCGATGATCTTTTCAAATTTATGGAAAAGCAAAGATAAAAAATGATTTCTCAGGTAGTCTAGGTGAAAGGGTGTACCAGGTTCCCGTGAATTGCCATATACACCTTGGTTATAAAATGAAAGAAGAATCAACGAAGGACTTGACATTCATGCAGGTAGTCTCCCTGAATGATGTGTTTGGTGTATCATGGTTACAAGGTGACATACTCGACTTCCTATAGATAAAAGGATTGCAACCTAGAGGGGTCTCCCTTTATATACTCGATGGTACGAGGAGTGGAATTCCATATTAATGTTGTCTCAAGCTAGATGGTAAGCGACAGCTACTAGGTTTAAAAACGCCGGAACACATCTCTAACTTAGACCACCAAATATTATGTTAGGTCTCAATGTTTCCTTAGGTTAATTAAATAAATTTTAAGTCGATCTTGTATTTATGTTTCAATTCCAAGGTCCTACCGAATGTTGGATCTCACAAATCCTTGAATGCAAGCTACATGCCATAAAATACCATTTCCGTCAATGAAGAGCTATCTACGAGAAAGTAAGGAGTTTTCAACTGATAGAAAATAATGAGAACACGCAGAAGCTTCCACTACAGAACTTGATGCAAACTAATGAAAACGAGAAATCTTTCCTAGAATGCCAAATGCTATTTATGCGAAATATTTTCCATTTCCACAATGAAAACAAAAATGCAAGCCTAAAACATATTTTTGATTTTTTCAATGTAATAGAGCCAACAGTGCACAAAAAGACATGAAAAACTAATCTTCACACTAGTTTGAGTATGCCAATGCAAGAGTTGAAGTGAAACAATTCGATCAACTCACAAGAAAACAAAACAAAGACTCAAACCAATGTCACAATCTCTCAAATCAAAGAAAGATGTCGAAATAGACCCATACAAGCAATGTGAGCTATGCTTGGAGTGATAAGAAGAAAAACTGAATGAAAGAGGCAAGACTCACTCAAGACTCATTCCACTAAATGTAATCACTCAAAATAGATTCGGGGAGCTGAATGAAATCAAGCAAATAGCAAGGGTGACCATGAAACAAAAGATCCAAACTCATATAGGAGGCTCAGCATACCAAAGCACTAGAAAACCCTGAGGCCATGATGATGAAAGAAATGGACAAACAACCAAAGGAAGGAGGCCGTTCATAGTCACAAACAATCCCAAAGAACTCAAATCAAGTCAAGAAAACACCCAGAGACACCAGTATGGACCAAAAACTCCAAACAGGGGAAACCCTAGCACCTACAGGAAATGGCGTGATTGTCTGGATGTAATCTGCGCCTGACAGGGGATGGCATGGGTGATGAACTGGAAACCAACGCCAGTTGGCGCGACTGTCAGACTAGAAACTACACCAATCAAGCCAACCTTAGAAAAATGAAAATTTTGGAAAAATAGAGGTTAGATCTGATCCTCTGGGGCTGAACAGGGGTCTTAAGACTCATCAAAAGAACCAGAAAAGGAAATCTAAGCAAGAAAATACCAAGAAGAAGGCCTAATGGATGAAATACAAAATCACACTAATCCCCAGCGGAGTCGCCAATTTGTTTGTGAGGTAAATCCCCTTTGTGGACAGAGGCTATCCCACTAGCCCTAGAGTGGGTCTAGCCACAAACGAGACATGCTATGACATAAATTCCTAGTTGAGAATGGATAAAGACTTGGTAGATCACCTACCGTAGGTCCTACGCTGTTGTGTCGTCCGGGAGAATGGCTACCTCTCGCTCCTGATTCAACAGATCACGATCCGCTCATTCTCACGCCCATATACCTTCACGTACACAAGAAACGAAGATGATACACAACATACTATTTCACATTCCTAACTATCATTCAGTCGAAGAAGACTAAATCAAATGCGTCAAATACACATAACATAGAGATGGAATCAATACCATAGTAGAGTATATTAACTTAAATAAGGAAGAGTACAACTAGGCTTCGATGTTGCGATCTCCTCCAGCAAGGTTGTAGTGGAGCACGTCTCACAAAGCTCGTTGGGAATTCAGACGAGCCTCTCTCTATGGGATCCTCCTTGGTTCAACCTTCTCTATAGTGATTACTCAGCTATAATATCTCTTTTCCAAGTTCAGCTTCTTGGCTATATGTTCAGCTAGCTTTTGTAAAGGGAGAAAGCTTGTTTATATAGAGGGAGAAGGAGAGGTTAGGATCTCTATAATCATGGGAGGAGTTATATATTCAAATATTTTTCCACCAACCATTTCCTAAAGGAAGAGATCCATGGTTTATTGAGTTTAACCACTTGTGATGAGTCATTCCTGAGGTGGTTAAAGGAAACTTCCGCCTCTAATTTGTTAAAAAACGTTCCGAAAAAGGCTGGCGCGGTTACAACAAAGAGACAGAGTGCCAGGTGGCACGGGCTCTAGTGCAAATCTTCCCCATTGGCACGAGGGGTGAATTGTCTACCCATGCCAATGCCAAAACATAGGTTTTTGAGTGCTTTCTGAGGAAATGTTCAATAGGAGAAATCATTTCCTTATGTAGAAGGATGCAAAGAAGGTGTTTTTAGATTATGAAAGTGTTCACAGGTCATGGGAAAGACCCTCCAATGTGCGGGTCGAGGGATTGTAGGGACGGTGACAAAATGTTGTGTAACACACCCTCTTCAAATGTTGTGGATGACTTGTTGGATACAAAGTCCAACACTTGTCTACAAGATGACCTTGCTTATGGAAATGAGTGAAAAATAATTGCATATTCTTTTCAACATGGTTTTCATTATCCAATGGACCTTTGACTTTCCATCTCCTTTGTTTTGAAAGTTTCTTGTGCATGGAAAAATTATTCTAACATCTTGAAATAGTATGTTTATTCAAACCACAAAAGGAACATGTAAAATTTCTCCAAATATTATGTGAATATTTACCATGTTTATCATAATCAAAAGAAATTTAATTAAAATCATATTTATACCTTGCACATTCACATTTGTCGCCTTCTTGAGGAGGTGAATTTGATGAGGTAGTGACTCTCTTTGAAATACCAAAAATGGCTTCAATGACTTTAAAGCTTTCAACATCCTCTTGTTTTCCATTCCCATTAGTTGCATGCTTATGAGAATCTTTTTGCAAAGCGGGTTCAAAATTTTTTCATTCCTCATGAACACGAACTTCACAAGCTTGAGGTAGTGAAAATGTAATGAAAGTCCTTCTTGGAACACCTTCATGTGGCTCCTTGGATTTGGAGCATTATCCATCATGCTTTCCATATCCAAGACCCAAATACCTAGGCATTTCTTCAACAACAATTGGCTCAACTATGCCTTCTTCATGTTTGTCCAATCCCTTAGTACTTAGCTCATAGCCCATCTTCATCTAGTGTGTCTTTCAAAAGAACCTACACATTCATTTTGAGAGGAAATAGAAGATAAACGTGAATTGCATACCTCTTTTTGTTGCACATACTTGGCTAAATTTTCCTTGGCATCATGGAGTTGAATCTCCATCTCATGCATCTTTTCAAGAAGCTCTTACTTCTCCTTATTCATGGCAATCAACTGCTCTTGAAGTATAATGATCTCCTTCCTATCTTCATACATCTCTTGCACCATAACATTCATGACGTAGAGCTTCTGCAACACCTCTTTATCAAAGATTTTTTCTATGAAATATGGATTAGAAACATCACTTGATGAAGCTACCATCACACTTGTAATGCATAAAAAACTTCTTTGTCATGATTTGAGAGCTAAGTCCTCAATCTTGAACTTCTCCTTACACACATAAACTTGCACACAGTTAAATTCTCCTCACACAAATGCAAAAAAAATAGCTAAATCTATAGCTAACCTTGGCAAACCATCTCACGGCTAAAATGAGCTAAACTATACTCTAATACCAAATTGATTAGAATATGGGAAAACTAGTTTTGATGTGCTAGCTCCCTCATCAGTATTAAATAAAAATGTTTAGGATCATCTAAAATTAGAAATTTAAGACAAGCTTTATGTGTCAAGTTTTGGTGTGTTTTATGCGATGACACTTACCAAAGACTCAATGGGGAGATAGTAGATATATTAGGGTCATTGCAACTTCTACCAATCCTAGCACACATATGGGCTAACATCATTATGTATTTTATAGAATTACTTTTAAGGGAAAGAAACAATACCATGACCATGATTCTATTTGACCATATGTCTAAATATGCTCATTTATGTTCCCTACCACATCCATTTACCCCTTACTGGGTTTCCCACATGCCCAAATCCATTATCTTAAATTAGGACCCTACCTTCACTGGCAAATTTTTATAGGGTTGTTTAAACTATAGAGCACCCAACTAAAAATGATAACTACATATCACTCCCAAATAGATGGTCAAGTTGAAGTGGTCAATAAGAACCTATAAAGTCATTTCATATGGTTTACTTTCGAAAAACCACAACAATTGGTACAATGGATTTCCCTTGAAAATGGGTGGCACAGTACCTCTTCTCATGGAACTACCAAATGACCCCATACATAATGGTTTAGGGGGGAAAACTATTTTCACCCATTTCATATCGATTAGGTTCTTACAATGTTCAACAAATGGATCACACACTCCACACTAGAGTATCCATTCTCTAAATCCTAAAACAAAATTTGGTTATAACTCAAAATAGATTTAAGAAAACAAGTGGACCAAAATTGCTCCAAGTTTTATGTTTCAATAGGGATGAAGTGTTTCTTCACCTTAAATCTTATAAAAGAACATAATTGGTAGACAAAATACCATATAATTAACACCCAAGTCCTATGGAGCCTCTACAATCATCTAGCGCATTGAACAAGTGGCCTACAAATTATATGTTGCTAGCCATTCCAATATTCCTCTTGTATTTGATGCATATTTTCTAAAGAAGGTCATGGGATTGAAGTGAAAGCTGCAGACCAACTTAATGGAACTTGTTGAAGAAGGCTCGGTTGGGCTTTAGCTAAAAGTTTCTTTGGATACTAGAGAACATAATTTACATCAACACATGACCAATGAAGTATTGGTCTAGTGGAAACACATTTCACATAGGAACCAATATTGAACTCGCAACAATTTCATTATCGTCATCCTTGACAACAACACACCTTTCAATGTGGGGGTGTATGTTTGGGTACTATCCTAACATCCCTACTTTCAACTATGTAGGACTTAGGTAATTGATGTAGGAGGTCATCATATTTGAGAAAGGCCCATTGGATAGTATTGGATATGTAATTAATGTAAAATAATCCATTTTATAAGGCCCATTAGGTAGTTAGTATGTATTAATAATTAGACTGTAAGTGGCTATAGTTTTTTCTATGGAAAAACTATTAGGGAGATAGGAGACTATGTAATATTTAACTTTTTATTGTGCATTTGAAAATCTAGTCAATGAAAGTCCCCCCCACCTTAACGGTTAAGTGAACATTATTTTTTATTTTCCTTCTTTTCATTGTCCATATTAAAGTATATCTTTATAGGTTTCATCTTATTGTCTCTTGTTTATAGTTATTCTACATTATATTCTCTATATACTTAGTTGTATTTTAATTTTCAATGGTTAAGGAACACTACAATGGTGTGCAAACAATGTAATGTAGTTCATATTTCACATGGGAGGCCAATGATCCGATCAAGGTGGCCCTTTTTCATGGCCATTGATCATGAGAAGAAATTTTAATTTAGCCTAAGGCCTTTGATTTCATCTCTTGGACTAGTTAATGGTGTCTAGTACTTCCTAATAACATTGATATTCCCAATTAATGTCTAAAGATCCCATATAGAGGTCAAGCCTAGATGCATTAGGCCTCATTCATGGTAATCATATGAAACCAAGTGGGAGGATAAATATCCCTAAAAGGTCCTATAGAAGACTGAATTAAGAGAAAATATCGGAGAGGAGCGATACCAAGGATGGTTGAATCAACCACCGTTTCAATTCTTGCTACGTCTAGATTCACCGATTAGGAATGACTACAGCAATAGTAGTTATTCACAAGCTGGCAATGGAGGCAATCAAATAGAGGTTGGTATGGATGATCACTTAATGGATATGATTGCCATGGATACGGATGCATTCCAAAATGATGATCAGCTAGGGGATGATTCTCATATCGCTGACACCTTTTTCGAAAGCCTTAAATTTGCTTCCACCACCCCTCTCTTTGGACTTGGAGGTCAGTCAAAGTCTACCCAGTTGGGGACAATAATGTTACTGTACAACTTGAAAGAAAATTTTGGCTTGTTGAATGCATGTTTCTCAGAAATTTTGAGGTAAGTTACCATAAAGTACTCCCTTATATAAATTTGAAATATAATGAGTATACTGCAATGAGCATTACAAATTGTAAATTTTATGAACGTTAATAGTTATATCAACATTAATGTACATTTATTAATATATTTTTCCATGATCACCAACTATAGGTTATTCAAAGATAAGGTTCTTCCGAGTGATAATGTCTTGCCCGGTAGATGCAAAGAGGCAATGAAATTGTTGAAAATGTTGGGTGTTGAGTACATATCATATCATGCATATCCAAATGATTGTATTCTATATAGAGGATAATATGCAGGCAAGGATATGTGTCTAAAATGTGGGCATGGAAAGTATGATAAATAAAAAAATAAGGGTAAATCACGTACTTTTCCTCCTTTTAAGATATTGAGGCACATGCCTATAATCCCAAGGATTCAAAGGCTATTTCATTGTAAAGAATTAGCTATGTTGGAGGGATGACATGCCTCACACATAAGGGAGTTGGTAGTTATAAAAATCCCAACTGATTCAATAGCCATGAAGCATATAGAGGATACATGGCCCAAAAAATTCAAGGATGAAGTACAAAGTCTACAACTCATCATAGCCATGGATGGTGTCAAACCATATTCCCTCCAGAACACCAACTATTCTGTTTGGCCTATAGTAGTGATCAATAAAAATATCCCTCCATGGTTTTCCATGAAAAATGAACATCTTATGTTGGCTCTCAGAGTCCCTAGTAGAATACAAGTGAAGAATATGGATGTATACTTACAACCACTGGTAGATGAATTGAAGGAATTATGGGATGGGATAAATGTATACGATGTATCAAGACCCATCGTAGCAGAGAGGAGTTTTACATTGTATGGCATATGTTATTACACGACACATGATTATCCAGGCTTAGGAGTTTTCTATGGTAAATTACATGTTTAATTTATTAGCTTGTTTATATGCGTAACAATATTATTTCACATATTAGTTATTTAATTCATTGTAATATTTGTTCTTATCTTTATGATATTCTTTAACGTGCCATGCATATTAATTAATGTATATAAATATAATCTCACTGGTCTTGTAACAAAAGGGTATTTTGTATTTAAATGATGTGGAGCTTCTCTGAAAGCTAAACAGTCCAACGACCTACGAAAGCTAGTGTATGATTGCTCCAAGGTCTTCCTACCAGAAGAACACCCTTACAGAAGAGCAACATCCACTTTCAATGGTAAACGAGAGAGAACCCAAAGGCCTCTAATAATGACACCAGCTGAATGGCTTAGAGCATATGAGAGAGAGAAGGAGAAGGAGTTCACAAAAATGTTTGATTCAAATGGGGAGCCTATGTTCGATGATCCAGATTTCTTCGACACCTATGTTGAGAAATTTCCCATTGGGATGAAAATGAAATTTATCTTTTATGACCTTCCATATTGGGAGCATCTTAAGATTACCCACTTATTAGATCCCATGCATATATTTAAAATTGTTTCATCTTCTTTATGGAGGCACATATCATCAAAACAAAGTGACACATTGGCTGTTAGGAAAGATCTTATTACTTCAAAAACTAAAAATAAACATTGGTCAAGACGATTAGAGAGTATAGGATCAGAGACAGGCATTGGTCCCTCTCATTGATGGTTTTTCAAAGAAGGTGATGTCCTATGGATTTTAAAAAAAGATGATATTTCTTTGGCAAAGGAATTTATAATGGGTGTGGGGGTGCCAACTTCATACCAGTCTTCACTATGGTGTTGCTTCACCATGGATGACTATTTGTTGGGGTTGAAATCGCATGACCATTTGAATCTTCTAAGAGTTTGTATAATGTCAAAAGCATGATTTTATTATTTTCTATATTAATAAATTTAATCCCATGAGGAGATCATAAAACATAACTAATTTTGTATATTATTGCACACGTTTATAACTTTACAGTGTCATTATCCTTTGTTCGTGCATGGGTGTGTGAAATATGAATTCCCTCAGGACCTAGGATGTGCCATATCTAAATTATCTACATTTGTATGTTGGATCACATCAAAGGAGATTCATGTGGCTATCATTCCACGGTGGCATCAAGAGATAGTTGAGATTGTTTGTATGCTTGAGAAGGAACTGCCGACAAGTTTCATGGACTTATAGGTTCATCTTCTAATCCACCTAGTATATTAGGTTGAATTATTTGGGGTGGTTTCTTGTCATTGGATGTTTTTCCTAGAGACGTACATGAAGAAATTGAAAGGTTTTGTTCCATAAAGGGAAAAACTCGAGGGCTCTATGGCAGAGGGGTACATATCATATGTGTCTTTCTATTATGCAAGTGAGTACATCAAGCAGATCGACAAAAGACGAGGTGCGGTGATTTGGGACGATGAAAGGGATGAAGACAAAAGAGAAGGGGAGTTTCTCCACACGAGTGGAAAAAAGTGCTTGATAAAGAGTAAGCGACTTATAATATTTCAAATTTACAAAAAAGTAATTAATATTCATGTTGAAATTCGATATAATTTATATTTTGATCTCTAAGTACTACATAATGTTGGTTTGATTTCATCAGCGAATGCGGAAATTGAAGCAATCAATAAATTCGTTCTTTACAACTTTGTAGCGACACAAATGTGGGTTGCATTATACGAACAAAAGAGGAGGAAATGGGATAGTGACAGGGAAGAATTCAGACAGTTGAATGGTAGAAGTGTGCCTTATCCCGATCATTTAAAAGAAAATATGAAAAAAATATGTCCTAATAGTTGGATTGCTGACCAAGTCAGAGAGAAATATGGTGCTACCAGTTGTTACCCGCATGCTGAAGAGGATGCGCTAAATGTAGGGATTGGGTGCATAACTCAGTAATAATATTTTTAGTTTATATGTAAATTTGAAACTTATATTAAGACATCTACATTTCATATTTTAACTTTTGAGTTATTATAAGACACACGACACTATGATTATTTAAACTTTTTTATAATAGGTGCATTTTTTTCCCATCTATGTGGGCATATGGACACCATTTTCACACAGAAAATGTCGATGATGGAAACATCACACAAGGCTATGGAGTGGAATTTGGGTTCGATAAGTCTAGTCGATCTAGCCACCATGATCAAAACCTAGTACAAGGGACGTTAGGTTACGTCAGAAAGATACAAGAGATAATTGAAGTGGATTTATCTTCTTTCCAATGTGTCATTTTTAGGTGCAAGTGGTGGGACACCTTTGATCTGAATAATGTAAAGGAAGATCGTGATAGTAAGCTGATATGTATCAACTCTAGAAAGATGTGGGATGAAGCTAAGGAGCCCTATGTTTCCCCAAACACTGCAACCAGGTTTTTTATTTACCCAGATGTGTTGGAGAGGGATTGGTGGTTCATATTGACACATGAGCATAGATGAAAACATATTTTTGATAACAATAGTGTTATCATGCCATACGAGTTGGAAGACAATGAGGGTGACCATAAGAACCGAGAGTGATATGGTACATGTGTTATTTCATCAATATTTATACTTTTTAAGATGGGATTTTCAAAACATTATAATATGTACTTTGAATTAATTGGTAATTTGCATTGTGTTAATGTTAAAATCAATAATTCAATTGATAATTTGCAATTATGTTGATCTCAAAAACAATGCAAATTATGTTGATCTCAAAAACATCATATTTGACTAAAAAACACATTCAAAATCGCTAACATCATCGTGATCATGATCATCTAACAAAACACAATTAACATTAATATTAACATCATCAAAACACAAACATCAAATATACATCTCATATCGAATAACTCATGCTATCACATACACATCTATCTGCAAGCTGCATATTAAATGAACATATCTAACATGACCTAATAGTATACACATCATGATGATCATCGACATCTAAATTAAGTACAACTGCAACATGAACATAAAATACATAGACCATAGAACATATATATATATATATATATATATATATATATAACTGAATAATGTTAAAAATGTACAACTGTAATATAAATTTCATGGATCAGCTAGTGGTAGTATAGCATCAATATCAGCACTAGTGGAGGTCTGCTCAGTCAATGGTGCAGCCTCGACGATCGATGGTCGAGCCTAATCATGATCATGAGTACTGATGAATGCTGTAGGTTGTTGACTGCTACTAGATTCTAGTAGAGGCTCATGCTCATCTGACACGACACGAGGTGAATGATCATGAGATGATGAGTCGCTGCTCGCAGACTGTCCATCATGTGTTGTGGCTCAACCACACCTATAACATGCAACAATCCTCCTCAGTCGTGTAACAACTTTCGTAACTCCTACGACATGCCGGATCAGGTTGTACATGTTACGCAGCATACCTATCCACATCT
Source organism: Pinus albicaulis (assembly GCA_034641835.2). NCBI lineage: Eukaryota > Viridiplantae > Streptophyta > Pinopsida > Pinales > Pinaceae > Pinus > Pinus albicaulis. Next base: position 1,058,344,592 of record CM076582.1, read on the forward strand.
ATAATAGCATATCATTAGCATGTATGTCTGTATAATGAGCAGGCCTGATGCCTGCCTCAATAATCAATGCACTGATTTGGTCACCTAACTCCATCGGGTATCTAACATCAAGTTGACCTCGCCTAACATTGGCCTCCTGATGACCCTTGGCATCTGGCATGCCCTGATCGTCATCAAGATCCACACCTAGATCATGTGGTGGTGCCGACATCTCCTCACCATAAAAAGAGCTAATGCCTACAAAATATATACAAGTACACAACAATAATTCGATAATTTCATTACATAATTTCATAAAAAGAAGTTAAAGAACATGCTAGAATAAATTTAAATATATAAAACAGTAATATTACCTCTATCATACGGTGGCTCATCAGCTGTGAAGAGGATGTTGTCACACACTCGCCAATCCAAACCCACGTAAGGATAGGGGACCATAATGAAGGGATGCTCATCAACACTGGCTAGCAACTCTAGTGTATCATGTGATTTCCTTGCTGGAAACAGAGTCTCATCCCTCTTGGGTATCATCTGCCCCCACATGTTCCTACATGCCTCAAACATCATCCTATGAGGCTGCCAAAGAAAAGTAGGCCTCATCTCTGGAAACCTCTCACAAAAAACAAAAAATCTCCGAAGAAAAAGGGATGTTCACCCTCCCTTGTGCATGAGCACAACATCTATCTAAGGCTATACAGAAATATTGAAAAAAAATGGCAAACCACCTGATAGGTCGTGGCTCCTATACCAAAGAATCGACATAATATAGAAGCGAGAAAATAATGCATTTCCCATCACTAGTGTTGTGAAAAATGGTAGAAATGATAAGTGAGAGAAATTGCACCTCCTCCCTACCAAATGTACCAATACATAACTAACCTCTAGTGACTCGAAACTATGTAGGAGACAATACATTTTCTCCAATGTATCTCTAGGAGTAAACTAACTGAATCCCTGCTACACATCCAGCCGAAACCTTTGGGAAAGAGGGAAAATCCACCCCTCTCCTCGATAGCCCTGTAATGAAATATATATCCTCCTCAGTGGGTGTGTACCACTAGTTGATACCAACGCAGAAAGCCTATTTCTAGGCATTCCACCTTCAGATAAGATGTCTAAAAAAAAAACTATGGTCCTTTAGGGAAGTAGCACCCTCATAGAACTTGAGGAGTCCTACCTGCCTTAGGAGCCCCTGCATAGCTACTGTAATAGGGTGAGGGTACGCATATCTCTCCCTCTCTCGTGCCTTCCACAGGCGAACCATGTTATACTTCTCCTCCTGTTGTTGTTGTTCCCCCTATTCTCTCCTTTCACATCTCTGAATGATTGACATATTAAACACATTTTTTTTGTTAAATGAGACATGTATTTAGAAATATACATATACATACATACACATATATATATATATATATATATATATATATTTGAAAATAAAATAAAAAAACAGTCAGTGTGCCAAAAACACAGCCACAAACTGGTTCCAATGCGTCTTTCTATGGAGCGCACTAGCATTGGTGCACCTAATAATATTAAGCGCCCCAAGATGGTGCTCTTGAAAAAAATTTAGTGCACCGTTGAATATGTACGGTGTTAGGAGGGTGGTGCGTTGACAAAACTCTATGCCTCGGGGCATATAGTTAAGTCAGTGAACCAATCTCCTACCATCGTGACATAGCGACTGGTGCAGCCTTTTACAAGGCCGCATTGTTGATGTGGGTGAAATATGGAAAGCCATGCGCTGACAAAAATAACCTTCCCGGGGCTGCTATTTTGGTCAACGTATCGCGTCACAGAAATTCCTCTAGGTCAACGGTGTGTCCGGATAACCGACTGCACACTAATTTTTTATAAAATTTAAAATAACACGGTGTGCCTTTGATACCTCCCTGAAACTGGTGTAGATACTGTTAGCACCAGTTTACCAGGCCGAACCATTGACCATGTCAAAATGAGGTATGCGGTGTGCTAAAAGCATTACCTGCCCCAGAGAGGATAATTCAGTCAACGCACCATGTTTCCACATTGTCAACAATGCGGCCTGGTAAATGAACACACTGCACTTTTTAAATTTTTTTAAAACAACACGGTGCGCCTATCGGTACCGCCCTAGAACTGGTGTGGATACCATTAGCACCGGTTTGAGTGCATCCTGTAAATTTACTGGAAGCACCAAGAACTGGCACGAGCCAAATGGCTCGAGCACACCGCGCGACAAATATTTTTATTTTCTTTTAAATGGTTAATTTTAAGTTTATTTGAAATTCTAATCCGCTAAAAGGCTCAATTATGGAAAAATAAGAAATATACCTATATATTTTCTCATCGAGGAAGGATATTGGCTGTATAATTTGCAAAATAAAATCTAGAGACTCGTGGGCAATGCATAGAAGTAGTGCGTGCAATGAGTGCAATGGGAGCACCGATGTCAGGGCGGCTCGGAGAAGGATAAATTGCACCAGTGCTTGAGAGCTATATAGCACTGAAAAAAGTGAAAAATGTGGTTTTTTGGGTGTAATTTTTTTTTTATTTAACCTTGTTTCGGTGCATGGGGTTTTATGGGCACACCGATGCATTTGCTTCATTCCAGACTGGGCAGTTTCTATTTTCGTGCACTTTTTATGAGGCACCGGTGCAGACAGTTTGTAAAGCACTGGTGAGCTACAGTAATACAATGCACCAGGTGGTTGTGTATGGAGTGCACGGTGTCCGTTGTGCCAATTTTTTGTGTGGTTTTTTAGCCATAATTTTTTTTTATATAACCTCATTCTGGTGCACTGGGTTTTATGGATACACCGACGCATTTTCTTCATTCTGCGTCGAGTAATTTCTGTTTTCATGCACTTTTAATGAGGCACATGTGCGGATGATCTGTAAAGCACCGGTGCACCCCGGTAATAAAACACATTGGGTGGGTATGTACGGAGCGCATGGTGTCTGGTGTGCCAATGTTTTGTGTGGTTTTTTAGCCATAATTTATTTTTTATTTAATCTCGCTCTGGTGCACAGGGTTTATGGGTGCACTGGTGCATTTTCTTCATTCCGCATCAGGTGGTTTCTATTTTTGTGCGCTTTTTATGAGGCAACAATGCAGAAGTGTTGTAAAAAATCAGTGCGCTAGAGAAATACAACACACCGGGTTGGTGTGTACGGAGCACCAATGTCTGGTGTGCCAATGTTTTGTGCAATTTTTGGCCGCAATTTATTTTTTATTTAACCATGTTCCAGTGTGTGAGATTTTAAGGCAGCACCGATGCATTTTCATCATTACGCACCAGGCAGTTTCTCTTTTCATGTGCTTTTTATCAGGCACCAATCCGAAAGTGTTGTAAAGGACCAGTGCGCTACAGAAATGCAACGCACCAAGTGGGTGTGTATGGAGCGCATGGTGTCTGGTGTGCCAATGATTTGTGTTCACCAATTCTTTCTCGTGTTGAATGCACCAGTGCGTTTTATGGTGATAAGTGCATGGGACGAAATACATCCGCAAACACGTCCACCAGCCAACCTCCTCTAGTAACCTCAGCCAGAAATGGATTTATGGGGTATTTTTGTAAGGGGTTCCTCAAAAACATCCGCTAGAGGGTCTTTTCCTTGTAGTGAAAGGAGATGATATGCAAGGAACTCATGCGTGCAAAATCAAGAGCCTATGATTGGCCTTTTTTCTAAGAGCACCAATTGGGATTGTCTCCTTTAGATTGTAGATGTTGGAACTTGAGTTTTTTTGTGATTTTCGAGGTCAATGAAGCCATGGATTCCACCCATGTACAGATGTTTGTTGTTCCTACTATTTTTTTCTTCACCTAACTCAATCACCCCAACTTATGTATCTAATGGTGGGTTTATTTGCTTGTGAGGGAGAAAGTTCAAGCACATTGGGGGGTGTGGTTTCACTTAAATCATTAAAGACATTTTAAAAATGGATGATACACAAGGAGCTTGTGCCTGCAGAATGAATAATAAATAGATCTTATGTGTTAGGCATCAGTAATTTTTTCCTTCATAGATGACTAAATCTTTTCCCTAGATTTATAGAAACAATGTTCTTGAACATTGTGAGTTCTAGAAATCTCACTGCCTTCATCATCCTTAAAAATAATTTTTCACTATTTCATCTTTCAACCATGTCTAGCTTTGCCTACTAGTCCCAAAAAAAAACCATTAGTGGCTTATGTCACTCTTCCTATCTATATTCTTTCACCTTTGACCCAAATCCTCTGTCTTTTTTTGCCTAAAGTTCCCCCACTGCTACTTAAATGCAGCAATCAAACAACCTTGTTATGTCTCCTAAAGTACTCTCAAACACTGATAGTCTCAAACTATCTCTGTAGACTCTTTAGATAAATCAAGTACATTGGATTTCGGATCTTCAATACATCAGTCCATCATAAACTCTATCTTGCACTTGATGATCCCAAATTCTAGGTCTCAGTCCAAAAACCAAGTCTAAGAAGGCCTTCACTAGGTCACCTAGGGTTTTCACAAAGTCATAGGATGGATTTGGTGCCCTATAGACTCTGTTCTTCCTATATGGAGAAAGTATATTCAAAGAAGAAAAGGACAGGTGATCTTTTCCAAGTTGTCATAAAGGTAATTCAAAGAAGTCTTTAGCCTAAACACATGAATCTACAATGGGACAACTACCCTTTACTCACATTTATGCAAGAGGATCAAATATCCATCAGACTAGAAATAGGTAAGGTAATGCGAAAATCACCACAAGAAGATCATTCATAGCAAGAAGAAATCAGCAAGCATATGTTTGATGAAATTCAGGGTTTATAACTTTTTTGACCAAGAAGAAATCAATACAAGGGTTACAAGGGAAAGGGCCTCCTCTACTCATTCGTGTGCACGTTGAAGGACTTTAGGAATAATTAATGATTTTTGAGAAGTTTCAGAGAACTTAGAAAACAACACTATAGACTTTTTCCTAAGCAGCCCTAAAACCTAGCAGTTTGGGAGATGAACACAAATGTTCAAATGATTAAAAAGCACCCTCCTTCATAACAGTAGATGGCTTCAAAGGGTTTCAATCTGTCCACAAGGGTTTGGCCTAGAGACACTAAATCCACCTCATCAAAAGGTTAAAATCAGACAGCTAAAGAAATCTAAGAAGTCAGACCTAAACACCAGTACTCCACTACAACAAAGGAGGGATGATGATGAAGGGTATCAACAAAAGAGACACAAATATTATTTCAAGGCTTGTATTCTCAAATAAAGGACACAAACATGTTCAAAGAAGTCAAGGAGGAAAGCATGAGGGAATAAATTTCCCAAGGAGGCAACTATGGCAAACATGGGTCATTACTGATGAAATGAGTTGTCCAAGTTCAGAAGAGACATTGATCAAAGGAGGAAATTGTGTGGGCACCTACAAGAACATAAGTCTGTAATATTCCTACTTAACCCAAGGTAAGAGGAATATTCAATTTTGTTTCATTTTCTATTGATTGAATAAATTAATCAAGGAGGACATGTAAAACTCCTAAAAACAATGAATAAATCCATGCCTATGTGAACAGAGACAAATTTGGGCCATATAAAATAAACACTTGCAGGTGTGAATGGGTTTGAACTATGAGATTGGTTCAACCTTGATGAAACCCATAGCGCATTCTAGATTCAATGTACCTCATGGATGCACAACGCAGTTCTAGATGGAGGCTCCAAATTTGAAAGGAGCTAACTCATTGAAGTGGTTTAGGGTTTGACAAGGATTTTATCTTATAAAAGGAAGATGAGAGTAGCATGAGAGGGTTGTTGATGATAATCATTTTCTAAATATATTGTCTAGTTAGACATTTCTGATTCTGTGGCTGTTTAGCTGAGAATAATGTTGTTTAGCATTGGGTGTTCCTGAGCGGGAATCCCACCTCCTTCCTAGAGAAGCTCTTGGAGGAGCCTTGTTTTTCTTTTCCACTATCTGGAATTTTTCCAAGCTTCATCTTACACCTACGACGTTGGTCGTGTTTAGGATTGGGTTGTCCTTGTGAGCTACAGCAAGTGGAGGATAGATCTCTTTAGATCTATGCAGCTCTAGCACCCGTTTTCACTGGGAAGGTCTTCTATCCCTTTTACAAGAGTGTTATAGACCTTGGGAACTTCAAATATAGATCTTGACATCAGGCCAAAGCATACTCAGAGCCTACAGGATAGTCCCTTTTGCAGTACTGCTTTATTTTTAAGAGCAGAATTGCAAGGAGTCTTGGCATCATCTTGGAGGAGAGATCTCTAGTGATTGGATCCTTCCTTTCACTGTGGTGATGCATGCATTGGTAATCTAATCCATGTTTGTTTCATATCTAATCTACTATACATTATATACTTTAGAATTTTTTGAATATTACTGCAGATCTGTAACTTAGATCTCAATTCTACTCTTGTACTTTCATGTTTTTCTAAGATCTCCAAGGGGAATGTATAAAGGAGCCTTTCTTGTATACAGATCTGAATTAGATCCATATTTTTGTGTAAAAATATTCTCTAGATATAAGTTATAATATACTGGTACTTCATCCCCTTTAAAATAACCTTGTCAAGTTTATGCAGACTTTTATTGTGGTTGCAATACCTCATTTACGAGGGTTTCTTCTTGTAAATCCTTCTCCTTTCTTTTGTACATTGTATAAGTTGTTGTGTAAAGTTATTTTTCTAATGTATAACTGAAACATGAGCTTACATAATAATCTCCTGCAAGTATTGGGCTAGACTGCATTATTTTCCAGCAGTTTTCTTTGTATTATTGCAGTCCCCTTCTTTGGGCATTTTCTAGTTGCACTAGGTGTGGGGAGACCTGTTTAACCCACCTAGGAGGATTTTTTTTGAATCCCTCTTGGATTCGGATCTTAGATTGACAAATATAAGGGATCCAAGTGCTGTTTTCCAATCTTGTAGCATCCATTCCTGAAAAAATCATTTTTCAGGCATGCCTTGCTAGTAGTCTCGATTTTGGGATATTACATAAGTGGCCAGCAAAGGCACAAAATTGGTTTAGAAACCTCACCTCTCTAACTAACATACATCATTTGCAAACTAGGAACATACATGTATCTAGTTTTAGATCAGTAAGGCCTCCAAAATAGTTTCTTTATCAATGTATATTCTGCAAAAGATAGGTTAGCCATAAAATGACATTTCTGCAGGACTTTCAAGATAAACTACCTACAGGGAAATTGATAAAGAAAAACAGGCCAAGTGTTTTTTCACAATGATTTCCCACATAAATACTAAAGAGGCTATTGATGCTTATTACTATGGTTTTCATCATGGAATATTTTTAACTATTTATAAAGAGAAAATAGGACAGAAGGTGAATCCCAGGAAAATATGTCAAAGGATCACAACAATTTGTTGTTTGTAAGTGTCAAATTTTCATAAAGAGATTTCATTGTTCAAAATGGTTTAAAGGCACTTGTTTAAACTTGGTTGAAGGGTTTTTTGAGCACAAGGAAGACATCTAGGGGCTTCTAGCAAAGAATGGAAACATTTTATGCCAAAACTGCCACCTACAGGACCAAAAAGCCAAAGGACAGTGAGATAAATAAAGAGGGAAATAAACCATATAAAATGGGTTTTTGGCATCAAAATTGTTTTTCAAAAGGGATTTTGAAATCTCCTCGACCTCTTCCACACCTCATTTACCCCCGTAAAAAGGAAGAAAACCATTGGAAAGGATTTTGAAGGTTTCTATGGAAGTTTGAAAAACAAATTTAGGCGTTGCGCACCGAGGCCGATGCTACGCACCTAGCCCTTGGTGCTGCGCATAGAGGAGGAAGTAGCAGTGTTATTTAACACTACACTATGCACTGAGATTCAGGTGCTATGCACCTGGGCGGGCACTATTCATAGGCTCAGAAAATTTCCCAACCTGCCTACCATGCACCCAACGCTACGCTCTGGCATGCCTGCCTAGCCCATCTCTGGCCTGAGTCAACCCAACACTACGCTCTGACAAGTCCGATAGGCCCTTCCTGGCTTGAAGTTACCTAGTGGTACGCTCTGACAGGCCAGCCTGACTTGACCTGAACGTGCAGTCGGGCAGGCGCTGTGCGTAGACAAAGTTTGTTCCAAATTGCTCAAAAAGTGCTAAAATTCTATTTTCTTGCCTCCAAGCTCTTGCACAAGGTTAAAAAAGGTTGGTGGTCCCTTTATTGATCCCTAAGTAATTTTTTCCCTTCATAGTCAAAAGAAAATTTAAAAACCCTAGAAATGGGTCAAACCCTAAATCTTCATGGAAATCAATTCTTGACCTTCTAAGGTAGGGTTTGCAAGTTGTAAATTTTTCATTTTCTCAAAGGACACACAATTCAAGTTGAGCCCCCTCGTAAAAAATTATAAACCTCTCCTAGACCTACTTCATTCTGCCCCCCCATTGCTAAAATGTTTTTCCCTCACCATCCCTCTTCCTATCTTCCCTATACTTATAGGTTCTCATCAAGCCAAAAAACCATCTTTTCATGCAAATATCAAGCCTCCATGCACCAAAATTCACTTTCCACCTCACACTCACTTACCTCCACTTCTCCACATCCTTCACCTTTACTCTCTCCACAAAGAAAACCGCTTATTTCCTCTTTCTCCTGATGGATTAAATGAAGAAAAAGAAGAGGACAATAGCACTAAGAATATAAATATGATAACAACACCACTGATAGACCAACAGATGACAGTGAAAAGAAAGAAAATAGTGAGATAGAGACTAAGCTAAATGAAGGACAAGGAGATAGCAGAAATGAAGGAAAAGAAGATAATGAGGTAAATAATGAGAACAGTGGGGCAAAAGCAGAGCCTAAAGGGAAAGAGAAGCGGAGTGATGATGAAGACCAAGAGGGTAATGAAGGGAATGATGAATATAACAACCAACAAGAAATTTCACATGAAAACAATGAGGAAAGGTACTTGTGCATGACAGTGACCACAATAATGGTGCAGACAGTGATAACATGACTGAAGATGATGGTATGTGAAGAAAAAAATCATCATGAGGAAGTGAAAGATCAAACACAAGAAATTTATGAGGCTGCAACAGAATTTTAAGATGAAGGCAATGACCAAGGCAATAGCACCAATGAGACACTCAATAATTAGCAAAGAAATAGTCTTTACAGTCATGAGATTTGTCATGATTGTCATGACACAAATAAACTTCTAAATGTTCAAGAAACTCAAAGTGATAGTGTAGGATATTGACCAAAGAGAGAACCTTAGTGAAGTACAGAGCCAAATAGAAGCAAGTGAAGAAGGTGATGGTAAGTTTGAAGGCCTAAGTGAGCAGCATGTAAAACTGAGACAAAAGTTAGAAGTACGAACACCAATGAAGGAGATGGCAGCGCCAGAAACAAAGAATTCATTGAAAATTAAGCACTCAAAGAAATTAAAAGACCAAAAAAAACTTGGAGACATAACTCAAGATTTTTCATAGGCTTACAAAAACCTTTTGAGGGACCTCTCCACAAATATTAAGGCAAATTGGACAACTTTTTGTTTTTTTCAAATTTTGACCCCTTGGAGCGCAACACCCTAGGAACTATGCACAAAATTGGTGCATCCTCAGTTCTCAAAGTTTACATTTTTGTATTTATCACATCACTAATAGTCTACTCACCAATTTTTAGATCATTTGGAGCATTTTTACCCCCTCAAAAGGTCAAAAAACATCAAACATTTGACCTTTCTGCCTCATTTTTAGACCAGGCGCTGCGCACAAAGCAGTGTTGGGAGATTTTATATTTGGACATGTACATGGCATAAAATTAGCACAACTCAAGCATTGATGTAAATTATATTCATCAGGCTTTCCAACGGGCCATCACGGAGCCAAATCCGATGTCGGGAAGGGGTCCAAAACTCAGCTGCAAGAGACCCTATTTTCTGCTAAAGTGGCGCTACGCACAGAGGTTGCCTAGTGTGTTTTGGACCAAAAGTCAACAAAACACACTCATTTATTGAAAATAGATATTTTTGAGTTTTCTGAGGAAAATTGTGCTAGAATTAGGTGCAAATAGTTATTTTAGCATTTATCTCTTGGGATATTATGTGCCTTAGGCTTTGCATGGTCTCTTGGCCATAAATGATATTTATGACTATATTTGACATTTTACTACCACATTTAGGGTTTTAGTCCTCATTTTCTCCATAAATAGAGTATGATTCCCCTATTTTTTTTGTTGGCATTTTATGAGCTTGAAGAGAAATATACATGGTTTCATGAGCTTGGAGAAGAAATTGGTTTTGTGAGGTGGATGAATGGCTTGTTTGCTTGGATGATGGAGAAGCTTGTTTGCAGGATTCCATAGCTTGGTGAATGGTGATGTTTTCCTAATTTCTCTATTGTTTCCTTTGTTATCATTATGTTTCATGTTTCTTAGCTACTATTAAACAGAAAAGTATAGGTTGAGACATGTTCTTTGAGGCACCTCTATCCTCCTGTCTGTTATAGCCTTTCTGTTTTCTCTTTTGGCCATCTTAAGGAATTATTTACTACTCCTTAGGTCCACCAATTTTTTTTTTTGTTTCATGTACGGCTAGTATGCTAGCTTACAAGTAAGATTCATGGTATTCCCTACTTATTTGAAGTTTTCAAAACCCTATCGTGAAGCCTTTCTGTGAAATATTGATTGTTAGGCTAAGCGAAAGAGGTTTTGTTCGATCTTGCCCTTTCTCCATGCTTGAAAACTTATTTTAATGTTCCCAATAACTTGAAATATGATGTTTAGGAGTTCCCTCTTCATAAATCATGTTATTTGTTTAAATCTTGTATGTTTTGCCAAAATCTGAAGGTGAATTTCGAAAGTTAGAAGTTCTAATGCTTCTATGTTTCACTTGAATGTTCATCTTATATGTTTATCAGTTTGAGTATTGTTCATAGAGATCAATGGTTTGCCCTACCTCATGAGTTATGCTTTCATACTGTATATGTGTAAAACCTCTTAGTCTTTTCCCCAACTTTATGTTCATTACTGATGTAGGAGCATCAAGAGCATCTTTTATTTGTAAATATGTTAGAAAAGGGGGTGTGACAATTTTTAATATTTTATTAATTAATTTGTTATTTTTAATAAAATAGGAGATAATTATGAAAAGTGAGGATTATGTAAATATTCTTTTATTAAATAAAAGGATATGAGAGAAATAGTTTAGGAGAAAAATTTGGGATTAGGATTTCTATGTATGGGATTAGTTGAGGATTAGGTGGAGAGATATTTTGAGTGAATTAAATGAATTATTTGTGTATAAATAGGAGTGGGTTTTGAGAGGAAAATACAATGGAATAGTTGCAGAGAGTGTGAGATTGGGAGTAGAAAGCAGGGGTTCTGCTTGGGAGCCTTCGGGCGATTGTAAAGGGCCACAGAACTGGAATATCCGGCCAACAAGAGTTTGTAAGTAATTTGTTTTGCTTCAGATTATATATACATTGGTTGATTGATTGTGAAAACTTTATGTGTTTCTGGATAAATGTATATATATATATATATATATATATATATATATATATATATATGTGACTTGAGGTATCGATCATTGAAAGATCGACTGAAGGAAGTGTGGAATAAAATAAATGGTAAGATCGATCTATGCGCTCAAATTGAAAAGACTGATATTAACATAACAATTGTTAACTGTGTTGAATAAATCCATGCATGAGTTTGTTTATGTCAAATGAATGGATCTGTAGTTTGATGGACAGAAAAAAAAGGAGAGCGCCAGTGAGTATGAAGTCGTGAGCTTCATAAGAACCCAAGAAGCATTCAGGTTTAATTTTGAAGAGCTGTAATCAATAGATAATTGAAACACGTTGAAGAATTGATTCAATTTTATTAAGTCGATGCTGTGGGAAAATGCATTAACAAAGAGATGTTTTTTTTCCAATGTAGAACTCGGCATTTTCTGGAATGTACATAGAGGTTTATAATCGAATCAAATCTTATGTCCTGTCAATTGACAATTGAAACAGTAATCGATTGATGCAGAAGGCTTTTGGATGGAATTGAATATAAATGGCATGGTGCCTATAGTTTTATGTTGAACCAGTTCTATTGCCGTAATCACTAGTTGTTCAGAAATGAATTCGATTTGTATGAATACATTTGGGTTTAATCTTTGTAAGGTGACTCTGCACATAATTTGGGAAAGTCGATGTTGTTAATTAGACAAATCTCTGATATTATTTAAATAATGTCAATGTTCTGAAAATTACAGACAGTGCACAATTGGGATATAATATCCACGGCAATTGCAGAAGTTAATTGGAAAATCGAATTACAATGTTAAGAAATGCAGTAGAGCATTTGAAGGATTAAGGAGGCGTTAAATTGATTTGAAGATTTCAATAGCACTTGGTAGTAGGTAATCGAATAAATTCGATTGGACAACGCTGGATTGGAGTCGATTGAATGTTTTAATGAAGCACGTAGAATACAAGGTATTGCGGAGGTAATTTGAATCTGTTGAATTCGATTCAGAAGTTTGCTGAAGCCATCCAAAATCTTGCTGAAGAAAATTTTAAATGCATAATAATCGATGTAGAGGTTGTCAGTGGAACGTTGAAAAATGGATGCAGGTTGGAAAAGAATTGCGCGGGCCAAATTGTCCATCATGGAGGTAAGTTAAATTACATGAGAAGATTGTAGTTTTGTATTAGACTTTGAATTGAGAGTGCTGGTATTTTCTCGAATTAAAGTCGTATGAAGTTTCATGGGCACTAAATCAAACAAGAATGAAATATGTGAATTGGAACCTTCACATGAGCATGGATTAATTGTATAAATGAGGTCGATTGGTGCTATTTAAAGTACATAGGTGAATAAGAGTTACTGGAATTATTTGGTTATGGGACATTGGAATGTAGAAGATTTAATATGTGTTGCCAAAGTTCGACCTTTAAGGGTGGATTGAGTAAGGGCAAGTCCAAGCCTTTCATTGATTAAAATAATGTTAAATTGAATATTAAAACATGGGCACATTGTTTCATTGAATTTTGGTCATATATGAATGATGTTTATTGGGTTGATGAGCATTTGAATGATTTGAGTCATTGGGTTTAATTGAAGGTTTCAAAAGTTATGAATTTGCCTGAAGATGAGTAGATATTGGAATTGAGATAACTCCATATATGATGGCTTTTAATGAAAGTATGAAATCAATGGTGAATGATTTTGAACCACATGAAAGATAAGTTTCTGCATGCAAATAGTACAGTTGTGAAATTTCCAGCTATTGAGGTTTTTGATTTGGGTAAAAAGCTGAGATGCACGCTGATATGCACAGAGATTAAAGATTCTGGGTATTTGAGGCTAGGCTTGCATCATTATATGGTATCAGAGCTTGGCTCTATTGAAATGAAAAATGTTTATTTTCTGAATGAGGACAGGAAATTTCTGTTGAGAACTTAAGTATGTTTTATTTGAATGTGTAATGAATTTTAAATCTGGTATGCAAGCTACACAAATGCAGTGAACAGGATTGCGGAAGTGAAAGGGGACAAGATCATGCAAGATCTTAAAGGTGAGATGATTTTCTGATTTGAAATTTATGATTGAAGTTTATGGTTGCAGATAAGATGATGGAAGTGAACCTGACATTCAGCTAAAGGCTGGATAGGGAGGAAAATTGCAGTGTCCCGAAGAAGGAAGTGAGTTGAAGAGATAGCCTAGAGAGAGAGCAAAGGAGAATGCTCAATAGGTTCCAGAGGCAGTGAACCAGTACTTACCAAAATACTGAGTGAGGAGAGCTTGGTGAGGTAAGGGGCAACAAGTTAGATTGTTGTCGTAGAGGCTAGTGCAACTCGTGATGAGTGAGAAACTCATGGAGAAGATGATCATGGAGGATCAGAGAAGAGGTTCAGAGGAATGCCACAAAGGTGAGATGAATGATGAATTTAGAGACAGAGAGATTGCAGTAATGAAGGTACAATTGCAGGTACTAGAAGAATGGTTGCAAGAACAGGAAAACCAGAATAGAAAATGGGTCTTTCCACTGAAGGGAAAGAGAGTGATTTGGCGACAATTGCAGGTGAAGTTGAGGCAAAGTGTGATTGCCTTATTGAAGAAATGACTTAGAGTTCTTGAGTAAGAGTTGGAATTTGAAAATTCCACACACAGATCTGTTCAGAAGGAAGTATTGGAGGAAGCAGTCAAGACTGAAAAGTCTTGTGGTTTAAAAAATAATGAGTTGTGTATGTTTGCAGGTAAAGTACATGGAGATGAGCAAGCTTTAGAGTTTGTTCATGAGAGAGAATTGAATCTGAAAGCTGTTCAGATTGATGCTAAGATAGCAAGATCTCAGGAGGAAATGAAGATGAAGGAGTCTAATCAGAATGTTGGTATAGAAAGAGAAGGACCAGCTGATGATTGGTCAAGAGCCAGTGAAGGTATGGAAAATTGTGTGAAGTATTGCCAGAGGAAGCTCGAGCAAATGATGGAGGTACAGTTGAAATGTATGCAACTCAGAGCCGCTGAGTTGGAAGAGGAGGTTTCCATTAATGAAATAGAGGAGGAGATCATTGATGATTTCTTAAGTTATTGGGTAGATCCAGATCAACTGGATAATGTGAACTCTTGTATTTTTGTAGCTGATAATTTTGATGTGGTTACAGGTGTTGAGGAGGATGCACAATCTGTGAAGCTGTCACAAGTATGGAAAAGAACCTTTCGGGAGATAAGTACTTTGAAGAAGAAAGAAGTGATGCTTTTGCTATTACAGTACAGGAAGAATTTCATGTGAATGAAGAAGAGGATCAGCTGGAAGAGTTGGTATATGAACCGACGGTTAAATTTGTTGAAACTTGTAGTTTTCAAACTGAAGAGTTGTGTATGAATGTAGGAATGATACATGATTCTGATAATGACAAATTGTTTTTATTAAATGGTCAATTAAAAAGTGATGGACAGATAACTGAGTTTATTGCAGAAGTTGAGGATCAGAATTATGTTTTGATGGCAGATGGAGAGATAGTGACAACAGAAAGCTTGGCTTGTGAAGGTAGTGAAGAGTGCATAGAAAGTTTCTCAAAGGAGATGACAGGTTTATGGCATGAGTTAAATGTCCTGGAGAAGAGACTAGAAGCACAGAGGATAAGTGTTCAGAGTATAAAGACAGAGATGAATGGAAATAAAGAGGTTCTAGAACACAGAGGTATTCTCGAAGAAGATGACGTCGAGGAGAGACTAACTGATAGTCTCAAGAATGATTGGGATCAGCATACTGAAGTGCTGGCAGCGGGAAGTAAGGCACTGAGGCCTTATGATTTTTATTCTAACAAGTGTTTTGTGAATGCAGGTATTGTTGCAGGTACTGGAGAATATTTGACTCAGTTGATCAGTCAAATGAAGGGAGAAGAAGTTTTCTGTTCCAGAAGACAAGAAGGCGTGGATGATCGGGTGGCAGTTAGAACAGAAACAAGCATAGAAGTAAGAAGTTAGCAAGTGACAGTACAGATAGAGAAAGTACAAACTGAGCAAGCCATCTTAGCTCAACAGATAGCAAGAAATCAACAGCTGGGAGATTTATTGGACCGAGAGATTGAAAGTATCAGAAGACTGATGACGAAAGAATCCCGGAAGAGACCAGCAGCAGTAAGACAAAGGAGAAGCAGCAAAAGAAAGACAACAGAAGATTGTGAGAGAACAAATAGTGGAGCGATGCAGCATAAAGTGTGGAGACCTGGAGAAGAACATCAGAAAGAAGCAGCGAAAAGTGGAATGTTGCAGCACAAGATACGGGATCCAGGCATACATAGATCCGAACACATGATCAGGTGATCATGATTATTTTAACGTTGGGAGTCTGATGCAGGAGCATCAAGGGAATTTTTTATTTGTAAATATGTTAGAAAAGGGGGTGTGACAATTTTTAATATTTATTAATTAATTTGTTATTTTTAATAACATAGGAGATAATTATGAAAAGTGAGGATTATGTAAATATTCTTTTATTAAATAAAAGGATATGAGAGAAATAGTTTAGGAGAAAAATTTGGGATTAGGATTTCTATGTATGGGATTAGTTGAGGATTAGGTGGAGAGATATTTTGAGTGAATTAAATGCATTATTTGTGTATAAATAGGAGTGGTTTTTGAGAGGAAAATACAATGGAATAGTTGCAGAGAGTGTGAGATTGGGAGTAGAAAGCAGGGGTTCTGCTTGGGAGCCTTCGGGCGATTGTAAAGGGCCACAGATCTGGAATATCTGACTAACAAGGGTTTGTAAGTAATTTGTTTTGCTTCAGATTATATATACATTGGTTGATTGATTGTGAAAACTGTATGTGTTTCTGGCTAAATGTATATATATATGACTTGAGGTATCGATCATTCAAAGATCGACTGAAGGAAGTGTGGAATAAAAGAAATGGTAAGATCGATCTATGCGCTCAAATTGAAAAGACTGATATTAACATAACAATTGTTAACTGTGTTGAATAAATTCATGCATGAGTTTGTTTATGTCAAATGAATGGATCTGTAGTTTGATGGACAGAAAAAAAAGGAGAGCGCCAGTGAGTATGAAGTCGTGAGCTTCATAAGAACCCAAGAAGCATTCAGGTTTAATTTTGAAGAGCTGTAATTTCAATAGATCATTGAGAAACGTTGAAGAATTGATTCAATTTTATTAAGTCTATGCTGTGGGCAAACACATTAACAAAGAGCGGTTTTTTTCCCAATGTAGAACTCGGCATTTTCTGGAATGTACACAGAGGTTTATAATTGAATCAAATCTTATGTCCTATCAATTGACAATTGAAACAGTAATCGATTGATGCAGAAGGCTTTTGGATGGAATTGAATATAAATGGCATGGTGCCTATAGTTCTATGTTGAACCAGTTCTATTGTTGTAATCACTAGTTGTTCAGAAATGAATTCAATTTGTATGAATACGTTTAGGTTTAATATTTGTAAGGTGACTCTGCACATAATTTGGGAAATTCGATGTTGTTAATTAGACAAATATCTGATATTATTTAAATAATGTCAATGTTCTGAACATTACAGACAACGCATAATTGGGATGTAATATCCACGGAGATTGTAGAAGTTAATTGGCAAATCGAATTACAATGTTAAGAAATGCAGTAGAGCGTTTGAAGGATTAAGGAGGCGTTAAATTGATTTGAATATTTCAACAGAACTTGGTAGTAGGTAATCGAATAAATTCGATTGGACAACGCTGGATTGGAGTCGATTGAACGTTTTAATGAAGAACGCAGAATACAAGGTATTGCGGAGGTAATTTGAATCTGTTGAATTCGATTCAGAAGTTTGCTGAAGCCATCCAAAATCTTGCTGAAGAAAATGTTAAATGCGTAATAATCGATGTAGAGGTTGCCAGTGGAACGTTGAAAAATGGATGCAGGTCGGAAAAGAATTGCGCAGACCAAATTGTCCATCGTGGAGGTAAGTTAAATTACATGAGCAGATTGTAGTTTTGTATTAGACTTTGAATTGAGAGTTCTGGTATTTTCTCGAATTAAAGCCGTATGAAGTTTCATGGGCACTAAATCAAACAAGAATGAAATATGTGAATTGGAACCTTCACATGAGCATGGATTAACTGTATAAATGAGGTCGATTGGTGCTATTTAAAGTACATAGGTGAATAAGAGTTATTGGAATTATTTGGTTATGGGACATTGGGATGTAGAAGATTTAATATGTGTTGCCAAAGTTCGACCTTTAAGGGCGCATTGAGTAAGGGCAAGTCTAAGCCTTTCATTGATTAAAATAATGCTAAATTGAATATTAAAACATGGGCACATTGTTTCATTGAATTTTGGTCATATATGAATGATGTTTATTGGGTTGATGAGCATTTGAATGATTTGAGTCATTGGGTTTAATTGAAGGTTTCAAAAGTTATGAATTTTCCTGAAGATGAGTAGATATTGGAATTGAGATAATTCCATATATGATGGCTTTTAATGAAAGTATGAAATCAATGGTGAATGATTTTGAACCACATGAAAGATAAGTTTCTGCATGCAAATAGTACAGTTGTAAAATTGCCAGCTATTGAGGTTTTTGATTTGGCTAAAAATCTGAGATGCACGCTGATATGCACATAGATTAAATATTCTGGCTATTGCAGGCTATGCTTGCATCAATTACACACCATACATCACTTTAAGGATCCATTGACCTTGCTAAATCGGCCCTGCAACACACTCTGTTTCATTATTTAAACACTCTTGACTTTCACTTGAATCCATACCCCAATGGCTTTGACATACTCTTACTCCACCTATTCCATTTGACCATCTTACCCAAACAAAACAATCAACAAACCCTACGCATAATAACTAGCCTAAAATAAAAACCCTAGAACAAGAAGAACACATCCTTTGCATCCCATAGAGAGATCCCTTTCTTAGTCCAGGAAGGCTAGGTCCTCCGACTCCAAAGCTTGGTTCCATGTTACCCTGTCATTTGGTCTGCCAATCTGCCAAATCATGGGACCCTAACATTATGCATTTCCCTTGAGAAGGATGTGATGGAGTTATACTCTGCCTAGTCGGCTTGGATTCAAAATGCTTGTTGCCAAAAATATTGCTCATAATCCAGTTGCAAAATTACTTTCTTTTGAAGTACATACACAAACCAAATTACCTTATGTAAAGTTTCTACTCTGAGTGATTCAAAGTTGATAGGAGACTGGAAATATGGCAGTGTATCTTTTGAGTCTTCACATCCCTTTATGGGATTTCAAGGCTCCAACTCTTGTTTTACTGCAAGAAGTTCATCATAATCTTTAATATATAAAAAATTTCAATCAAAATGATTAAAATGATATTGATCTATAAGAGAGAGAGAGAGAGAAACATGAGTTAAGTTGCACTTCTTTAACCAAAAAGAATAACAAAAAATATCATAAAACATTATGGAAGGAAATGAGAAGAACCTTTGGATCCACCAACATTGGTGGCATGGTCAGGTGTTTCTGAAACAAAATTTCTAATCTCCTTAGCATTATGATTAACTGCCATTGTTCTTCCTAGGTCAGTGAACTCAGCTTTGCCTTGGTATCAAAAGTGTAATTGCATAAAATGAATTTCGGTCTCATACTGATAGGTCTCCTACAATGAATGCACTTGAACCTAGTACATAGACCATTTTTATCTTTGATTAGATACTCAGGGATTATTTCCCTATCCAAATATCAATAATTATTTTGCAAGAAAATCTATAATAAGAAAATTATTTTACTATAGTCTAAAACCTGAAGATGTTGAAATCATGCCACAAAGTGGAAAAAATAAAATATATTTCCTAAAACCACCAAATATATAAAGAAAACAAAAATAATTATAACAATAAGACTATATCTATCGATTTATGCATGATATGAGAACCATAAGCATTTGAGAAACTAAAAAAAAAATTGACAAAAACAAACCAAAAATTTCAAACTCAATAAAATCCTCTAAACACAGAAAAAAAAAACAAACCACTAAAATTTTCTAATATATCAAATGTAGACATCAACATAATTTCATGTACTTGAATAAGCCCATTATTTCTTAGTGTTAGACTTATTATATTAGTTATTTATCATCTAATACTAGGAGACTATCCATGTGAAAAGAAATAGGTCCCAACTTGTAATATTCCAATTTTTCCATTAGCTAACTGGAATATTAGAGTTCTTACTTTTCTAATTTAGTTAAGTAAATAAAAGGGTGGAGGGACCCATAAACCCAATATATGAATAAAATCCACTTATGTTGTGTGAATCTGGGTTAGTTGAGTAGTCGAGTAGCATTATGGAGTAGTGGAGAAACATAATGATGAAGAAAGAGTGGAGTTCATAGAGCATTAATGAGGAAGATGATGGAGATAATGGAGGAGTAAATGCAAGATGATGGAGATAGTGGAGAAGAATTGCAAAGATGATGGAGTAAGTGGTGCATTAAATTCACTCCTGATGGAGGAATTGGAGAGTAATTTTAGTAGTGATGGAGATCATGGAGGATAACGCAATATTTATGGAGGCTTGTGGCCACATGTGTAGTGCAATTATGAGCTGGGAGAGGGCTAGAAAAGGCTCACAACCATAAAAGGAAGATGAGGGAAGCAAATAAGAGGTGTCTATATTTTTATTGTTGAGCATCATAAGACATTTCTTTGCATGCTACAGTTGTTTAGCTAAGTCTATTGTGTTGTTTAGCACCGGGTGTTCCCGAGAGAGAATACCACCCTTACCCACGGGGGACTTCGAATTCTTGCTCTAGGAAATTTTTCTTGGGCAGCATTCACCATCTAGAAAATTGTTCCACTTTCAGCCACTCTCATCTACACTTCGAGCTACAGGAATTACACATTCCTGAACTTGGGTTTGAGAGCTGGGAAGTTTTTCTCAGTACTTAAAATGAGAAACTTTTGGATGGATCAACCCTTCACATTGTGGAACCTTTGCATTCTTTTGGTAGTTAATTTATGTGGCATCAAGCCATCCATCTATTCTCCTATGCAGCAACATTTCCTGTAGAAATTGCGTAATTCTGCAATGAGGGTTTGAGGGGAAGAGGAAGTTCCAAGAAACTCAACTTGGAATTCTGTGAGGGATTAATCCTTCACTCCGGGGATCACTTCAATAGCTTGGGATCAACATTGTATTTTCTATGATCATGCTACATCATTAGCCCTCCTAGATAACACAGTATTACCCAGCAGTTGTGCATGCAACAATTGCATATCAGTGGAGGAGATAGATCTCAAGTTTTGACCATGCGAATTGGGAGAAGCAAGAAACCCTTTAGTTACTAAGCCGATTGGGTGCTATTGTATTAGATAGATAATTCGTTTGGCCATAGATCAATAGTTGTCTCTAGGGAGTACATAACATAGGTAGCAGGGGTGCAGTTTGCTACCAAAAAGGGCCGAAATACCAAACTCAAAATACGGAAAAATCATTTCTTGGTATTTCAAGTATAGTCCATGGTTAAAATACCAAATGTTTCTGAGCACTCCAGTAGCCTCTTGCACAAAGATATTCTTCCCAATGGCAGCAATTTCCAGCACCAGTAACAGTTTTTAATTTCCACTGCTAGCTTTCAGTAGAGTTGTTTCGACGATATTTGGATGGATTCAGTGCATACTTTTTTGGATCATTGTTTATATTCATTTTTTGTTGATACATAATGATATGTCTCAACTATTTCTGCTCATGTATTCCGACATTTTTTGATGTGAATATGGTAGATTTATCATGGTTTCAAAATGAGCATGAAAAATATGAATTAGTTTATATCAAAAGAAAATGAACATAAATGTGAAAGATTCTCCAAAAAAGAGCATCAAAATCAATGAATTTTGTTTATCAAACTTAGTAACCAATCACATAAGACATGGAAATGTAAATTGAAGATAAAATACATTCAAATATATGATTATAGAATAATAAACAACAATAAATCACAGTGAATCCCACCATAATAGTTGCAAATTATGTCTATTAGTTCCTTCCAAATTCACAAAGCACACTAGTGTTCCAAGCTCAATTACACAACATCCAACCTTTTAAACCAATTAAAAACTTCCTCATAGAAACTAAGGTCTCAATCCTCCCTTGGAGGTTGAATTTTCTAGCAAGAAAGTCAAATACATGAATCTATCCAAATTCTGCTACATACTAGGGAGGTTACTTAACAAATTCCTCCTTTATCTAACCATCAAGAGTCATATCCTGAAAGCAATAAATGGAGTATAATACACCTATTAAAATCTATTTTTACCATTTACATTTACATTTTGACTTTTAAATTCATCTACTTTCACGTTTTGACTTTTACAAAATTCAAGCTAGAAATTGGAGAAAATTAGACAGTGAAAAATTGATTAAAATATCAAAAAATTGTAGAAGCATAGTTCCATCTTGGAGGAAATTTTTAAGCACCTTCCTAAAATAAAAATTGAAATTTGAAAGAATGATAAAATAGCCCTGTCTTTCTAGTTTCCAGAACATCTTGAATTTTTCAACATTACACATGGGAAGGCCTTCAAAAACTCACTCTACAAAGGTGTCTCGAGAAGTGCCACACCTTGTTTGTAGAAGCTTAGGAGTCTTTGAACAATCATTGGAAGATAGAAAAATAGAAAATTTTTCTTGAAGCCATGAATAAATCTTTCCTTTCAACAACATTGTAAATTTCACAAATGGGTCACATTATGGGTCACTCCAAGAGTCACACAGTGCAGAAGGGTCGCACCATGGGTCACACTACTCCCAAAATGCAACAAAACCTTAATTTTTTCACAAATTTTTCTCTTTCTAAGTTTTCATGATGATTTAAAGGAGATATTGAGCTATCTAGGAGTGCAAATGAGTTAAAAAATAGCTTCTCTTACCATTTTATAGCTTTTGATGGTCATTTCTCTTCATGATAGTTGGATGGCCCACCACATGTCTTTTACTTTATTTTGAAAACTTGTAGCTTTGAAACTTTCTTATGCAAATTTTAGGAAAATAGGAACTTATTACATAATAGAAACATAAAATTAAATTTTTTTAAATCAAAATTTATTGAAGAAAATTACTTTATTACCACTCCAATTGCTAGATTTTATGCATGAAATGGTAGTTTTGGGGACCTTGAAACCCTAATGACCTAACAGAGATACTAAAATAAATGAAACCATAATGGAGATGAATGAAATGATGATCATAATATTTGAATGATGATACACTCAGCTGAGTGGTGACATGGACCAACAATTTGAAAATTTTGGGAGTGGAAAATAGTCCTAAATCTAATACCCAGTGACAATTTTTTCTTGAAGACCTAATGAAATGAAAAGAATTGACTATGAGACCCTATCATGACATGATATGAGTGCATTTTATCATTTGTTATAGGATGCAAAGAATGACACTAACAATGGCTCTATTTGGGGATGGAAACTCCTTTGAGGTGTCAAGAAAACTATAGACGAAGTAGCCTAACCATTGGGCATGGAGTCCAAAGTATAAAAACCAAACTGGATACTGAAAACTTGACATGATAAACTACCTCAAAACGGGATTTTAGAGTAACTTCAAACTTTACTGGAAGATACTACTTAAAACAAATGCTGAGAATTCAACTTATTCATCAGATCTACTCCAATTGATCCATACATCATCTCATCAAGTGAAATGGAACATCCAATGCAACCATGTAAGAATTTTTTCTTCTAGTGAATTCTCCATAAGCACTTGCTCATGAGAAAGAAGGGAAAACCCCTAAAAGGAAACTCCCATGAAAACTTGTCAATGGATTTAATCTTAATGAAATTGCAAAGCATGAGCCCATCAGCTGACCTAAAAATGCTACAAAAGGATCTCCGTAGGAACACATATTAATTTCCCGCACATATAATATATTACTTCTTTGTTCTAGGTAGTCTTCATACGTTGATTTAAAAATATTCCCAACATCCATACTTTCCTGAATTTTCAACTTAAAGCAGTCATGATAAAGCTGCAGATTTTCTTAGACCTTTGTGATAAATGTGAAGAGACTGTTGATGGACAAGACATTAAAACTGTATGCCAAACTAAATCATTATCAACTCTATATTCAAACTGACATCCAACCAAAGAATGAGAACTTTGAACACAAATATCATCATTATAATTTCCTACTAGATGAGTGCAAGTATGAGAAATATTTTGTAACCTGTTGTGGATCATTTCTGATGAAAGTAAATGTTCTTGTATAAAATCTTCACGTTCCACACTTTCCTGAAGCAGGTAGAAAAAAAAAAAAACTAGACCACTCCAAGTGTCCACTGAACTGTGATTTTCGTCTATAAATACAAGAGAACTCACCTTCCTTGAAGGCTACAACAAGTTGACAAAACAATCCCAAAACGCGTGAATGACTAATTTTTTTTTATGATCAACAAATAAGCAAGAATATTATTCATTACTCTCCTGATATGACTGCAAATATTTTTAATGAGACTCCTACTAAACAAGACAATGAAGCTAGCTGTCGGATCAAAGTTTTATCATCTCTACTTTGAAGATCATAACCAACTAACAGAGAAGGACTTTGATTACATATATCATCCAAAACATCAGCTATTGGATCATGGAGAACTTGAAAAGACTATTTAAAATTATCATACATTGGTTCCAATGAGATTATATGATTTTATATTGGCTTATGATTCTTTATTTCAGAGATATTATCAAAATTTCTCTTCAAAAACTGAAATGAGTCAAAAATTAATGGTATAGAATCATCCTACATCAATTCCCAATATGTTTCAAGCTCTAAGCTTTCATCAAGAATTTCATTTTCTTCTTCATGCTCAATATCCAAACAGAAAGACTGTTAATTTATAATCTCTGAAAAAATTTCTCTCAGAAATGGAAATGAAGTGAAACTCAAAGGCAAAGAGCTTTCACTTACTTTGAAATTGTATGCATTCTCTTCATCGCTACCATGATTGATATCTATAGGTTGAGTGCTATATTTGATCAATTGTAATTGAGCTTCTCCCTCCCAAAAACATGTCGATGATTGTCTTTAAGATTCAGCCTCAATTTCGAAAACATAATCATCATCATCATATTGATCATGCTTGGGTAAATCATCAATATAATTAATGTCATCAAACATACACATTACATCAGAAAATTACTTCTCCTCGATTTCATCTACAAATCCATTTTCATGATTGTCTATAAATGAATAAAAACAACAATCATTTTATGATCTATGGTAACTGGAATTAGTAGGAGAATGTTTAGGGACAACAACCTCTTCTTCTGCATCAAGTGGGATATGATGTTTTTGAACAAAAAATTCATCTCTCACGGTGATATTTTTCATTACTTCTTCCATGATACTTATCAAAATGTCGAGCTTTACTTCCGAAAATGCCAGGTATTCATTTTCTATGTTCTCCCTTTCTTTTGCCTTCAACTTTAGCCTTTTAACTACTAAATTAGCTTCCACATCTATTGCACTGTCGTGTATTTCTTCAAGCACTGTAGCATTACTTTCTCTGAATTGAAATTCCAGTTTTGGATCAAAGGCATCTGGGTAGTGTAAGAGAGTTGAACAAGGAGGCGGTTTTATAATAGCAGGGATTGAATGGTATACTTGATTAAACCTAGCTAAAAAGTGTTGCAATGTTTCTCCTGGTCATATTTTCAAATGATTATATTCTTATAAAATCATAAAATGATTCCTCTTGATCACCCATTTATTAAGGAATAATTTCACAGACTGATAGAAATAAAAAATTCTTGCAACTCGAAAGCTCTTGAACCATTTCTTGGCTTCGCCTTGCAAAGATAGAGAAAATATCATGATACTAACATCATTTTTATCAACCTAAAAATGATTGAATTTTTTTCAAAAATGTGAATGTGTTTCTTAGCAGTTATGTTACCATATTCTTCGTTAAACCTCGGAAGAAATTTGTAATGGTTTTAAGTGAAATCATGGAGTATAGGAGGTAATATGAGTGGCTTGTATCTATCAAGAATTTTACAAGGTATAGGAGTATGTACAGAATATGTAAGATTATTCTTGATCACTTGAGGCTTATCAAGCATAACATGATAATCATAAGATTCAAAAGAAGACTCTTGACTGATATCAAAGGCGTAAGGAGAATTTGAATCCACGATTTTCAGAGGGAAGGAATCAAATATAGATCTGGGATCTTTTCTCAAATATAGTATAATTTGAAAAAACTTCTTCACATTCTCGGGGAAAGAGAAAAAATAATTCAGGACAAAAAACATGATGTCTTGTATGAAATTCAAAGTTGAATACCTGATCTTCCCATGTTGTCTTTTTATGTTTTTGTTGGAAATTTTCATCCTCCAGTCAATTCTTAGATTTGATTTTGAAACGAATTTGAAGTTTCCAGGTGAATGATTTCATGTAATATTCCAAAATTTTCCTACAATAAATTGGAATATTATTTTTTGTTGATTTAACCTAGGAGGAGAATAAATTGGTAAGGAGGCCCATGCATAATGAAAATCTCAATAAAATACCTCATATTATGAAAGGGGATCATCATTGGAGCTGGTTTTCACACCCTCATGTGTGAACAGGGTCATTTGCAAGTGGACAAGGTCAAGTTTGACCAAGTCAACAGTGCTGGGACAAGAGATGGAGAACACTTAGAGAAACAGTGCAGTATGAATGGGAAGAGGTTTATTTGGTGGAGGAAACCCTAAAAGGAGTGGGACCCATGGAAAGGGGGCCTTCACTTTTTTAAAATGAGGGCAAGGAAACCATTGTTTCTCATGTTATGGATTACTGATTTCATTGTCTATGTGAACATTGTGCATTCTCTTGTTGTTTAGCAGAGTTGCCGGGGAATTCCTATTTAGGATTCCTTCTCCTTATTGAGAGGCATCTTGAGGTATTTTTATTCATTCTCCACATTTATTGGCTCAAGGCCAAAGCCACCTCCTCCAGCTACAACATTATTTCTGCTCAAGTGTAGCGTTGTGTTGTAGGGTGTTGCAGTGGAGGACCTCAACACCATTTCCGGAGCTGATTTTTAGAGGAGGGAGTCTCCATTCCTTTGGGAAGCTAGTGAGGAAGGTTTTAGAGATTATTGCAGATTTTGGCATTGGTCCAGCTCATTCCCTTGCCCCTACAACACAGCTTCATCCAGTGATTGCGTTATTTCTAGTGAGAATTTGCTATGGGGCTTTGCAAATATGTTTGGAGGGGGAGATATTTGGTGAAGGGATCAGCCTTTAACTTTAGATATCCATTGGAGGAGGCATATTCAGTTTGGGCATCATCTTCAGCCATCTCCATCTAGTTCTATTTTCTAAGTTGCAACTGCTACCCAACAACTCTGACATTTTGCAGATTTTGTATATTATAGCCAATCCTTCCAGGATTGACATGAGGTAGCCTTTGGGAGCTGAGATCTTCACTCCAAATGTTGTATGTGCCATATATTTGTATATCCATCTATTTTACATATGTTAGCATGTATTTTTTCTTATAAAACTACGCAGTCATAGCTTGGGCACACTTGTGTAGCAGTGTTTTATCATGATTTATGTACTTGTCTCTTGACGCTAAGCATTTCTTATCTTGAGTAGAATTTTTTCTCAAGACCTTGTATTCATTTGTTGTTGTTATTTCTTAATAATATGTCTATGTATCTTCCTCACATTTCTATGAGTTGAGTGTCACTGCTACTCCATTGTTGTGTTTGCATATTGTTGGATCTCCAACTTTAGAATGTCTTAAGATATTCTCATTGTTGTAGCATTTCCCTAATTTGGGATACTACATTTCATACTTTGTGTTTCCAATCATTGTTCACCATTAAAAATCATATATGATACTTGTCATTCTTTCCCAGGGAAGATAGAGCTTTTGTTTAGTGAAAACAATGCCAAGATGTTGGCACTCCACTAGTTCTCAGAAGGCTGAGAAGGAGACCAACAAAGGTAACCACAGACGACTTTGACCTAGTAGTTATCCCTATTAGGATGAGAGGCCTATCTCAATGAAATCACAACCAATTGACTATATCATGAAATATTTTAGGCTAGGTATGCAGATTAGGGTTTGATTTTATTTTGAAGGTTTGTGTTGGATGGTGAACTAGGTCTAGGAGAAAACTAGGTCAGGGCTTTGAAAATCAGATTTGCAGAGATGTAATGGGGAAAGGTAGGCACACACTTTAGTACTTTTGAGGTATATTGGTGAATATTGTAGATTTATCATGGTTTCAAAATGAGCATGAATAACATGAATTCGTTTATATCAGAAGAAAATGAACATAAATGTGAAAGCTTCTCTGAAACAGAGCATCAAAATCAATGAATTTTGTTTATCAAGCTTATAAATCAATCACGTAAGACATGGAAATGGAAATGGAAGGTACAATACATTCAAACATATGATTATAGAAGAAGAAACATTGCTAAATCACATACCACATGAACCCCACCACAATAGCTGCAAATTTTCTCTATTAGCTCCTCCCAAATTTACAAAGTACACTAGTGTTCCAAGCTCAATTCCAAAACATCCAACCTTTTAAACTGATTAAAAACTATATTATATAGCCACTGAGGTCAAAATCCTCCCTTTGAGGTCTAATTTTCCAGTAATAAAGTCAAATACATGCATCTATCCAAATTTTGCTACACATTAGGGAAGTTACTTAACAAATTCCTCCTTTATCTAACCATCAAGAGATATATCCTCAAACCAATAAATGGAGGATAATATATCTATTCAAATCCATTTTTACCATTTACATTTACATTTTGAATTTTACAAAATTCAAACTAGAAATTGGAGAAAATTAGACAGTGAAAATTTAATTAAAATCTCAGAAAATTGTAGAAGTGTAGCTCGATCGTGGAGGCCATTTTTATGCACCTTACTAAAGTAAAAATTGAATTATAAAAGAATAGTAAACTATCCTTGCCTGTCTAGTTTCTAGAACATGCTAAATTTTTTAAAATGACCCATGGGAATGCCTTCAAAAACACATTCTCCCAAGGTGTCTCCAAAAGTGTCATGCCTTGTTTGTAGAAGCTTATGAGTCTTTGAACAATATTTGGAAGCTATCAAAATAAATAAAAAATCTTGAAACAATGAATAAATCCTTCCTTTCATAAACATTGTAAATTTCACAGAAGGGTCGTGATGTGGGTTACACGAAGAGTTTCTCCGAGGGTCGTACCGTGCAGAAGGGTCGCACCATGGGTCACACTGCTCCCAAAATGCAACAAAACCCTCGTTTTTTCACAATTTTTTCTCTATTTGAGTTTTCAAAATGATGGAAAGGAGATATTGAGATATCTAGGGGTGAAAATGAGCTAAAAAATAACCCCTCTTACCCTTTTGTAGCTTGTGATGGTCATTTCTCTTCATGATAGTGGAATGACCCACCACATGTCTTTCACTTTATTTTGAAAACTTGTAGCTTTGAAAATTTCTTATGTATATTGTAGGAACATAGGAAATTATTAAATAATATAAACATAAAATTACATTTTTTGAAATCAAAATTTATTGAAAAAACTTGCTTTATTGCCACTCCTCCAGTAGCAACATTTTATATATGAAATTGCAGTATTGGAGACCTTGAAACCCTAATGAACTAACAGTGACACTGAACTGAATGAGACCATAATGGAGATGAATAAAATGATGATACACTCAGCTAAGTAGTGACATGGACCAGCAATTTGAAAATTTTGGGAATGAAAAATAGTCGTAAATCTAATACCCAACGTCATATTTTTTTCTTGAAGACCTAATGAAATGAAAAAAAATTGACTATGAGACCCTAATAGGACATGATAATATTCCATTTGATCATTGGTGATAGGATGCAAAGACTGACACTAACACATGCAATGAAGAAAAATCACTAACTCCTTTTGCAATATTGAATGCCACATTATTGTAATCAATAATTATGTTGACACTTGAGTTGCTAGTGTTGTGTCAAAGAAACCATTTCTCCCTACCTACAAATGTCAAAATAAAGGATGGTGTTAAATTTAAAGACAAAAAATAAACAAAAAATAAAGATATGACAAAAAATAGACCTGCAGGACTATAGTGGTTGAGTGTGACAGGGTCACCAATAACTGAGACTAGAGTTATTTATCATTTAATACTAGTCATACACTATCTATGTGAAAATAAATAGGTCCTAGCCTCATCAAATCCAACTTCATTTACCATCACAAATAAGAAACAAACAATGTAATGATTAAATATGAAACATCAATCTTAAAATAACACAAATCAAAGAAATGTTGCTACAATTTTACAATGAAAAATACAAAATATAGAACCCATTGTTACCTGAATTGGACATATAGTAATATTGCATGATAAACGAAACATATATACCAAAATAAGAGTCCTAAGGTATTTCAGTTTCCTAGTTATCATCTTTGTCCTGATTCTTTACATTCTAAACATGATATTATCTAAATAAACTGCCATTATGAGCCTCCAGAACATTATTTTTTTTACTAAGTTCATGAAAGAAATTTGTTATATTGTTTTCTCCCATTCTATCACAATTTGATCGCCAAACCGCTAGTGCTCTTTCATATGGAAAATTGTTAATGTCATACTTTGTTACGTATAATCTTAAACATGTATGCACATTTTTATCAAGCTTGTTCCTCAAATTTTACTTCTAGAATGATAATGCACTAAACATTCTCATCCTCCCCTAATCCCGAAATCATGGTTTGACATAAATATGCTAATTTGAAATAATCTAATATGTTTTCTTGCAGGTATTGGCTAGCACTTAAAGTACTCCCTAATATTTTTATAGCACCATTTTGATTAATATTCTTCAAGAAAGGATATTTCTTCCACATTGTTTCAGCAAAGCATCCACCTTGTTGATACAATTTTGATGAATCTAAAATACCCTCAACCTGTTCTCCATGTATTGAGACTTTCTTGCAAAAGTGGTCTACTAAACATTTTAATCTCTTTTGAAAATCAGATTTTAAATTTATTTGACATTGAAATTGTTCCAATATTGAGATTATAACACATGCATGGCCTCCAACAATCCATCTCGAGGAAATCATTCTCTTATCTTTGAAGATAGTGATCTTGCAATTTCTATCAAATTCTGTCTCACTGAAATCATAATATTATCAAATTAGTCTCTGGACACATGGAAATATTTGGTGATTCATCGTGTCTTACTAATATATTGTAAGAGAACCATATACCCATGCATTGCAATAAATAGTATCCATTTTTCATCAAACATCAAATATTTTTGAGTATTTTCTATAGTGATGATCTTAATCCAACTTTTAAACTATGGACCAGTAAAAGAGTCTAGCGTCATACACAAATTATCCAATGCAAGGCATGCTGAATTTCTCACATTTTTCTATTCAAAAATATACATTGTGCATTTCTAATACATTTTCATGAGGACATTCATTTCATGTAGCATAGGAACAATTCCAGCCAATTTCAATAATGTCTCTATATCAGTTAGTCGAAAAATAAGATCTTGAGCTTTGTCTACATTGTAGCGATTTTCATACATAAACCCTAACAAAGATTTGAACTCACTAAATAATCTTTAAGATGGTCCATTTAATTAGATCCATCTTGTATCAACATCTTTCAGTAGTTTTTTTCATCTATAACACCATCTGCAAATTGTTGAAACTCTAAATATCGTTTGGGACTATGAGAAAAGTATGCATGAGTCTCATGTACAAGTCATACTCAACTTTTGAAATTGATGGAAAATTGCTTACTATTTTAAATGCAAGATTCATCCTATGAGGCCTACAATGAATATTAAGAATATATTCCGAAACTAATAATTTTAGTCTAACAGAAAGGCCATTTCTTTTTCCTTTCATTAACGATGCTCCATATGATTGAACACATACCAACTTTTTTACAATAATTAAATGATCCATATCAATTTCCTTCAAACTATTAAGAACAAGTTCATAAATATTTCATGTTGTAGAAGTCTCTCTCATATTTTTAATCCCACGTAGATAGGAATTCCTAATATGGTCATTAACCATATAAATTCTCATGTAGATCCATGAAGTATTATCTATAGTCATAACCCCATCCAAAGACAATGCCAAAAACCTAGCATTTGAAATCTCCTGCTTCAAATCATCCTTTTATACTTGAGATAGATATCTTGCCCATTCCCAACCACTGATTGCAGATGAATGAGAAGATGGAAATTTTGGCACATGAAGAAAAGATAGAAATTTCATGTGATATGGATAGTATTTCATAGGGCGAACTTTACATAATATGTGAAATATAGTTCTCAATTGTATCATATTGGATGACAAAGTTATTTCCATCATCTTTTCAAATAGAGATATGATGGTTGCTCCACTTGCCTCAAGTTTCCTCTTACTTATTAAATTTTTCTTCTATTTTTCCACACATTGGATATGTCGACAACACTCAAAATATTTCCATCTAATAATATATTTACTTTACCATTTAAAATTTTCTTCTTATACACCTTTCCTGCATGCTTTTGTATTATATCTAGCTTCATTTGAAATTTCACTAACTTGAAACTTATCCAACTACACAAAATACATATAAATTCTCGTAAAACCTCATTCACATTTGTAGGAATTATTTCTTTAATAAATGGAAAAATTGAAACCCAATCCTATTGGAATCATCTCCCTATGGTCCACTGGCCTTTTTCATTTTCCGTGAATGGTTTGTGTCACCTTCCATGGAAAATTCTTTAACATTTTCATCACCAATTTCTGTTGAAATTGTAGTTATCACACCTTGATCACTTGAGGAACTTGTTCTTTCATCCATCATATGGATATTAGAAGCATTTTCACAAGACTTAACATCTCTCTCAGTAACAGATTCTTCAAAGGAGCTTAAAGCATGAAGAGAATGTGTATTATTGGATTGAGGCTTTTGAAAGTATGATAATACATCCATTCTCCTTGATGCTTTCTTTTGTGGATTAGCTTTTCACATCTCACTGAATATTCCAAATGTAAAATTTCAAATCTATCTAGAAACCTACATCAATAGTTTTTAAGGGTTGAGAATTACTAGATTTGTAAGTAGCATTCAAAGTAAAATAAGTGTAATTTTCACAAAAACCATTAAGAATTGTTTTATTAAAATGTTGTGTCAAGCCTAAAAGAAAAAATAAATCACTATACACAAAACAATAACATCATGATTCATCATCTATAAAACAAAGGACATCATTCAAATCTAAAATATATAAAAATTTCCACCACTTCTATCTAACCTTCCTAACTCAGACTTCCTATCTTAACTACACTACTATGCTTCGCTCCTTTTATATTAAAAGCTACTTGTAATGTCCTTGTAGACTGTGAGCCCCTGGTAGTGTCCCTAGTCAGGAAAAATCCAAAAATACTGAATATAAAAAGGCCAAGTCAAAAGCAAGGCCAAGAAAAAATCAATGGGCCTGGAATACACCCCTGTCTCGGTTGAGAGGCAGACATTTGATGGTCACATTTCATATATTCATACCTATGTTTTTTGTTTCTGGTGCTAAAATACATGTGGTTTTTGTTTCCTGCCTTGTGGGCCCTCTTTTTCTTGTGGTTATTATATATGATATGGCCATAAGAATAGGAATTCATTCTACTACAATTTCATACCTCCATACCACTACAAGATGTAGAGAAATTGGCAACAATGTGTCTCGTTAAGGCACTCCTTGTGTGAAGGTTTTCGGCTCAAAATCCCATGGGTACATTCATATATCCCGTGGATACCTTACAATATTCCATGTATAGCTTTAATTTTTAAAGGGAAAAAGGATCTATGATACCCATAAGTCATTCATTGTCTTTGGATGCTCATATTTCCTCTGTAACTGAAAGTTTTCACTTGAGCCTTTTTCACTTGAATTTATAAGGTATATTCAAATGACCTTTTAGAATAATTCTAATTTTTAATAAATTTGACTCTTGATGCATGGAAATATTGAAGTACGATGATCTAGGTGGATATTGGTGGCCACCCACCTATTCCATTTGGACCTGCAACATCAATTCTTGCAGCTTATTATTTTTAGCAGGTTTCCAAGTCTTGCATGCCCGAAGCCATTTTGGGGCCTTAATTATTGAGGTGGATATTGGTGGCCACCCACCTATTCCATTTGAACCCCCACCATCATTTCTTTCTATTTTTAAGTTTCATCACAACTTACTATTTTTAACAGTTTTTCAGGTCATCAACTTCCGAAGCCATTTTGAGGCCCTAAACAACGTTTTTTCATAAAATTGAGAGCAACATGGACTATCATTATTGCACCAAAAATTGTAGTCCTCGAATAGATATTTATAATGAGCTATTGAGTGTGTCAAACAAATATTGGATGCCAAAGTTACATCCCCAGGAAGTTGAAACACCAATTTACCCAAACAGGGCCCACAATTTTGGTGCTTCATCTCCTAGGGTTAGTTTTTTGGATGTTTTGGATTTTACATTGTTTCTCAACAATAAATAGGCTCTCGAGCCTAATTGTAACACAGTTCAGGGGCTGGTAGCCGTCACATCTCTTCTCAAGGATATGCTGCCAGTACCCTAGCTCATTTATTTCCATTATGTCTATAATAGGCCTTTGAGCCTCAATGTAACACAGTTCAGGGCCTGCGTACACCACATATCTTCTCAGAGATATGCTACCAACGCCCTAGCTTGTTTATTTTATGTTTGTAAGCTTATTTCAGTCATTATTTTATTAATAAAATGAAGCATTATTTTCGCTGCATCTCTGTGTTTATGGTTATATCTGTATTCTATTGTGTTCCTGCATAAAATATGGATCATACAACCAAAATTACTTATAATTGTCCTCACCTATAGAATATGAAGTATGTATTCCAATATACTATTATCTAACATTCATGTTATTCAAGTCACTCTCATTCATTTCTTGATAATTGAAAACCAGAAGGTTAAAAATGAAGGATACTCTCATTTAGTCCACACAATGAGTAATTTAATGAAACCTTTATGCAAAATAAATCCAACCATATCAATGTAAATTCATATCAAATTAAGAGTTGGAAATATATTTTGAAATTTGTGCCAAATTGACCTTCTTATAGTCTATAACACTTTCAATTGAAGTGCTCAGATCAAAGCTTCAAATGAACGCACAATTTGAGATTTACCAAGGTATAATGCAACCTTCACAACTGAAGAATACAGGAGATGACTCATAGAACCTCCAATTTTCTTTAAAAGAGATGATGATATTGAACCAATGTCTCAATAATTTTGACCCTACCGAGGTATGTTCATTGAATATATGACAGTTGTAGTCTCAGAACTCGGTGCCTTCTTCCATCAATGGGAGTTATGAAATCAATTTATTTTAAGTCACAGGTCATTCAAGATACCTTTCAGTGTACATAGGTTAAGTCCATCCACACCTTCTTTTTGGTGGATGACCCACAATGAGGGTCTTAAAGAATGGAAAAAAGTAAAACGAGCATTAAAACATCGTTTTAAAAAATACATGAGTATAAAGTGATCAATATTCTTAGAGTTGAGGAGGATCAAGTGAATTTTTCATAGGCTTATCAAGGAAATAAGTTCCCTGAATTGCATCCCAATGGCTGCATCAAGAAGTGGAAAAGCAACAGATGCCTAGAGCGGTACTGGGTACACCGATTTATACACACTTTGGGGCTATCGTTAATAATCATTTATGACCTCCTTTATTCTTGGGAATGATAGCATGCCTTTGGGATCATTTTATTTTGACTAGGGTCGATTGTATGAACACATGGATGATCCTTGGAAAGAAGTACCACCATCTAGTTGAATAAAAATGTTTAGATAGATGACAACGGAGGTTGGGGAAATTAATTCATGCAGTCATTTTGTACCTCGAAGAATGATAAAATGATGGTTCAAGAAATTTGATGAACAAGTAAAGGGAGAGTTGATTTTTGTAATTTAAGAGTGTTGGTGATTTAATGGTTGTGCTGAAACTTGTGATATTCACTTATTCAGAGGGTTGCAATTACACAAGAATTTTATTTACTAAAAAATTCCCATGACAGAGATTTCTTTAGGATAGAATCTATTTGTAAACTTCGTCATAATGAACTCAATCCAATGTCTTGTGCAACAAGAAATCCCTAGAAAAGGATAATTGAAAGTTAAAAACATACTGACTATGAGGCAATACTCTATATGTTAGTTGGTGGAGCTCAACATTGGAGGTTTCCTTGAGAAGCACTTCCAAATATTTAATTTCATTGCATGTCATTTCTTGTTTTTACAATATCCTTGTATAAAATTCCAACCTTTCAAATGCATACCATTACTCTAAAAAAATTATGAATTAGACAAAATGCCAAAGTTTGCTAAGTGAATGGTAAAGGTCATACATTTTCAATAATATGTTAATGAAGGGGGATATTTATATATTTTTTATAAAAAACAAATTTTGATTAAAAAGGATCCACTAGATACTTATGTCAACAATCCAATATAATGGATTTTATATAACAAATTTCCAAGATTTTGACGTGCAGAATTGGCAGCATTAAAATGTTGTAAAACTTTTGAGAATGAGATTAATTAAATGGTTCTGCGTGGTGAAAGGGGAGACTAGTCAAATGGATCCTAAGTCACCGGGTTTGGCGAACTTAATCGATTAAGTTTAAAATTCGCCGAACTTTAACCCCTCAAAATTTAATCAAGAAAGTTCGTCGAATTTAATCGCGAACACCAAAGGAAAATTTGAACTCGAATTTAGATGCAAATTTAATCGTTTTTTTCTTTAAAGTTCAGAATTTTTTTTTAAAGTTTCGCAAAATTCAGCGGTAGGTTTCATTTTGTTTTTTTTTTTTGCTAAAAATCCATCATGATTTTCCGTCGTGATGATTTTTCGTCTGCTCCTCCGAGACTGCTCGAAGATGCTGCTCCTCTGCATGAAGTCGGCCCTGCTCCTCTGCTCAAAGTTAGCGCCAACGGTCCTGCTCCTTTGCTCATGTTGCGGCCCTACAGGCTACCCCTTTTCTCACGCCGCACATGCAGTACAATCACTGGCCCACAGGCCCACCATGCTCACTGACCCTCCACTGCACTGGCCCATCGACCCTCCATTGCTCCTCTCGAGCCCTGGCCACTCGACCCTCCACTGCTGGAGCTTGAGCTCCTCTCGAGCAGCCTCCTCTTCACTACAACATCCAACTCCTGAGTCCCAACTCCCTAGTGGCCCACAATCCACTGTCCAGTGGCACACAGTAGCCTTGGCCCTCTAGCCTCCAGCCTTCCACGTAAGTGAGTTTAAATTTTTTATTGCAATTTTTTTAAATTAATTTTTACAATAAAATTAAAAAATTAATTTACTGCTAGTGCTTATTGTGAGTCTATGAGAGTCTGGGACTGCGATTAAAAAAATAAGTGGCAGTTTACTGTTTACACGCACTTTTTTTTAAAATTAATTTTTACAAAAAAAATTAAAAATTTAATTTACTACTAGTGCTTACTCTGAGTGTGTGACTAAAGAAATAAGTAGCAGTTTACTATTTATACACAGCTTTAAATGAAATTCCAGTTTACAAAATATAAAAAAATTAAAAAAAAAATGTTTACAAAAAATTTCATGCTGCAAAACATTAGAACTAACTCAAATGTAAATTTAAAAAAAAATGCAGACATTTAAACCTTTACTTCAGAAATCAAAACCTTCAAATTCCAATGGCACCCCAAAAATCAACTATTGTAGCATGGAACTTTGTCAATAAAGAAGGGAAAAATATTTTTTGTCAGCTTTGTGGACATCAATTCACTGGCTCTTTCACTAGAGCAGTGGATAACCTTCTCAGTATTAGCAATGGAAGTGGAGGTGGTGTTGAAGGATGCACTAAGATCTTAGATGAGAAAAAAACCAGAGTGGAGAAAATATATTTCACTTAAAAGACAAAAAAAGAAAAAAGGGAGCAGAAGAGGCAGCGAATTGAGAGGGAGATTGTCATGTCTTCCTAAAACACCATTAATTCAATATCAAACATTGGTGGATCATGGTCTACTATATTAAAAACAGGTGGAACCAAAACATTAAATAATTCTGGAAACTTGTGGAGAGACAAGAAGTTGATGATGGTGTTGCAAAATTATTTTATGCATGTGAAATTCCTTTTAATGTTTCCAGGTGTACATATTTTAAAAATTTAATTAAAAAGGCCATTGATTTTGGGAATGGCTATGTTCCTCCTGGATTTGAAGCTTTAAGGACCACTTTTCTAAAGAAAACAACAAACAGAGTGACAGAAAAATTGTCTGAGATTAAAGAGTCTTGGATGTATACAGGATGCAAAATTTTGAGTGATGGTCGGTCAGATTTGTGTCATCACCCATTGATCAATGTGCTTGTTTAAAGTCCTTGAGGGGTACTTTTCTTGAAGGCAGCTAATGTAATGGATCAGGTGAAGAAATCTGAATTTATTTTTGGAATTTTGAATGAAGCAATTCAAGAGGTTGTGGAGAAAAATGTGGTCCATGTTATTATAGATAATGAATAAAATTGTGTTGGTGCAAGGAGGATGATTATGGAAAAGTATAATCATATTTACTGGACCCCTTATGCAGCTCACTGCTTCGATTTGATGTTGCATGATTTAGCCAAATTTCCTAGGGTCAATGAGACAATACGAAGAGCCAAAACAATTACAAACTTCATCATCAACCATCATCTCACTTTGAGCATATATAGGAAGAATGCATCTAAAGAGTTGTTGAGGCCTTGTGATACAAGGATTTATACTTTTTATATTACTCTGAAAAGAGTTATTGAGGAAAAAGTAAGCCTTAGAGCTTTTTTTTGCAATAGTGAGTGGGAGAGATCTCCCCTTCAGAAAAAACAAAGTGGAAACATGTTGAACAAATAGTGTTCAATAATGGCTTTTGGGAAAATGTAGACAAGTTTTTAAAAATATGAGGCCCAATTTTTAATGTGCTCTGCATGGTTGATGGTGATAAACCTTGTATGGGTTTTGTTTATGAAAGCATTAATCGTTTCAAAGAGGTCATTGCAAGTTCTTTTAATAATGTGGAAGTTGATTACCAGGAGATACATGAATTAATTGATAAAAGATAGAAACTGATGCATAGTCCATTACATGCAGCAACATGTTATTTGGACCCTAGATTGTCTGGCTTATCAAGACATAGGGATGAAGAAGTCATGAATGGACTTATCGAGGCTATTGAGAAGCTAAATCCAGATCCAACAATTGCAGGTTTGGTCAGATCTCAATTGAGGGCATACATGTTAGAAGAAGGGCTATTTGGTACACAATCAACAAAGTATGATAGGAGCAGAACTGATCGAGTAGTATGGTGGGAGTTTTATGGTCCAGGGGCATGAGAATTGCAAAATTTTACAATTCGTAT
The DNA here is from genome assembly GCA_034641835.2 of Pinus albicaulis. Taxonomy (NCBI): domain Eukaryota; kingdom Viridiplantae; phylum Streptophyta; class Pinopsida; order Pinales; family Pinaceae; genus Pinus; species Pinus albicaulis. The sequence continues at coordinate 1,058,383,511 of CM076582.1, forward strand.
CTTATGTCAAGGATCAAATGCATCAACATGTGAAAGGAATTGGAGTTCCTTTGACCACAATAATTCTAAGAAAAGAAATAGATTGTTATGTGGAAGATTATAAGATCTTATGTATGTTCATAGTAACTTGCAGTTGGATTTGAAAAATGTGTCTAAAGATTCATCCAATTCTTCTACTCCGTGGATCGATCATGTTCCTAATGCATCAAGGGATGAAGCTAATTTTTAGAATGATAGTGACATTGACAGGGAATTCAGTGATGAATATGATGATGAGGCATCTAGAAAATCCAAAACCCCTACTGCTTGTTTGGTCAATTTAGTGTGTCCTAAATTTCTACATTAATTTATCAATCCGGGATTCGTAAGCTGATGAAGTGTGGCGCACTATATGTGCAAGATAACCTATTTCTTAACTTTTTGTCGTTGTTGGTTTTCTAAGGTGAGATGGAGATCCTAAAATAAAAACAAGTATGGTTATGTTTGTTCAAGGAAATGATATCCTCTATAATTATTTACCAATTAAAACTTAAAAGGAATTTGAAACACATAATGACAAAACTTGAAAGGAAATGAAATGTGTCACCGAAAAATGAAAAGGTCTCGCCTAATAATCGAAACAAAGCAACTATTGAGCATGAAAACCAAACTATTCTTGCTTCGTCTAAACACAAAAGAAACTATGCTTAAAGAAATCCAAAAAATTGCAACAAAGTAAATCTAAATCAAATTACATCAACTCGGTTTTCCATCCTCATCATTAGTACAACTATGATTCTCGGAAGTAACCATAAACAACTTGAGTAACTGATATCTAACTTGCAGAAAGTAAACTAATATCAAAACACACATTTCATAATACAATCCCTCACCATCAGTCCAGCTGTGGCTTTCGGAGGCAACTGAAGATGCTATGAGCAGTTTAATATATCTAAATTTGCAGAAAGGAAACTAATACCAAACCACACATTTCATAATACAATCCCTCACCACCTACCCACCTGCGGGTTTCTTTGAGTAAATCGAAGATGTTATGAGCAAACGCTTAATATATCTAAATTTAACTATCGAAGCAAATGAGCAAAACTAAATTAAACAAAGAAGCATCGAAATTAAACAGAAACTAAGAAAAGCAAATTAGCAGCAAAACAATATTAATTCCATGTCATTAGTCAAAAAGTTATGCAAATGCCTGGGCTGTCTATTTATAACCTGAAACAAGAACACTGATCAGTTAACAATAACATAAAACATGAAAGACAAAAGTAAAATGGAAAGCATGAAAGATTATAAACATAAATGAAGCATATATAGCATGAAAGATGCAATGTATAAACATGTGAATGGATTATGGCACAATGAGCTTTAAAGAAATAAAAAAAGAACTACAATAATACACAGAACCTCAGTTGTGCAGGGGCCCTCTACACCAGCCTTGGCAACAGACTTCAAGTACGAATTACGCTTGGAAACAGAGTCTTCTTATATATTAAAATGCAGTCATAACAGCAAGGTGATATTACGACAGAGTGGCAACGTAATTACATTACAAAGCAGACTAATAAAAACTAACAGAGACTAATCTAATATGCGTATACAAACGCGTTATTTATAACAAAGAAAATACAACTGATTCCCTAAAGTTAAAGCTGATGGAGAACACGTAGACCATTATGTCCACAGATCTAGGATCATGGCCATATTGAAGAGTAAATCTATGAGGAGTGGATGTTTGAATTCGGCTATGGAGCCGTGTACAGATGTTGATTTTTCTCCCGCAATTCAGAAACGTCCATATGAACCTTCACGTGACACGAAACAGAGTCCTGTCACCATGGGACTCTACGGTTGACTTCCATTTGGACACCTTTGACCGCAGGCTCTTTAAATGGATTTGCTCGAGCCAATAGGACACGATCCATGTCCACATCATTTCAGAATTGCCCATGTGGCTCGTTTTTCCTGTAGACACCCCGTAACATAGAGTTTCACAAATGGTCACAGTTGCAGTAACAAAGCTGCGGAAAGTGGCTATATTCCGCAGCTTAAATGAGAAAATCTAAATCAAACAGCAGCACACACAAAAAAAAAAAAAATATAGTTAAAAACCATTTTAGATGCTCTTTTGCAATTAATATACAATGATATTGACAACTGGGAAGGTTCAGGTGAATGAAAAAGTTATAGAAAGGTGTATGGAAAAGATGCAGATTTGGGACTCAACATACCCCCACTGTGAAGGTGTTGCATGTCCTCATGCAACCAAAATTTTGATAATCCTTCCTCAATTCATATGCCTTGACACTTCAGCCAGTACATCCAACCCTCACCTCTTCTTCCTTGGTGCTGCTAACATCCTAGGTTTCTTCATTAGGCATCTAAATTTGATATTAGTCAGTGCTCTGCTTAACTTCTGGCATTTCCTTTTCAATTTCTTGTTCTTCTTCTGCCATATTCCCAGATGTAGCATGGTATTATCATGAATGATTTTTTCCAGATTACTCTATTCCTTCAATGTCTCATTTTCATTTTTGATGTGTCTATTTAAAAGCTCTAGCTCAAATACTTCCTGTTTCAGTGATTGGACTAAATCATCTTGTACTGTGTGAGGCCGGGATGCAGTGAAGTACCGTCCGTAGTCGCTCTTTCCAAATATTCTCATATAATCATATACTTTCCGTCGTCGGGGCCTATATCGTGTGTCATTTTTTTGTGGCTGTCCCCCAAAATTCCGTGAAGGAGAGTTATCTTCAAAATCGTCGAGGGTTACCGATCAACATCTTGCTGAGAATGGGATGGACTATGTTCAATGTCTGACTAAGAATGAAATGAACTGGGTTCACTAACTGACTGAGAGTGAGATGTACTATGGTCAGCTGGGGACTGTTCGGATGTTTCTTCTCACAAATCGATGAAATGGGGTCCTTTCATTTGTGTTTTCCTCAATTTCCCCTTAAGTCTGGAACTTCTTCTCACACGCTGTGGACCACTATATTTTTGCTTTTGTTTCTATTTCTCTTTCTTCTTGGCTATAGATAACTGTTCTTGAAGATGAACCAATCTCTCAGATAACACTTGAAGATCTTCTTCTTCGGAAGAAGGAGTTTGATGTATAGCCTCAATAGTTTTTCTCTCTTTTGATGTTATTGGCTTTTTACCCTTAGTTTCTTTCTTCTTCCTCTTTGACAGTCTCTCTTCCCTATCAGTTGTTTCAATTGTAGTAGTAGGAGTATTTTGAATTTCATCATTTGTTCTCTTTCTCCTACTCTTTCTTGATGTGTTACCTTCAGGAATTTCCTGAGGTTCCTCAAAGAAATTTCTAATCAAAAATTTTTCCCATGTGTCTTTCTTCTCCTTTAACTCTTTTTCAATCAAAAATTTACAAGACCGTGGTGACATAGATGTGGTTCTACATCTCCCAAATGCTTTTGAACAACCACAGACATCTTCTTCAAACTATTAAATAGAAAATATGGGAGATTGAGAGTTTGATTATCTAGAAAATTCATCAGCAACCTGGTATGGTACATATACATGGACCCAAAATGGCCTTTATAGGTAATGAATTTTTGAACAACTAGCAGCAAAGTAGCCCATTCCTCTTTCAATGCATGAACAGGAATTCCTCTTTTAGAAATAGTTATGTCCATACCTTGGTTTCGTAAGATTATTCTCCAGGCTTCATCGCTAATGCTTTTATTTTTAAACCAACGCTCACCCTCTTGAAGAAGTTCTGTGGCAGATGCTATAGATGCCTCGTTCACCGCAAACTTAAGGTCTCCAATTTCTACTTCTAGGCCATTGAACGACCTTGCAAATGCTTTTGTCACTTCTTTATGATAACCTCTAAATTTATGGATAAACCGCAGCCACTTTGCTTTCTTCAATATATCCCTTACTTGCGGATATCCCTCCATGAACTTAGGACCTTCTGGTTCTGCTCTTATCAATTTACCCATTTTTCTTTCTGCTCTTCACAAATTTGCCTGCATGAGGGTTCAATGGAAATAGAACGGCTAAATGCATGGAGATGAGCACAATGAATGTAGGTAGATATCAGAGAGTGGGTATGCAAATTGTAGCGTAATAGAGAATGAAATGGAGTGAGACAGAACAGAGAGGGGTTTCGTGAGCACGACAGAGATACGGCTGTGAGATTAGCAGAACAATAGGAGGAGTATAACACATCCGACAGTGTTTTTAAATTTGGTGGCTGCACAATAAATGTGAGCACGTTTAAACAATGGCTATGGATTTATGCGGCTGTAAGAGTCCGTGGTCAAATCAACTACGTCTCATTGTCACCGGTAGAATATCGGAGTATGAGTGAAGATCGAGGGTTTAATTATGGAACCGTTTGAGAATGAATGTGGGAGGATCATATGGAGATCGTAAAAGGGTTACGGAATTTGTCAATATAATCAATGCACATAATGGATGGAGCTAATGGTTTAAAACTATATAAAATGTGTTTTCAATGCTATTTGAAATGAATTTTACTCATACCTTGGAATCTTTACCTTTTTCCTTGGTCTTCAATTAGCTGCTCTTCATTGGTATCTTGAATGCTCCATGTCTTCATTTTTGGTCCTCTCACCTGCATTTAATTTCATGATTATGGAAGTAACATCTGGCTGTAAATTCTTTTGAAAACAGAGTTGTATCTGCGGAATCTTCTTCTGGCTGCGGAAACTGGTGTCAGATGCGGAAACAGATGTCAGCTGCGGAAACTGACACAGCTATTATTTGGATGAATGAACATGAATGAATGACAAATGACTAGATGGAAATGGTCATGAAAAAGAATTTTATTGGTGAAAATGGAATGAAATAGACAAAATGGAGTGGAATGGAGTGAAATGAAGTGAAATGAAGTGGAATGGGATGGAGTGGGTGGTCACAAAACTTGTGAAATGAAAGAGAGATTTTTTTTTTTTTTTTTTGGAAAATATAGTGTAAGGTGTTCCTGATTTTCACCCTATATTTTCTGTATAAGACTGCCAATCAGTGATTGGTTTTAAGGCTTATACAATTTTTTTATTTTTTTTTAATTGAAAAGAACAAAAGCTAGGCTGGTGGAGAAGAATAATTCTTCTGTACCAGCTTGATTGCAGAGTTCTCTTGAAACACTTTGACAAAATCCTCTTTTGAGAGTGGCTTATGATAAAATTTCAATCTGTGGCCATTCACAATAAGAGGAGTTTGAAACTCATCAATGGTCTTGATTCTTGCACGTCTCTCCATTGTTAAAGATCTTGTAAAATCTCATATGGCCCAAGCCAATGAGTCCGAAATTTTCCTTGAAAATCTTTCAACTTGGACTCAAATAACAATGCCCAATCTCCTTCTTGAAACTTCTTTTCTTTGATGTACTTGTCATGCCATTTAGCTCTTTGATATTGAACTATATCAGTTCTTAAAATTGCCTTTTGTCTGATCTCATCTAGCTCATTTAATTGCTCCATTCTATGCTTTTGGGCTTCTGATAAGTCCATCCCCAATTGAACTCACATTCGAAGGTCTTGAACTGGAACTCAATGGGGAGCAAGACTTCTTTCCCATAAACAAGTTCATAGGGGAGAATGTCCTGGTTGTATTTCTCCATGAATTTCGTGTTGTAACTAGCTCCAACAAGAGAAGAAAAGAGATATAAATGCCTTAGAAATGAGCCACTTCGAGGGGGCAACCTCCAATACATTACATAAATGAACAATTTTTGGATGATACAATTTACAAAACCTCCTTTCTATATATAGGAGTCCATGGGGCCATAATGTAATCCTAGTGGGCCATAATGTAATCCTAGCCGACCTAACAATAATAATGTAAGGGCACAATAATAACAATATGGGGGTTACAGGGGTACAATAATAATAATAAGGGGGGCTATACTAACATAATAAGGGGCTATACTATTAATATAGGGACTTAACATTCTGTAGGCCCAGAAGGCTTCAGGAAGCCTTTCTGCCCAATCTCTTCTATGTAGATGAATAGTTTTGGTGATGATACTTTCATGAACTTTGTTTGTGGACTCCACTTGACCATTTTCTTGTGGATGGTAAGGAGTAGATCTTCTGTGCTTGATTTTGTATTCTTCCATCAACTTCTCCACCAAATTGGATGTGAACTGGCTCCCCTGATCTGTCACAATTTCTCTTGGAACACCAAAGCGAGTAAAAATATCCTCATAAAGAAAATGAACAACTGAATTTCAGTAGCAGATGCTAATGCTTTAGCTTCTACCCATTTAGTAACATAATCAATACAAACCAATATATACTTCTTTTGCTTAGATGGTGGATTAATAGGTCCATTGAAATCTAAAGCCCATTTTTCAAAGGGTTCAATGAGTACCTGTGTTTGCAATGGCATTTCATTTGAAAGGGTAGGTTTCCCTACTCTTTGGCAGCTGTCACACATTTTGACATATTGTTTTGCATCTTTGAAGAGGGAAGGCCAATAATATCCTAAAGAGAGGATTTTATAGGCCGTCCTTTTGTCTGCAAAGTGTCCGCCGCATGGTTCATCATGACATGCCTTAAGAATATCAGGCATTTCATCTTCCCTGACACATCTTCTGATCACAAGATCTGGCCCTGTTTTAAACAATTCGTTAGAAATCCATGAATATTTTGAACTCTCCTGAATAATTTTTCGTTTTTCACTTGGAAATAAATGTGAAGGTCATTTCCCTATAACCAAATAGTTAGCAATATCCGCATACCAAGGAGTCTTAATAGCTACTGCAAACAAGTATTCATCAGGAAACTTATCCTCTACAGGAGAATCTTCTTTAGTATTCTGAATTCTAGATAAGAAATCAGCTACTGTATTTTGTTTTCCTAGTCTATCTAACACAGTAATATTGAATTCTTGCAAAATTAAGAGCCATCTTTTCACTCTGCCATTAGTAACAGGTTTATTCATTAAATATCTAATTGCAGAATGGTCAGTATGAATAAAAGTTTCATAGCCTATTATGTAATGTCTAAACTTATTAATTGCATGAACAATAGCTAAAAACTCTTTTTCAGTCACAGTATAATTCAACTCTGTGGGAGTCAAATTTTTACTGGTATAATAAATGGCATAAGGAACTAAATCTTTTTGACCCAACACAGCTCCTAGAGCTGTATCTGAAGCATCTGTAGAAATATGGAAAAGGAGTTTCCAATTTGGTCCTCTCAAGATAGGTGCTTCAGATATTCTTGTTTTCAAAGTTTCAAAAGCTGATTGACAATCAGGATCCCATTTAAATTCACAGTCTTTTGTAAGAAATTTGAAGAGTGGAGATGCTATTTTAGTGAAGTTTTCTATAAATCTTCTATAGTAACTAGTAAATCCTAGAAAACTTCTAACATCTCTTTGACAATTTGGAATAGGTAACTTGGAGATGACTTCAACTTTTGATCTATCAACCTTAATCCCATCTCCCGAAATATGATGCCCCAAAACAATCCCTTCAGTAAACATCATAAAACATTTTTCATGGCTTAATGAAAGGTTTGTTTCTTTACATCTTATAAGAACTTTTTCCAAATTTTCTAATCCCTCTTCAAATGAATTACCATAAACTGTAAAATCATCCATATAAACCTCTACACAATCATGGATTAGATCAGAAAAAATTCCTAGTACTTCTCTTTGGAATGTTGCAGGTGCATTACATAACCCAAAAGGAAGCACTCGGTAGGAAAAAGTTCCCCATGGACAAGTAAATGTGGTCTTATCTTGATCTTTAGGTGCTACCTGAATTTGATTATAGCCACTAAAACCATCCAAAAATGAAAAGTACTTTTTACCTGCTAATGTGTCTAATACCTTATCGATAAAAGGCAAAGGAAAGTGATCCTTCAAAGTTGCTTTGTTCAATTCCCTGTAATCAATGTATACCCTCCATTTACCATTCTTTTTAGGTATCAAGGAAAGCTTCAGAAAATCTCTGGCTTCAAACATCGGGGATAAACACTGCCGGACCTTAGGACAAATTTTTCCGTTTGGTATGTGGCTCCGACCATTTTGTGTGGCTGACCTCGCTTTATAACTAAATGGATTGGATTGGGTGGGTGGAAATGACTAAATTAACTAAAATAAAACTATCTAATCTAAGCTAAATACCGATAAAGAAATTAATACTAACCTGCACAACATGTGAATACAATTAAGATTGTTTCAATCCAACAATAACCATGAAAATGTATTAATAATCAAATTGAAATATGAAGAAAAATAGAAGGTAACTCTCCGTTTAAGAAATTAAAATGTAGGCTATAATAGCATATTGCATTTTATCATTGTATACCATTTACATGTAATTATGAAAATAACGTTTTCAATTATACTCGCAAATGATATACAAAATGATGTTGTGGAGAACAAATACATATAAATGATAGCAATCTTAAAACGAATATCATACAACAATGTAAATCAACACAAATGACAGAAATACCTTGTTCATCTCAATGACTTCCAGACAGCAATTCGATACTCTATCCAAAGAATTATAATGCAAAATCGAATTTAAAGGTACGTAAATGCAACACTTCAAAGATAATTTCGTATAAAAATCACCAAGATGTATCCTTTTCAAAAATATATAAGACAATGGAGTACAAAAAAATGCAATCTCCAAGTCTCAGCGTATTAAGATCCAGGACCTCTCTCTCCTCGCATTAGAGGGGTTTAAATACTACTTTAACTAACTCTCTAAAAATAGTTTATTACAAAAATTAAGGATTCGGTTCAATGACCCGTCCTTTTCCTAGCTGGGTAAACACGTTAGTAAAATTAAAACCAAATCTATCTATTACAAATCCTGATCTTTTCTTCGTTATGCATTCAGTGTTAAGGTTTTGAGAAGATGTGTTGACCCACTTCTCGACCAATTGTCCCCAGGAAGACAGAGTCGGCAAGCGTAGGAGCAATCTTCTTCCGTAGCATTGATGATACAATTGAGCGTGCTATGCCGATCGTGTGGCTTCTTTACTTGGTATGCCTGGGGTGACAAGGCCCCAATTTAACTAGTCACTTGGGATGATTTTGTTTTTCTTCTGGCTTTGCCTCCGTCCATTTGCAATTGATTTGCTCGTGAGATAACCTGAACAGCTTCTTAAATCAAGGCTTTTGTACCCTCATTTACACAATCCGTGAGAATGTTTGCCATACCCAGAGATGCCTCCTTCTGCTGCTCTTTCAGCTCTTCTGACGAAAATTCCAATTATTAAACAATATTTCTTTATGGTTCTCATTAATGATGGGTGGCACCAATTTTTCTCGCTTTCCTTCTCTCGTCTTTTGGCTGCATAGATAATCAGCTGATCTTTTCATTAATCAAATCATAATCATTTCGTAAATCTACTACGATTTCAGATTTTATCACTTTCTTGGCATAAAGAATTCCATTGTAATATATTTTGACATAAAACTTCTTCTTGTTGCGTAGTTGATTATTCAAAGAGATGGTTTCCGAAATGAATTTCGGAAGCTTGGGATCATCCTTTTTATGTCGTTTTGGATTTTCGAAGTTGTTGTTGCAACTCTTCAAGTTTTAATTGTGTTTCTCCTTATTGGTCTGCACCGTTGCAATTGTCGTTGTAGAGCCTTTACCTGCTCTTCTAATGGTTCACTTTTTAGTCCATTCCTTGTGCATTCTCGCTCAAATTCGCATGTTCTTTGGCAAAATATTCCATGAATTTTCTATTGTAAGTCGCGTGTGGTTTTGGCAACGCCTTATACACACCCCACATTCTACGTGAATGACCCAATTAGCTCTTCAGATTGAGTCTTGAATTGGGTTCGTCCGGGAGATATCTATGCTATCCAAAGACCCATCTCACCATATCTCGTATATGGGGAGAACTTCACCTTGCCGCACTCGTGCGTAAATGAGCAAAGCAAGTCTCTAAGGGTCAGCTTTCCGTACGCATCCTTGAACCGGTCGTAGCCGCAACTTTCAACACCACACAGTAGTTCTCATCCTCTAATAGATTATACATTCCTTCCCAAGTGGATATGCCTGCATCCTTGTTGCTGTGCGGTGTCTCCACAGATAAATAAGCCATTTCTTTGTTCTTAACTTGAGCTCTTCTCCTTCTTACCCACAATGTATAGTGGAAGCTTTGTACAGCATCCCGCTCCTTCGTGCCTCGCGTTTTACGAACAAATGAGAGTACCAGATAATAGAAAGGTGACTTCAGACCTAGCTTTAACATGAACGCGGATGAAATATAATATTTAAATTATGAAATGACTTCCAATCTAAACACAATCTCTTTTCACATTAATAATCACTCCAATCATTTAATATAGTCATTAAAGCGTACAACGGATTTTGACACAAGGGAAGATTGCCCTAGATAGTGCGATTTGTTGTTAGTCATCGCAATATCGCAATGCTCTAACATCGCGATATGAAATCATCACAAACATAACTTATCGCAAAGGTGAATCGCGTAAATGTCGAAAGCGCATATCGCAAAAATGATAAAAGCAACATATCGCAAACGCGTAATCACAAAAGCGCACAATCGCAAAATGAAATCATTGCAAAAGCGCAAAATCGCAAAAGCGCATAATAAATCGTAGCGTAAAAGATATTTGTTAATCATTTCGGTCAGCGCTATGCGATCCGCGATCAATGATTTTTGTATAGACTATTTTTGGTTATGGATGCGTTATATCGTTTCAAGAGAAAATTTTATTATAATCTATCATAAACTTAATATTTTCTATGTGAGTAATATTCTCAAAGGGATTTTTGTAGGTTTAAGTGATAGAAAATTTTATTTTCTAAAGGAAACAAATCCTAATTGATTTTTTTTTTTGGATTTTTGACCAAGGGTCCCCATTTTATTTAGTATTATTACTAATATTAACCAAAAGGGGAGGTTGTTACAGTCACAACAATTCACATTCACCTGAAGAAACAATTATCTCCGAAAAAATAAAATGAACATTCTATCTTTAGTAAGTAAAATTCTTTTAAGGATGATGAAAACTTATCTAAGAATTATTTAAAATAAAATGTAACTATGCATAGAAAAAATAAAAATCATTTCATAATTTCTTTCTAGTTCTTTGAGAAAAAATAAAACATTTTGGGTTATCTCAAGCTTTGATTGGTGTTAATAATAAAGTAATTGGATCTCTTTGAATTTTGGTTTTGCTAACATACTCTATTGTCATAGGTATTGCCTCCGCCGCGCAAACGTTTATAGTCTCGACAGTAGTTACCTTTAAACCATTAACCATTCATTGTCCCATCCAATTAAAATTATGACCTTTTAAAAGATAAATTCATAAGATTTATTATCTCATGTTTTTTTATCTTTATTTATTTTCTACTTTAAGAGCCATTGTTCCGGTTTGGTGGCCATTGATAACAATGCCATTCACTAGTTATAATTAAACCGAACAAGCCGGCTCGTGATGAGACCCCTTGTCTATATTTATAAGCCATTACCCCGTTTTGGTATGCATATTGGTAATGGCTGGCCATCATTCCTTATGAACATGACCAAGCCCATAATGAGACCTCTTATCTCTTAAATTTTCCGTATAATTTCTTAGAATTACATTCTAAAAATCACAACTTAAATGGATGGGGTGAAATAGTTTTATCCTTAAGAACCAATGGATGACAATTTCTGCAGTTTTTTGAGTTCCAAAATTTTGAAAACTTTACTTTTACAAATAACCTTTCTCTCGCTCGATAAACTTCTAATGATACATTTTCCTCAATATTTCAAAAGATCATGTGGTAAATGATTGGAATAGTCTTTTCAAAGTTTAAACATCTTATTTTAAACTACTCAAAAAACTATGATCATCTACTTTAAAAAATTCTTATTTACATAAAATAAATATTTATAATATTTTTTCGAAGAAATTTTCTTAAATATAAACAAATAATCAAGGACTTATTAACGACCTTTATTTGTAACAACAAAACAATCAAAATCAAGTAAAGAAATAAGTGTACAAACTTAAGGAAGGGTTACCTCCTCCTTAGGAAAATAATTTCTTTAAGATAAGCTTCCGTTTGCTGTGAAGAGGTTCTTCACTCGTTAGATCTTGGAGTATGTATGTATTTGAGCCTATCTTCTTCAACGATCTCGAAATGGTCTCAAGCCACATTTTCCTAAATTTGGTATGTTTACCTTTTCTTCGTGTGCTTTATCCCATTTCAAAACGAAATCACCAATTGGATAAAAGTTTTGAGCCGGTAGAACTTGCATCAAAAGAAGATTTTTACAAGTCAAAGGATGTTTTTCATGAGTAATTTTTTGCTTTATCCCTATCTTCTTCTAGTTTAAGGATTTGATCGTATCTCAATTGAATAGATGATGAAGGATTTTCTTCAATAAATTGCACTAGGGCTAATGATGGAAGAGTAAATTTGAAGGTATCACAACTTCTTTTTCCATAAACCGTATTAAAAGGTGAAGTCCTCATTGAAGCTTTTTTCGTTGATACGATCAGCCCATAACGCAAAGATTAAATATTTTGTGCCAATTATTTTGATTTTGATCAATGGTTCTTTTAATGATTTTGACAAGGTTTCTGTTAGTGGATTCAGCCCAAACCATTACCTTGTGGATAATAATTTGGTCGAATATTTTAATTTAAAACCTCTTTGACTCGCAAATTCAATTAAACTATTACCGTAAAAGTAAGATGCATTATCAAAAACAAGAGCTGAGGTACACCAAACTCCGGTTATGATGAATCGATCTATGAAATTCACACCAGACTTAATTGGCTACCTTCAAAGGAATTGTCTTCACCCATTTTGTAAAGTAACTGGCCATGTATGATGTACTTATTCTGTTTGGGAAGAATGAGGCACTATTTCACCAATAATATCAAGTCCCCATTGTTCAAATGGTTGTTCAATACCCATCGGTTGCAAAGGAAAAGCCGGTTTTCGTCTTCCACTTGCATTCGACAAATTTGGCACTTCCTTAAATAATCATATGTATCTTTAAAAAAAAAGGTAGGTTGCATAACCAAACGCGAATTATTTTGGGGATTTATATCACCTCCAAAATGACCTCCCTATCGTCCATCATGTAGTTCCTACAAAACTTTTTCAATTCTTAGCTTTTTCAAGACATCTTAATAAAATTGAATCATAATTTTTTCTAAATAACACATTATCAATAATCTCATATTTAATAGCTTTTAACCTTAAAGCTGCCAAGCAGATTTCCATAATGTAGATTAGAAGGAGCATACCCATTTTTCAAGTAATAGATGAGATCAAACATACCGAGAATCAAAGATCTATAACACTTATCCGACTTACTTGAATATCTTGATTTGAATCTGATCTTCTCGGTATGTTATGAGTTCTCGCCAATAATCAGTAAAAAAACCTTGTCCTCTAACAATCTTGGCTGGTTTAATAACAACATCATATTCTTGCAAAGTCATACTCCAAGCTAGCTCTCTTTTCCTACTTCTCCTCAATTAATAATTGCCTCACCCATGAGAATGGGACAATGATTTTTGCATGTGTTTTGCAGAAAGAACTGGAATGTTTGATTGATTTAAACAAAGCAAAGGCTTGTTTTTCAACATCAATAATTAAGCTCGTATCCTTGCGTATTTGAACTAAAGAAAGAAATAGGTGCTTCACCCTGATTCATGAGTTGTGTCAAACGTATTTTACAGACAAGTGCCTGGCCAAAGGATAAAATAAAATCTTTAGAAAAATTCAGTGTATTCAATGCCTGTGCATTAATGATTGCCGGGTTTGATCAATCAAAAAGCTTCCTTTTCTTTATGCGCTCATTTGAATATTGAATTCTTCTTGATCATATTTTGCATAGGTAAAAACAATTAAAGAAAAATCGTGAATGAATCTTTTCACAAAATTGATCTATCCAAGAAATGATTGCATGGATTTTTGTTATGTGGTAAAGAACATGAAATTTTCACTTTTCTCGATTCTGGAATATGAGACCATCTTTTGGACACAACAAATCCTAAGAGTTTTCCTTCATCTAAGCAAAGAAAGATTTCTTTGGATTTAAGGAAATACCAACTTTCTACATCTTTCAAAAATTTGCTTTAAGTCATGTAGATGATTGGCTCTCTTTTTTTGAAAATATCACATAAGTCATCAAGATAAACAACAATGCATTTATTGATTTAATTTTAAAATGCAATGTCCATGGCTCTTTGAAAAGCAGCTCCATTTAATAGACCAAAAGGTATTTTCTTCGATAAGCATAAGTTCCCCATTTTGTTCTCCGTGTTGTCTTCTAATCACAATCAAGAACTAAAACTTGATTATACCCACAAAACCCATCAAGAAAAGATAAGTCTTAACCGCCACTTTTGAAGTATCTGCTTCCATGGTTGGCAATGGGAAATTGTCTTTAAACATGCTTTGTTTAGATTTCTAAAATCAATACGATTTTTATATCACCATTCTTCTTTCTTATAGGTACCATATTACAAACCCAATTAGAGTGTCTGATCGAAAATGATCTTGCTGTTTTCAAAATGTATTGAGTTCATTTGATTTGACCTCGAGATTTGAATGATTCTTTTCAAATAAGGAATGTGTTTAACATCGGAAGCATTGGAATCATGTGTTGAATAATCATAATCATGACAAGGCCGGATCACTGTACCCAAGCAAACTTTTATACTTGTTCAACAATTTAATGAATGCACTTCTTTTCCTCCGGTGTTAACTGAGTCCTAAATTAATGTTTTGGGTTTAGAATCAACCTCAAGATTTACTAGATCAAACTTCTCAAAGTGGAACCTTGAAGTTTTGTATTACCTAACTTTCAATCATTCTTAATATCATATAAGTCCTCCAATTTAACAACAACATTTTGAACGGGGATTTTCATTATTTTTTGAAGCACTTGTAAATCATGATCTTCTTCATCAATAATTTGATCATCATATGATTTGTCTCCAAGTCATGGAATTTAAAATATCTTGATCATGATAGAAAACTCTCCAGTTTGTGACATTGTCTGGGATGTGTATGTGGACGAAGATCAATTCTACGTAAAACTCATCAGGACCTACTTCTGTAAACAGTAGGAGTTTAGATGCAACATTAGCCATCAAGTCACCGATGTATTTTGATTCCTTCAGGAATAGGAGAAATATTAAATGCTAAAATGAGTGGTGAGATCTTGTACTAGGGTTTGATAGTGTTTAACATTTTTCGTCCTTAAAGTTGGCACGAATAGTATTCCTAACTTGTTTGATTACAATTTCTCGAATCACCAAAGACTTAAGTATTTAACATCTAATCCAGTTTTATAAAGTCCTTGAACCAAGGCTTCATATTCTCATAGCTTTGTTAGTACATCAAATTTAATCAAGATGTGGATAACATATTTTTCTCCATTCGATCAATCAATATGATCCACTTCAGCCCACCACTAGACTTCGATCCATCAAAATATAATGACCAAAATAAAGACTATCTATTGGCTTATCTACAATTAAATCAGTACGTTGAATTCCTAAGAACGCATTCTAAAATTCTCTATCCTAGAAACAAAAGGACAATAAAAGGAGAACTAGGAGTTTGAATGAAGAATGATTCGTTACATTGATCTCCAAGAATATTGCTAAAATGCCACCTGGTCATTAGGTTGTTCAAATTCAACATGTTGTGTATTGGATGCCTTTCTCGCTCAATTTTAATTTGATTTGGTTTCCTTTACAAGGGAAGCCACATGGAACACCATTCGAGATGTAACCATTAAAGTTTCTAGACTTACCCTCGTCAAGATTAATCCATAGAATTCGTATCATTCATAATCAAAAATATCAATTCTTCGACAATCCTAGGACCGGTTAACTGACAGACTGAACGATCTCTACCACTTGAACTTTGACTCCATCCACCAACACATACCGCTGATTTTCGTGGTTCAATATTCAATTTAGCACCAGACAGATGTAGCTTCATATTGAGTGAAGCTCCTTAATCAATTAAACAATTATGCATTTTTATTGTACATCTCATAAGTCAAAAATGAGGAGTTTGAGAATTTGATTTTTCCCCAATGAGCACGGTGATTTATAGCATCTACCCATCGTGGTTTATCAGCTTCCTCTTGTCAAGCATACCACACCGTCATGGCTGTGAGAAATTGTGTAGAGTTAAGTTATTTTAATAACAACTTTTGGCTGTGTTTTGTCATCATAGTTCATGTAAGGGGAAATGCTGCTTTGGATCTTTTCATGTCTTTGAAAATGTTGTATCTCATGGTTCTAATACTACTTTCAAAGTTTTGGTCATTACATGTGAGAGGATTAAAGAAATGGCTGATTTTTGAGGCAGGTAATGGAGAAGTTTTCTTCATGTTGGGTTTGTCTGCACTCTGAGCTGCAATTTTTCTTTTTTTGGAAGTGTTTAGTACCCAGTTCTACCAGATTTACTCCTAGTACCATGTGCATAGCTTCTTCACTATCATAATTAGGGAGAATAAAATCCCACATTCCATTTAATTCAGCCTTTATTTATTTTCACTCTCTGATCCGATACTTTGCCGTATGGCCTTCTTCTCTTCTCGATTCTTCTAATGAGATTGTATTAGGAGGTATTAGATTCAACTTGGTTCTTTTCAAAATTCTGGAATGGTTTCTTGTAGTTTCAAATAGTTGTTTTTTTATTTCGACTATTTCATTTGACATGGTTTTTTTAAGAACTTCTTCAAACCTTCCATGTCATATGGATCTTTGGCTTCTTTTTCTTTGAATCTATCTTCAAGTTGACTTTCTTTGATTTCTCTTGTTACTTCTTCTTTTCCAAGAGAAGTGACACGTTTTTCAACCCAATAGCTTCTTTCATACTTTCGGTTAGTGTGGGCTTTGGTACCGTTTACTAAAAATTGTTAAGGTTTCAGGGTAGCAAAGAATACATCATTCAATTCTCATCTGTCACTTGGCTTGGAATCGTTGGGAATTTTGTTCAAGAGCTATTGAATCGGGGAGTTAAACTCTTTAATTGGTTCCTTTGGTTCAATTTTCAAATTGAGATCACAGCAAAGTTCAATTGACTTGGCCATCTCCAAATTTGGTTAAAAATTGACCGCAAAATGTCTCAACTATTATAGATCCCCATGGTAATGAAAATACCATGATCTCACTGTTCTGAAGGGTGTAAGGAAATAGTCTAACTACAACATCCTCCCTGCAGACCTATCTGGACTAATGGGTCAAAGACAGTTATTGATATGTTCTTCTGTACCGGAATGTTAAGATCTCTGGGTTAAACTTTGGAAGCCATTTCCAGATTGTCTCAGAATTCCAGGCAAAGGTGCAGCCATGTTGACTGCTTCTCCCTGAGTAGACCATGGCCTCTCAGGCCATTGTTGGGATGACTATTGAGGGATAGTAGAAACTCTGGTGGTGTTTGACAGAAGTTGTTGGAATGGGAATGACATGGATAACCATGAGGATTGAGGAGAAGATGTTTTGTGTGGAGATGAGGTGAAATGAATCGTACTTTGTTGAGAAGGGATTTCTGAAATAGGCATTTGAACATGAAAGTTGAACTTGTTGATTCCTACCATTGTGTTTTTATTGTTTTAACCTACCAGGTATGAATTCTTTGGGAGAGATACCAAGTTTTTCACTTTGAAGCTCAGTAAGAGGTTTTAAGAAACAAATTTTGAAGTTAACTACCTTCTAGATATTTCCGTACTCTTTCAAGAGATAATGAGAATCCTTTGACTTATGAATTAAATCTAACTTCTGAGACCTCGTGAAGCCGATCGTCCCGAATGTTTAAAGATTTTGGTAGGGGTGTCGAACATTTTCCTAATTTCTTCTCTAGGATTTTGAATTTTAAGAAATTGAAGAAGTTAATGAGTGGTGTTTGCCTCGGAATGTCTTGTGGATAGAGGTTTACCAAGTTATCCATAGCTCGTGCCCTCCTTCTAGCGCCAAAAATGTTGAAGTCTAGAAAATCTCTCGCTTCAAAACATCGGGGATAACCACCCTACGGACCTTAGGACAACCTTTTCCGTTTGGTATGGTGGCTCCGACCGGATTTAAAGGACCAATTTCCTTATAACTAAATGGACTGGATTGGGTGGGTGGAAATGAGACTAAATTAACTAAAATAAAACTATCTAATCTAAGCTAAATACCGATAAAGAAATTATAATACTAACCCGAGTAATAACATGTAATGATAACTTAAGATTGTTTCTTAATCCAATAATAACCATGAAAATGTATTATTAATCAAATTGAAATATGCGGTAAACAATAAAGGTAACTCAAGTAAGAAATTAAACAGTTATAATAGCATATTGTATTCATCATTGTATACCATTTACATGTAATTATGAAAAAATAATGTCGTTTTCAATTATACTCGTAAATGATATACAAAAGAGAGCGTTGTGAGAACAAATACATAAAAATGTTAGCAATCTTAAAATGAATATCATACAACAACAAATCAACAAATGAAATGCATAGAAATACCTTGTTCATCTTGATGACTTCTAGATGCACCGATACTTATCCAAAGAATTATAATGCAAAATCGGCCTTAAAGGTAATGTTAAATGCAACACTAAATATAATTTCGCATAAAAATCACCGTATGATCCTTTTCAAAAAATATATAAGACAATGGAGCATGTAAATGCAATTCCAAGTCTCACGCATTAAGATCCGTGACCCCCTCCTCGCATTAGAGGGGTTTGAATACTACTTTAACTAACTCTAAAATAGTTTATTACAAAATTAAGGATTCGGTTCAATGACCGTCCTTTTCCCTAGGCTAAAACATTATTAAAAGAAATTAAAACCAAATCTATCTAGCTATAAACTTGATCTTTGCTCACAGGCATCTAGCATAGTTTTGAGAAGACAAGTAACACCGACTTCGAATTCAATACTCGTAATACGTACCTGGCAAGCGTAGGAGCAATCTTCTCCGTAGCATTGATGATACAATTGAGCGTGCTATGTCAATCGGTGGTGGCTTACCACATGCCCAAGATGCGTCCAATTTAATCTAGCCGCCCCCGACGGATTTTTGTTCTTTTCCGCCTTTTGCCTATCTCCGTTTCAATTGATTTTACCATGGGAGACAACTCAGAAATGCTGTAAATCAAGTTAGCTTTGTGTAAATTGTCATTTACACAATCCGTGAGAATGTTTGCCACCCAGAGATGCCTTTCCGTCGCTTTCTCTTTTCCATTTTCCTCGATTTGCATCCCAATTATTAAACAATATTTCTTTATGGTTCTCTATTAATGATGGCACCAATTCTTCTCGCCTTCTTCGTCTTTTGCCATGCTAGATAATCATTGATCTTTTCATTAATCAAATCATAATCATTTCGTAAATCTACGGCATGACTTGTGATTTTATCACTTTCTTTGGCATAAATAATTCTGCATTGTAATATCTTTGACGTAAAAACTTTCTTCTTTACAAAAGAGTTGATTATTCAAAGAGATGGTTTCCCCCGAAATGAATTCGGAAGCTTGGGATCATCCTTATGTCGTTTTTTTGGATTTCTTGAAGTTGTTGTTGCAACTCTTCAAGTTTTAATCGTGCTTCCTTATTGGCTTGCACCGTTGCAATTGTCACAGTAGAGCCTTTCCGACCGTTCTTCTTTAATGATTCACTTTTTGGTCCATTCCTTTCAGGCATTCGCCAAATTCGCATGTTTCGGAAAAATCTTCCATGAATTTTCTATTGTAAGTCGATGGTTTTGGCACTTTATACATTAATCTCACATCTTCTACGAATGACCCAATTAGCTCTTCGCATCGAGTTCCCAATTGCTCGTCCGAGAGTATCTGTACATTCAAAGACCTATCTCACCACATTCTAGATATGGGAGAACTTGGCTCGCCGCAATTCTATGCGTAAATGAGTAAAGGTGCCCCCAAGGGTTACACAGACGTATCCTTTGAACCCTACTTAGGGCCGCAACTTTCAACAAAATATTTAGTTTTCATCCTCTAACAGATTATACATTCCTTCCCAAGTGGATATGCCCGCATCCTTGTTGCTGTGCGGTGTCCGTGCATAGCGAAGCCATTTCTTTGTTCTCAACTCTGAGCTCTTTCTCCTTTCCTTACCCATAATGTATAGTGGAAGCTTTGTATAGTGATCCGCTCTTCATGCTCGTGTTTTACTAATAAATGAGAGTAATGATAATAGTAGTGTGACTAGACCGTTTTGAATATGAACGCGGATGAAATATAATATTTAAATGTATGAAATGACTTCCAATCTAAAAACACACCCTCTTTCACATTAATAATCACTCCAATCATTTAATATAGTCAATAAAGTGCATAACGATCAAGGTAAGGGAAGATTGTCTCTGGATAGCGCGCTACGTAATCATGACATTATGGATAAAAGTATTTGTCGCGTAATATCGCAATATCGCAATGTCGCAATATCGCGATATGAAATCATCACAGCCATAACTTATCGCAAAAGTTGCAGAACCGTGCAATAAATGTTAAAGCGCATATCGCAAAAATGATAAAAGTACATATCGCAAACGCGTAATCACAAAAAGCGCACAATCGCAAAATGAAATCATCGCAAAAGCGCAAAATCGCAAAGCGCATAATAAATCGTAGCGTAAAAGATACTTGTTAATCATTTCTCGTTTATATTAAGTAAGTATCCTGCGATCAAATGCTTTTTTAGCAGACTATTTTTGTTATGGATGCGTTATATCAAGTTTTAAGATAAATTTTATTATAATCCATCATAAACTTAATATTTTCGCAATATTCTCTCAAAGGGATTTTGTAGGTTTTACATAGAAAATTTTATTTTCTTAAAGGAAACAAATCCTAATTGATTTTTTTTTTTTTTTGATTTTTGATTCAAGGGTCCCCATTTTATTTAGTATTATTACTAATATTAACCAAAAAGGGGAGGTTGTTGCTAGCCACAACAGTACTATAACCAAAGGAGAAACCCATCGGCTATCTGAAATTGGATAAATGAAGTTTACATTGAGTAGTTTTTGGAGCTCTTCTTTCACTATCTCCCTAAGATTTGGATTCATCCTTCTTTGAGGTTGTCTGATTGGTCTATTGTTTTCCTCAATATAGATATGATGGATGCAAGTCTTAGGATCAATACCTTTCATGTCAGTATACTCCCATGCAAATGCAGTAGAATGTTTTTGCAAGATTTTGGTTAGTTCTTCTTGTTGTGACTTTTCCAAATGCTTGTTGGTATTCAATGTTTTTCCTGGAAAAATTTCAATAGTATAACTACCAAACTCTTCCATAGAGTAAAGAGACATTTGTCTTGATGATAAATATTCTATGTCAGATTCCAACTGAAATTGTGTGGGGTCATATTCTGAAACTGTCTCAAAATTTTCTAATGTGTTCAGAATTTGACTATCCTCACTAATTTCCGAAATGGTAAAGACAGGTTGTATAATGTCCTCATCATCGACCCATTCATTGTCTCCTACTTCTGTGATTGCTTTTGCTGGAGGATACAAATTGAATTTCTTTGTTGAATTACCATTAGAAATGTACATATCCCCAGATCTACAACTAATGAAAGCATCAGCTGTGGCTATCCAAGGTCTTCCTAAGATAAGTGGGTGCCCTCCTAGATTACTCTTGGGAGTCAAAATCATAAAATCTACTGGATATTCCCAAGAATCTAAGGAGACTGAGATATCTTCTAATACACCATCTGGTTTAATAATTGATCGATCTGCAAGTTGCAGTAAAGTAGGTGTAAAAAGAAGGTTAGGAAGTTTTAGCTGTTCCATAGTCTGCCTACTCATAATGTTGATAGCAGCCCCTAAGTCAATCAATGTGTTTGGAATTTCTATCCCATTTATATGTGTCTTGACAATTGGACTTCCTGGATCTACATACTTCTGCATGGTAATTTTTCCCATCATAATGTCTGCAATCTTTCCTACTAGGTAGATTCTTCTTGTGTCCTTTAGCTTTCTTCCTGGTCTTTTGAAACTCAACTCCTTTATGGTTTTTGCTAGAATAGGAATTTCTCGAATGGCTTGTAGCAATGGAATCTTGATACAAACATTCTTCAATTCATCTAGAAAGTCATATTTAGGCAACACGATTTGTTTTTCCACCCCCTTATCAATTTGTAGTCTTTCCGGAAAAGGAGGTGTAGATGAAGATACAGGTTGCTCAACTATAGGAGTTGTGGATGTTAGCTTTTCTTTTTCTTTTTGAATTTTTGAATTTTGAAGAGATTCTTCCTCAGAACCCTTATTGACTTGAAGAGAGTCCTCCTCAGAGGTATCTTGCTCTTGAATATCTATAGAAGTTTTTTCTAAAACTCTACCAGATCTGAGTTGTACATCGTTGAGAGGAACAATCATATAGGTAGGAAATTGTTGTCCTTCTACCATGTAAGTATTCTGAGGATTATTATTGTTAGGATTTGGCAATGGCTGAGCTGGAAGTTGATTTGTCTTTTGTTGGTATGGAAGCATGAGTTGAGGATTTGGATTTTGTTGAGAAGGTTGTTGTTGTGGAAATGGCAATGAAATTTGTGGATTTGGGTTTGGAAGTTGTGGAGCTTGTTGATTTTGAAAAGATGGAGGATATTGATAAAATTGAGAAAATCTCCCATAAGGATTTTGCATCCCTTGTACCCATGGCTGATATGGATTTTGATGTTGGGGCCAAGGTTGTTGCCAAGGATTCCAATTTGGTGGGGTTTGAAGATTCATAGGGTTGTTAAAACCTTGAGTTTTTTGCCCCTGCCAAGGTCTTCTTGCAACAAAACAGAGAGATTCTACTGAATTTGGATCTTCTTGAAAGACAGCTTTGAGTCCAGGAATTGAAGGACAATCCTTGGTCTCATGATTCTCTGAGAAAATCATACATGTTTCTACAACTTTTGCATCTAAGGGACATTCCCTTAAAGCATGTTTCTTCCTACATTTCGGACAAAAGATGGCTAAAGCATCTCTTTCTGCTTTCTGCTTGTTTTGGATTTTAAGGGTGTCTAGTTGTTCACTAAGGCTCCCTAAGATATCAGTTTTGAACTCATCAAGCATATTACCAATCTCTGCCCTACTTACTGATCTAGTTGCAGATTTGTTAGCCCTAATAAGAGAAGGATCCCTAGGCCCTTTTCCTGTTTTAGATTTTCCTCTTGAGAGATGGACACATAGTTTTGTTATATCACGAAGTGGAAGTTGAGAAATATCTCCTTTCCCCATCATGTTTAAAATATCTATCCATTCATCTCTAATGGCTTTTAATATGAGGGATTTCAAGGTTTCATCATCTAAGTTACTCATCTTTGCTCTTTTCAAGTTGTATTGAAATCTTTCAAGTAAATCTTCCAAATTTTCATCTTCTTTTTGCATAATTTTGAATACCTCATCCTTGTGATTGTTGGGCATACAATAGTCCAAGTATCTATCCAAAAATGTTTGTTTCATATCATTCCAAGTCATAATAGATTGAGTGGCTAATCCCATGAACCATTTCAAAGCAGCTCCCTTCAAAGTTGAAGGAAACAGTTTGAGTTTTTGAGAGTCTTCCATATAGTCATAGCTTCAGCACACGACTTCAAACTTAAACAGAAATGTTTCAGGATCCTCACTTCGCAATCCATAAAATTTAGGGAGAACAGATGGTGAGATATTTTTCATCATTGTATGAGTTTCCTCATCAACTATAGGGAATCCAAACAAGTTGTCTCCTTCCCTATTTATTCCATTATTTACTTCACCATTGTTGTCTCCATTGTTTCCTCCTCTTCTACCTCTACCTCTACCTCCATCTATTACTTCCTCTGCCATGATAGTTTCTTTAGAGTCCTTAAAGTCCTTTAGTTCTTCTATCAAGGGAGGATGAGAGGGAGTCTCTTCTTTTTCTAAATGAGATTTAGTAGGTGGTATAGGAGAATCCTCTAATTCAGCTGCTCTTTGAATTCAAAAAATCTTAAGGCTAGGGGTAGATGGTGGTGAATCTGGTCTATGCCTTGAAGAAGATGGAGTTGTGAAAATTGAACTCTTGGATTTAGCTATAAACCTTCCCCTAGAATCTCTTGCTCTATGCATGTCATTTTTTTTCTAAAAGTTGGGCTAATAATTCTCTTTCTGATCTTCCAGGTCACACTAGGTGCAAGAAGAGAGCATACTTAAGAAATTACTAAACCAATAACTCTCTTTTCTGATCCTCCAGATCACACTAGGTGCAAGAGGAGAGCATACTTCAAGAAGTTATCAGGTTTTCCCTTCTTTTATTATTTTGTTTTTTTTTTTAAGAAATTGGCTACCTAGTTACACTTCCCTGACAGCGGCGCCAAAATGTTTGGTCAATTTAGTGTGTCCTAAATTGCTACATTAATTTATCAATCCGAGATTCGTAAGCTGATGAAGTGCGGTGCACTATATGTGCAAGATAACCTATTTCTTAACTTTTTATCGTTGTTGGTTTTCTAAGGTGAGATGGAGATCCTAAAATAAAAACAAGTATGGTTATGTTTTTTCAAGGAAATGATATCCTCTATAATGATCTACCAACTTGAAACTTAAAAAGGAATTTGAAACATATAATGACAAAACTTGAAAGGAAATGAAAATGTGCTGCTGAAATGAAAAGGTGCTGCTAGTCTAATAAATCAAAACAGTGAACTATTGAGCATGAAAACCAAACTATTCTTGCTGCTGTCTAAACACAAAAGAAACTATGCTTAAAGAAATCCAAAATTGCAAAAAAGTAAATCTAAATCGAATTACATCAACTTGTCTTCTGATCCCTCATCATTAGTCCAGCTATGATTTTCAGAAGTAACCATAAACAACTTGAGTAACTGATATCTAACTTGCAGAAAGTAAACTAATATCAAACCACACATTCATAATTCAATCCCTCACCATCAGTCCAGCTGTGGCTTTCGGAGGTAACTGAAGATGTCATGCACAATTTAATATTTCTAGCTTGCAGAAAGGAAACTAATATCAAACTACACATCCATAATTCAATCCCTCACCATCAGTCCAGCTGTGGCTTTCGGAGGCAACTGAAGATGTTATGAGCAATTTAATATATCTAACTTGCAGAAAGGAAACTAATATCAAACTACACATGTCATAATACAATCCCTCACCATCAGTCCAGCTGTGGCTTTCGGAGGCAACTGAAGATGTTATGAGCAGTTTAATATATCTAAATTTAACTACTGAAGCAAATGAGCAAAATTGAATTAAACAAAGCAGTACTGAAATTAAACAGAAACTAAGAAAAACAAATTAACAGCAGAACAATGTTAATTCCATGTCATTAGTCAAAAAGTTATGCAAATGCCCGGGCTGCCTATTTATAACCTGAAACAAGAACATTGATCAGTTATCAATAATATAAAACATGAAAGACAGAAGTAAAATGGAAAGCATAAAAGATTATAAACAGAAATGAAGCATATATACCATGAAAGATGCAATGTATAAACATGTGAATGGATTATGGCATAATGAGCTTTAAAGAAATAAAACAAGAACTATACAATAATGCACAAAACCTTGGCGAGTGCAGGGGCCCTCTACACCAGCCTTGGCAACAATCTTCAAGTACGAATTGCATTTGGAAACAGAGTCTTCTTATATATTAAAATGCTGTCATAACAAAACGGTGATATTACGGCACAATGGCAACATAATTACATTACAGAGCAAACTAATAAAAACTAACAGAGACTAATCTCATATGCGTATACAAACGCGTTATTTATAATAAAAGAAATATAACTGACTCCTAAATTTTATGCTGATGGAGAACACGTAGACCATTACGTCCACAGATCTAGGATCATGGCCGTATTGAAGAGTAAATCTATGAGGAGTGGATGTTTGAATTCGGCTATGGAGCCGTGTATAGATGTTGATTTGTCCCCCGCAACTCAGAAACGGCCATATGAATCTCCACGTGACACGAAACAGAGTGTTGTCACCGTGGAACTCTACGGTTGACTTCCATTTGGCCACCTTTGACTGTAGCCTCCCTAGATGAATTTGCTCTAGACAATAGGACACGATCCATGTCCACATCATTTCTGACTTTCCCATGTGGCTCGTTTCTCCTGAAGACACCTGTAACATAGAGTTTCACAAAATGGCTGCGGAAAGTTGCAGCAGCTGCAGAAAGTGGCTAGATTCCACAGCTAAATGAGAAAAATCTAAATCAAACAACAGACACAAAAATATAGTTAAAAACCATGTTAGATGCTCTTTTGCAATTAATATACAATGATATTGACAACTTGGGAGGTTCAGGTGAGTGAAAAAGGTATAGAAAGGTGTATGGAAAAAATGCAGATTTGAGACTCAACACTGCTCTTGATGACACAAAACTTTTTGATATCACAAGTGAGCCACGAGAAAATCAAGAATAAACTTGTGTTCTGGTTTTAGACTTCTAGTTTACTTTTTGCATGAAAAATATTCTAAAACTTTCAAAATACTTTAAAGTTTATATATTTTGAATATTTTTTTATCAGATTGTTTTCAAGATATGAAATATGATATGACTCATGGTTTTGTTGAATTTGATATTTGAATATGGCCTACTGTTAATGTCTATGATGAATTTCTCACCTTGTTTACTATGTATGGAAGACTGAAGTTGGTTCTTTATTGGAAATTTGGCACTAGCTTTCTTGGTTTATATGTGGAAATGATGTAAATGTTTGAGCAATAATCCTATCATCTATGTTTTTGCAATGTGCATTATGCACTTTGAAAATTGACATGCTTATTTATTTATGTGCATCATATTTATATTTCAACATGCTTAAAATTGTTATATATATATATATATATATATATATATATATATATATATATATATATATATATATATGTTCAAATTTCTATATGTCGAATTTTATGCCAAACTTTATCGACAAACATTTAGGTGCCAAACTCTATTTGAATTTCAACGTCTTAAAACTCGAACACAAACACGGACCTAGTGACTTAGAATGGATCTAGCCATGAGGCTATAGAATGGCTATGCACCAAGCCATTAAAAGATCAGAATCAAATCTTCTTTTGAAGAAAGGGTTTCAATATTGATCTAAGCCTGAAGTAGATAAATGAAAGTGAGGACATGATTTTGAGTCAATTCGTTGGATATAGTAATGTGATATGAGGAAAATGATGTAGTGTGTCATGGGCTAAATGAAGGGTCAATATTAATGATTTATGTCATAAAAATTAACATGGTAGACTCTGTGTTATTTTGACCTACTCTGAGTTGAAGGAACTAGAGTTCATTGGGTTTCATTGGCATGGATTAACATTTCTATGCTAGGAGCACCATTATAAATTCAATGTGAGAGGGTATTTTTCAGTCAAGTGTTGACAACATATTCACCCAACAAATAAATCATTACTATGTTGTTGTTGTTGCTAGAAAAGTCCTGCTATCCAAAAAGGTATGTGGGTTCTTGTTTCCACTTCCTTGAAATTATACCCTCATCATTTATTAAGTGTAGGTGTTGGCAAGGGAAATCGATTCCTTGGGAAATAAAATCCATTTCCAATAAAATTATAATGCATAAAAACTTTAATAGTAGAGTAATTGATCCCTTGGTTGATGGAATAATTACTCAAATTTCTTAGTGATCTAGAGGGTTCCAAAAACATTTTTGAAGATTTGAATTGGTATGAGTCCAAATCAAGTGTAGGAATTGAACTCTGGTTGGAAACTTGGTAAAAATGACGAAGGGAGATCACCATAGAGTTCATGATGCAGTTAAATGTGAGAATGAGTTGATGAATGAATTAGGATGAGGAATCGACCTTTTGGGAGAAATCGTTCTAGTAAGAATGTTTCCTTGGTAGATTGGTGTGTTGAATGGTAGATTGCAAGATTCCATTGGTCAAATATCTTGATGAGAGAATACTTCAAGTCTAGAATTGTTATGAATTGTGTAACTCTTAGATGCACGAGTGAATTGTATGTAGAGTTAAAGTTTTGTGGATATGCAAGTGCATAAAGCGGTGTCTATTTTACCTTACAATTGGAAGCCTCTCTTATCCTTATGCTTTAATAGTAATTGTAATAAAGAAATATCAAGGAGAGTAACTCTTGATTTCATGGTCCTTTGTGCAAATGTTTGTACACAAACTTATCCACATTGTTGGATAATCTAGAAAATTTATGTCACCTATCTCTCAACATACTTAACACATGATTCCCAATTCCTCTAGATGCATAAGATTTGGATCAACTTCTAGAGTCCATCAAAGAAATGTAAGATGAAAACTTTTTGGAAGAGCTTCATTCAGACAGTTAATCACCAATTTTCACGGGATGTCCTATAACACATGAAGAACAAGGGAGCCTAATAAACACTAGGCTATGCTTGAATCCTAAACTTCATTAGGTCTACATAAAAAGGATTTATTCCTTTAAAAATTAGTTGGATATAAATTTGGTTATTTTCTTAGAAATGACATAAAGGGAAAGAATTATAAATGATATGTATTTGTGTAGGGTGCCATCTTCATGTTTTGATTTGGGATCTTTTAGAGAACAACCGCAAGAAATCTAATTTTTGCATATGACATTCCAAGTAAGGAAATTTCAAAAGGCTTTGAAGAACAAATTTATACATTGGAGGATATTGGCATATGCTTTTAAAAGGATTGGGGACTTCATAGTTGTCTCAAGCACACATGAGAGTGTTTCTTATGGATATTATGAGATTGATACACTATATAGTTTTTTTCAAATTGAATAGATTAGAATGAAGCATAAACCTAATGCAAACATTACACAGATTTTTGAGGATGGATTCTTTTTTCTTGAGGACATACAAGTGCATTGGCATCGGGGAGATGTTGGGTTCATGTTTTGTTGCATTTTCCAATACCTCATTTAACCTTTTTATTGTTCATGTCTTAAACTCATAACTACATCTTGCCCTCTTATTGTGGGTTCTTAACACTTTGAACCCTAAACCCTTTTGACATGAATAATGATGTAAAATTGCTTATAATCATTAATTTATGTCTCTAACAAATTAAACCATACATGAATATTGGCATTGAACAATGTTTACAACTATTTCTTGAACGATAGAGGATGGTTGCTAGAAGGGAACATCTTGAAAAAGGAGATTTCCTAGCTCGGCTCATTGAGATAAGTTATCTTTCTCACTTGAATTATCTGGCTAGGCCAAGCTTGCTAATGGCTGGCTGGGATTGATGACAAAAATGGGGGTTCCATGGACACAACCAAGGATGCATGGAGGGAGTGATGCTATGTGGGGGCTGTAGCCTAGTATCTCACCCCTTAGAAGAGAGATTACAAAGATGAGGCAAAGCCTTTTCTAAGTAACTTATGAACAAAGATTACAAAGATCTATGGGGATTACAATAGATTGGGTGAAGGAACCCTTGCCTGAAGAGATGGAGTCCACCTAATCCTATTGGGTAGCCTACTCAGCCCAGTAGACAAGCATTCAACATTCACGGGCGAAGCACCAGGAGTGTGAAATTTGAAATAGACTTTACCAAACTAGCTACCGTGCCTCACCAAAACATAAATATAGTAAGCACACGGGATAAGCTAACCCACCAACCAGAACACTGAAACATTTATATTATCAGATTGCTACCATCCAACATAACAAACAATGCACTCAATTTCAGGAGTACTAGTTGATGCAATCTATTTCCTTTAGACGATAAAATTAGGCTTATAGAGATTGTAAGGCGAAAGAAGGCGAACAAAGGCCCCTTGAAATGGTAAGATAGTTGTGTTTACATATGAGATTGAAGGTTGGACAAGGGACAACGAATCCCTGCACGTAAGGCATCCGGACACAATTTTTGAGATAAGGAATCCCTACACTGAAGTTAAGGCCCTCATCATCCGCATTTCCCTCATCATCGACGTAAATCCATCATCCGTGTTAAATCCATCATCCGTGTTGCCCTCATCATTGGTGATATCAACATCTTGCTTGAATTAAAGTTGTCCCACTATTACAATCCCCATTGAGTACATTTATTTCTATTTTGTCCAACTCCAGGCGAGGATCCAAATTCCCAATGGCGCTTCTGAATGATTATGCCTCTTGCCGAACAAAACAAGGATCGAGTCAATAATAAGTCAAAATCATTTTTTCATTAGTTGAAACGATAACAAAATATGTGATAGAGATCATGCTTTGAATCTTTAAGAATATCTGGATCTGTCAGAACTCTGAAGATTATTCCAAGGAACCCTTCGTTACGTGAGAGCAGATTTAAAATGAACTCAATACAAATTCCGATCAGGTCCATAGGCTTCTCAACCAAGTGGAGTGATTGAGCGAGGAGAAACAAAACTAAGACGATCTAGTAGCTATATAATGTAACAGGTAGATGAGTAACATGCTCAGGATATTCAATGAGGCGATGTGCTCTCCTGAGGGGAACGCAATCCATAAACCCTCTTTTTTTTATGGTGGAGTATAACATAATTTTGTGCCATCTCTCTATGCTCTTAATGTGCTCTGCAATTTCTGCTCCTCGATAAATGATTAGAAGTGCCCCACTTTGGGTCTGATCCACTCTTATATTTGGTCCAAAAATACAAAATTTGGTGTTAGAATTAAGCTATCTCTCAGCTCAAGAGCTCTGTCTCTCTAAAGAAATGTCCCGATAAATCTCCCAACCTCTATATCATACCACCAAATCATATCTACCGCTGGTCAAAGGTAAGTGAAATGAGATTTTTGGTTGCCATCTAAAATTGGTGAATGCCATTCCAATCACCGTCCAAGCCAATAAATTCCAATCACCCTTCAAGCCAGTAAATCCTGGGCGAATGCAACCCAAAACTCTCCATTGCGCTCATCGGATTAAATCTTGGCAAATTCCATTCCAATCACCCTCCAATCAAGTAAATCGGGGTGAATTCCATTGCAATCACTCTCCAACCAGTAAATCTGGAGCTAATGCAACCCAAAACCCTTCAAACAGTAAAGGCTAATTGAGCTTTTAACTGTTTATGCGCCCTTATTTATTTGGGTTAAAACATAAGAATTAATTATTTTTAAAATAATTTTGGGGTTAACTATACAGAAGGGGTTTTATATCAAAGATTCACCTGTCTCAAATCTAACACCTCTTAAAGCCCTTGGACTAAAATTAGCCCTTAAAAACTTCCCACTATTTTACTATAAATATTATTAATTTCTAAATAGGGTTTGTTACAATACTTGACTTATCAATACTACATGTCAAAAAACTATAAATAACATATTTTAAATTAAAACTAGATACTTACAATAACTTACAGTATTCAAACCCAATATACCATAGATATTATTAATTTGCAAATAGGCTTTGTTACAATACCATGAGCTATCAATAACACTTGACCAAAAAGAATAACTCATTCAAAATCAAAATATTTTTAAATAATTTATATTTATTTTATTTTATAACATTTTTAAAATAAAATCTAAAAGTAAAAAAGTAGCTGAAGATGTTGTAAAGTTGTAAACATTTACACTTGTCTCTATTAAAAAATAATAAAAAATTAAAAGTAATTATTTAGCACTCTCTCCAACAAGTATGTAGAGATGTTGTAATGTCATGCAAACATTTTGACTTCTTAAAAATAAAATAAAAGTAAAATAAAATAATCAATAATAATTATTATCAATAAAATCGTATGACTTGGTCAAATTACATAATTCTTATTGATAATAAAACCTAGATCCATCTAACTAGGATCTACTAATATGTAGAGATGTTGTAATGCCATCTAAACATTTTGACTAAGTAAAAATAAAATAAAATAGTTAATAATGATAATTATCAATAAATCATTTTGACTTGATCAAATTACATAAAAGTTAAACAATAAATTAAAATATAAAATATACAATTAATAATTATATTTATTATTATAGTTAATAATAAGACCTAGGTCCATCTTAACTAGGATCTACAAGTGAGAAGTTGTAATGCCATGTAAACATTTTCACTAGATAAATATTAAATAAAATAATTAATAAACATAATTATGAATAAAACATTTTGACTTGGTCAAATTAGATAAAAATTTAAAAATTAAATAAACTATAAAATATAAAATTAAATAATTATAATTGTAATTAATAATAAAACCTAGATCCATATTAACTAGTATTTACCACAATGTAGAAATGTTATAATGTCAAGTAAACATTTCGACTAAGTAAAAATAAAATAGAAATAAAATAAAATAATTAACAATGATAATTATATAAAACTTTAAAAATAATATAAAATATAAAATATACAATTAATAATTATATTTCTAATTATAATTAATAATAAGACATAGATCCATCTTAATTGGTATGTAGAGATGTTGTAATGGCATGTAAACATTATGATTGGGTAAATAAAATAAAATAATAATAATAATAATAATGATCATGATCATGATAATTATCAATAAAACATTTTGAATTGGTCAAATTACATAAAATATATATATATATATATATATATATATATATATATATATAAAAGATCCATATCCATGTTAAGTTGGATCTACTAGTATGTAAAGATCTTGTGATGTGATGTTGACTACATAAAAATAATAGAAAAATATAATTAAATAACTAATAATGATAATTATCAATAAACCATTTGATTTGGTCAAATTATATAAACATTTAAAAAATAAAATAAAATAAAATAAAAAACATTTAATAATGATTTTTATAATTAGTAACAAAATTAGACTAGATCCATCTTAAATAGGAACTACCAAGCCCACATACATCAAATCTTTTAAAATATAAACATTTTTTAACCAAAAAAAAAAAAAAAAATCCCTCTTAAAAGTTAATAAATTCTAAAAAGATAAATCTTAGTAAAACTTCAGAGTCAAAACTGATATTTACAATGTTATCAATATACTATTATTTTTTATTTAAACAATAATTTAAAATATTATTTTTTGAAATTATAAATAACTTTTAAAAATAAATATTAATTTTAAATTATACTATTTTAGTAGAAATTCTTTCGGTAAAAATCACATGTAAAAGAACGTGGTCGACGCGTTTCCACACTGGTTGGTTCGAAACGCGTCGACCACGTTCTTTTACATGTGATTTTTACCGAAAGAATTTCTACTAAATTATATTATGGATCACAGAAGCCTAGATTCCAAAAATTTAAATTATACTTTTAAAAAATAATTTTATCTTTTATTAATATTTTTTTTAAATAATTTTATTTTTATTAATATTTTTTTTTAGCTCGGTCAAATCAACCTAAAAAGACCACATACATCCAAACTAGTAAAATCTTAAGACCTAAAAAACACTAAAACTTGAACGAATACACTAACCCTCAAAACTAGTTTTATTTTATTAATATTAAAATTAATTAATTTTTATTTTATTTCATCTTACTTTTACTTTTACTCTATCAACCTTAAAACGTCTTGATTACCCATTTGAAATTCCCGATTCTCCCTCGTTATTATCAACAACACTCTTGTGCTACGCTGGATCCAGGTTGTGTCCACTTTGAATAACTCATTCAAAAATCAAAATATTTTTAAATAATTTATATTTATTTTATTTTATAACATATTTAAAATAAAATATAAAAGTAAAAAGGTAGCTGAAGATGTTGTAAAGTTGTAAACATTTACACTTGTCTCTATTAAAAAATAATAAAAAATTAAAAGTAATTATCTAGCACTCTCTCCAACAAGTATGTAGAGATGTTGTAAAGTCATGCAAACATTTTGACTTCTTAAAAATAAAATAAAAGTAAAATAAAATAATCAATAATAATTGTTATCAATAAAATAGTATGACTTGGTCAAATTACATAATTCTTATAGATAATAAAACCTAGATCCATCTAACTAGGATCTACTTATATGTAGAGATGTTGTAATGCCATCTAAACATTTTGACTAGGTAAAAATAAAATAAAATAGTTAATAATGATAATTATCAATCAATCATTTTTACTTGATCAAATTACATAAAAGTTAAACAATAAAATAAAATATAAAATATACAATTAATAATTATATTTATTATTATAGTTAATAATAAGACTTAGTTTCATCTTAACTAGAATCTACAAGTGAGATGTTGTAATGTCATGTAAACATTTCCACTAGATAAATATTAAATAAAATAATTAATAAACATAATTATGAATAAAAATTTTTGACTTGGTCAAATTCGATAAAAATTTAAAAATTAAATAAACTATAAAATATAAAATTAAATAATTATAATTGTAATTAATAATAAAATGTTGATCCATATTAAGTAGTATTTACCACAATGTAGAAATGTTATTATGTGAGGTAAACATTTTGACTAAGTAAAAATAAAATAATTAACAATGATAATTATATAAAACTTTAAAAATAATATAAAATATAAAATATAAATTTACAATTAATAATTATATTTCTAATTATAATTAATAATAAGACATAGATCCATCTTAATTGGTATGTAGAGATGTTGTAATGTCATGTAGACATTATGATTGGGTAAATAAAATAAAATAATAATAATAATAATCATGATCACGATAATTATCAATAAAACATTTTGAATTGGTCAAATTAAATAAAAATTATATATAGATACATACATATATATATATAGAGAATAAGATCCACATCCATGTTAACTTGGATCTACTTGTATGTAAAGATGTTGTGATGTGATGTAAACATTTTGACTACATAAAAATAATAGAAAAATATAATTAAGTAACTAATAATAATAATTATCAATAAACCATTTGACTAAGTCAAATTATATAAACATTTAAAAAATAAAATAAAATAAAAAATATACATTTAATAATATTTTTATAATGATAATTAATAACAAAATTAGACTAAATCTATCTTAAATAGGATCTACCAAACCCACATAGATCAAATCTTTTGAAATCTTTTGAAATATTAATTTTATTTTATTAATATTAAAATTAATTAATTTTTATTTTATTTTATCTTACTTTTACTTTATCAACCTTAAAACGTCTTGATTACCCATTTGAAATTCCCGATTCTCCCTCGTTATTATCAACATCACTCTTGTGCTACGCTGGATCTAGGTTGTGTCCAGTTTGAATGCTTTATGAAACCGTCTTATTATGATCAACATCACTCTTGTGCCAGGCTGGATCTAGGTTGCGTCCTGTTTTGATGTTTATGAAACCCTATTTATTCTTTATAATTGGATTCTATCCTCGATTTCTCAGACATAGTCTGCATGGAATAGTTTATATTCTTTACAGTTGTCCTTTTTACTAGACGAACACAACTTGAATATTTTATATGACAGTTGGAGGGCGGTTGGTGCAATCTGCGGCACCTGCAGTTGATGCAGCAATAGGGTTTGCAAATGGCTCAAGCAATGATCGAATCTTGGGGGAACAAGGTAACAGACCACGATCCGGAGTTGTGGCAGACAATTATAGAGAGTGGTATGCCCAGTTATTTAATTTGGATGAACTGAGGCGTTCCTTGCCAATTATAATGGCGATGACAGATGATGATGAAGATGAAATAAGTGAAGAAGAAACAGCGAATGTGGTGACAGAGATAATGGAGAGACTATGTGAACCTATTGAAATACATGAAGTGACCGATGAAGAGGGAGGAGAGAAACCATCATGTGTTATTTGCATAGAAGGTTTCTGTTGAGGACAATCACAGTGAAAATGGCAATCGTACTCTGCGTCGGCTCCCATGCTCCCACCTGTTTCACTCCCATTGCATTTCAGAATGGTTGCGCAGAAAGCTCACCTGTCCTATCTGTCGAACTCCACTTCGGCTGCCATAGCTACAATGAGTGATAACCCTATTATCATGAAAATTTTCACACAGGAACATGCCTGACTATTGTCTGTTATAAACGGCATTATGTATACCAGCTACATTCAGTGAAAAACACGTTATATGAATGTGAAATTATTTCCAAGAAATGAGTATGTCAATTTCTATAGAGCTGGAATTTTAAGGGAGAAGATAAATTTACTAGTTTTACATAGTGATGTTTATGGCATAATGCACCATCTTTTTTCATTAAAAAAATCTAATTTGATATATATAATTTCTTTATGAAAATTATATATTCATTCATATAACAATATTATATAGTTAAAAGATTATCACACTGCCCTTTAACATTTTATATGGCATTTTATCTTTGATTCATTAGAAGCTGAAAATTGAAATTTGTTTTGATTTAAGTTATATGTGTAGCTTCTTCAAATAAAAAGAAAATTATATATTTATTTATATAACAATAATCTATAGTTAAATGATTATGACATTGCATTTAAACATTTTATATGGCATTTTTATGTTTGATTTATTAAAAGCTGAAAAAATGAAATTTGTTTTGATTGAGTTATATGGGTAGCTTTTTCAAATGGAAAATACAAAAGTGATTTAAAATTTTTATAAAAGCTTATTATTATAAGAAATTTGATATATAGGAATAGAAAAAATTCAAGTTGGGGTTTATGGTTTAAAGTTTTATTTTTTTTGGTTAGTGGGTTAGTATTACTATACAAAATTTGAATTATAACAATGAGTGCAGTGAAGTTTAGGTTTATGAGTTTTTTTAGTCTCTTGATTTTAGATTATTGAAATAATGTAGGTGTTTTAGTGCAACATAGCCCTAACTTGAGCCTATGTGTCATATTGTCTTTATTCCTATAGATGTGAGCTATGAATGTATTTGTTAAAGTTTTTTTTTAGCTTGTTGATGCTAGTTATTGAAATAATGTAGGTTTCTTTGTCCAACATAACTCCAACTTCAGCCTATGTGCCACATTATTTGTATTCCTATAAATGTGAGCTATGAATGTATATGTGAAAGTTATATTTAAGTTCAAAACTTTATCATATAAGGGTTGGTAATGAAAATTCCCAACTAAAATTTCTTTGGGCATCCATATGGTAACTAACATTGATCCCCAAAGATTTCTAATTGAGTTAAACTCAAGGATTCTATTGCCTCAAAAGTAGCCTTAGAGACAACATTTCACAATGATTTCTTGACTAGTTCTGGCTTTAAAAGAAATGTTGTAATCTAAAGATGGGTATAGTATGCCTCTTGAGCCCCCCTTGGAGAGATTTCCTTATGAAGCACCATTAAAAATACCCATGGAATATTTGTATATATTTTCTTGTTAAAACTACCATACCTCTAAATAAATTTTGTGGTCTTATCCCCAACCTATTACAACAATTTATTATTTTCCCCTTTTCAAAAGAATAATACTCCTTTTATCTTCTAGTGAATTTACCTTGATTTACCCAAATCCATCCATCACTATTGTATAGTACCTCTAAGAATTCCTCCACTTATGAGTTCAATATTCCTATAGGAAAGGCCAAAAAATTAGTAAGGGTGAAGGAGCATTTATTCAATCTAATTATAATCCCACCTAACCTAAAAATGACATCTATAAAATAGAATCACTTAATAGTTTATAGATTTCTTGAGTGATTCTTCCTATATGACATTGTCTATGGAAACAAAATAATATAAGGTTTGCTAATATAAACTAATCTCTTTATAACCAACTTCTTAAATGGGTTAACCAACCCTTTGCATTGAGGGTTAAAAAATCATATGGAACCCTTGATTAGGGAATCGTATTTAAGGGCCCTAGTTAAGAAGAGTTGTTTCCTATACCTAAACTGTAACACCTCCAGTTCAATAATTTTTTTTTTTTTTCCACCTATATACTGAGGTTTCATTTACCTGGTTGTTTGAGTAAGGAACTAAATTTTAATTTCCCTCTTGTTAAAATTTCCTATACTCATCTAGTATTTCTTACCAACTTCAGGATTTTGAATACTCCCCAGGTATATCTTACAACCCTGTATATAACTTCCATACTCCTTGGTATGAGCATGCGATATTCTTCCTAGACATAATATAAACATAGGCTTCATGGACTTGCCTACATAATGCATATATATGTAACACCTATATATATATATATACCATCCTTTGACCATAATTTTTGAATCCACATATATATACCACATATATTTATAACACATATATTTATACCACACATATAATACATATATATATAGAACACATCCTTTGACAACATTATGTGACACATACATATCTTCACCCTTTAATACTATGAATTGAAGACACAGATCTATATATTTATATGTCACATATATATATAAAATACATATATAGAATATGTCCTTTGATCAATATATAACACGCCCCTTGTTAATAACCTTGAAGCCGCATATGTATATATATGTCCCACATATATACATAATACATGTATATATTTATGTCCTTTGATGATATTACGTGAACGCTCACATATATCATTACGTTCTTAACCTATATATATGTTTATAACATTCCCTTTGATATTATCATTGAATTCTCATAGCTGTAAACAGGTATAATTATACCATTTGAAAATAGGATTGAATCCGTACCAAGCCTGTACTATACCTAATATACCTATATTTCGACCTCTCGTAGAAATGTCGCTTTTGTATATAATACAGTAAGTTTATACTGATAGCTCGTACGTCAATCATCGTTTAATTATGCTGCTTTGATATATATATAACTGTGAAACGACGGTTAATTATGCCACGTTGTAACGGAGTATTAATATATGTGACAGTGATTCGGCTATCAATTAAGCCACGTCGATACCTAACCCGAATCATAAAGCTTGTTCGTGTTGATTCACCTTTCCACACTTTGTATAATTCGTAGTGGTCGGGTATATTATTCCCAGTTTGTATTTGTATGCGTATTATCGCCTGCAATGATGCTACCAACTACGCGTTTTGGCGTTCATTGCTTCTCGCGTCGAGTTTATCATTGTTTTTGGGTGAGCCGCTCCTATACCATCTGGTTTTGATACGCATAGTACGCACCATGCGTACTAGCTACTGATAATGGCAGCAACATAGCTTGATGATCGGATGGGTCTGTTGTAGCGTGTGGGTTTCATTTTGACGTTTGATGGTTTTGTACGCAGGGACGGCGTTTTGCTGTAGAGATTGAAGTGCGAGTCACCGGCGGTTCCAGACCCCTGTCAAGAAAGTATGTTACGTGTAACGTTTCTGTTTGTATTCCCGCCAGGCCCAGTACTATGCGAGCCAACTTCTGCGTTTCAGTACCTCGTTGCAGCTCATCGACCTCACAGAGTACCACTAAGTCGACGCAGCTGGGTTGTTTTCCCAATCGACCTAGGGATTCTCTATCCATCTGGGGTAGTGGGATTAGGGTTTCTCTTGCCCTTCCGGTTTACCTCGGCGACATCCACGCTCTTCTCTCTCGGCTGATTATTATTTATATGGCTCGCTCTGGTTACAGTTGCAGCTTATTCTGGTTGTGGTGGTTGTTTTCATTCACCTTCGTTCGTCGAGGTGCGGATCCTTCCCTGTGAAGCTGGTACAGGAGTACCAGGTCGGCTTGGAGGTATGAGAGCTCGAGTGTAAAATCTCTATAGTTATTTACCTTCTGCAATTCGTTTTGATGTCGTAATGTTGAACCTAAATCCTTTACGAATTGTTTTGTGCAGCGCTCGGTAACATCGCAATGGATAAAATCCATCGCATGGGTTTTCCTCCTGTTGAAATGCTGAACCCTGGTTAACGTTTCATCCTACGTCCCTACGCCGGATCCTTAGGTTTCTGTACGCCTGGGTGTAACAGCCTCACCATGGCTGTCGTGCTGCTAATTTTTGTGTATTGGCTACTTGCTTTGTTTTTATTTCTCTGTTTAATCAAAGTGATACCAGGGTAGAACAAGAACCCCATTCTCAAGTGGCCCACTAGTTTTGTTATCCATTTGCAGAGATGTTCTCATTTAATTTATTTGTCTTGGCTTTCAGAATATGATATTGTTTGAGATCAACTCTAACTGCTCGGATGGATGTTATGGCGACGTTTAAATGTTTTTTTTTTCTAACATAGCTCAGACGTGGCTATGGTCAACGGCGTACTGGCCATTTGCCTACAACCCATGTCGATTTTCTCCCTGTAGATGGCGATATTGATCAGCGAGCATGGCCAAGGGAAGAGCCGATCTCCTACTTCGGTAACTTACTCCATTTATGCGGTTGCGTCTCTGTATTTTTGTTGTCTTAAATATATATATATTTTTTGAAAACACGCCTGGCTGCATTGCCTTGGTAATTTAGTATAATACCTTCTGTAATCTAAAACCCTATTCACCCGTGGCATATGGATCGTAATACCCTGCATGCGTATTGGGCACTCGGACCTGCGCGTTAGTTCATAGTTTCACTGTTGCATTTTTTACCTATGCGTTATTTCCTAGTTTTTGTTGTTGCGTCTGTCATCGTTTAGAATATGAGTATTCCTATGATAGATAATGTCCATACGATAGGTAATTTGAACCCGATATGAACAGAGATAATAGGTATGCACATGCATGGTTGAAATTTACTTATTTAAAATAACTCGTCGTTTTGATTTTTTCAATCTGTTCGTTGCATTTCATGGTTAAAAAGGACATCAAACGCCGGGGATATTGATGTCTGTACCATTCGAGGGTATTATATTGAACTGGCCCCACTCATAGTAATTTACCAATCACCATGATGTTATTTAGTTTGACCTTTCATTGATTCGCATAAATGGTTGGTTTATATATATCTTTCCTCTCACGCGCTACTCTATTTTTTTTTTGTATAGTTGTTACAATGGGTTATATGTCGTAGCGCACGGCTTTTTGATAATTTATGCGTGATGCCAATACATATATATTTTTATGGTTTTAGCTCACGGCTCCTATATGTTATTTTGGACACATATATATATGTATTCAATAGTCATTGAGTAGAGTATCTTAATTTTAGATGAAGTCCTTTGCTATAATACTTATTTCAAGAATTAGAGGTAAATTTCAAAATGCAATATGCACTATAAATGCTATGAATGGTATAACCCTTATATAGAGTAGAATATCTTTTCAAGCTAGAAAGTGTCAAAATACATAATCTAACGTCTTTGATTTTCTGTTATGATACCATATAAATTCAGAGTTGCTAATATAGTTTTCCACCATACATAGGAGCATAAAATTCCACCTTTGTATATATAGATATGGAGCAAGTTAATATTCAATTTTCTGTGGAGACTAAGTACCTTCAGATTTAAACCATCTTTGGTGTGAAGTTTCTGTGGGTTTCTACTCTATGGACTACTGGTCTACAACTAAACAGAATCTGGAAGGTGAAAGCCCGAAGATAGATTCTGTTAAATGTAGTACTAAAATCAATCATACAATTTCATTTAATTTTATATGTAGCCAATTCATACCATAATAAATCAAACTAACCAAGAATTTCAAAAACATACCACCACTGCAAATGACCAACCTCCCAACCTTAGAGTCCTCTTTGTCTCCCATAACTCACCCCCGAGCTGAGATCACCTCCATCACAGATCAACCTCTGATCTGCTTAGGAGCAGCTTATTTAAGCTCATATATCCCCAAAGCATGTTTCTAATTCTGCGTCCAGAATAGCAGGATGCTTTCTTTCCTGTTTAGCCTAGGCTTCCCATGTTGGGACTCTTTAAAGCTATTTTATGCTTTTCCTCAGCTTTTCCAGCTTTTATTACCTCTTCCCAACTACTTTCCTCTTCATTGGGGAAATTTAGATTCCTCCTCAAAATCTAAATTAATTTCTTTCAAGGATTTTTGAAAGATTGTGGGGATTTGTTGCCTTATCCATCCTCATGGATTTGGCAAGTGATCTCAAATTCTCATCTTGGTCAAAATGCACAATTATTTTATTTATTTACTCAAATTAAATATGCAAGTACATTCACACCATACTCATCCTTTGGGGTCCACCCCCTTAGGATTAAAGTTCAATTGTCTAACTTTAAAAGTTCAACACACAAATTGGGGGTGTTACATAAACTCAAAGGATGCTTATTTTTTGCCATAGATATGAAAACTTCGCTACCCCTTTGATTGGATTTGGGTATTTTCCCTTCAATAAAAAATTAGACCCTTGCCAACATTAGTAGAAAATAGAGATTTTGTTTGCTTATAGGTCTTAAATTGTACTTAATTGGTTCAAAGGTGTTAGAGTCCTATGTAAGATAGTCATCTAAAGTACTAGCCATACTAGTGTTCAAAAGGGAACTTTTTTTTTCCTTGGCCAACACTTAAACCCTCTTGTTAAAATGTGCAACTATGGCCAAATTCCACTTTGGGCAACTCATTTGAAGAACATGATTATTAGAGTGAATTCCCCTTTACCAGAGGTCCAAAGTTGATATAAGGCTCAGTAAATTTGGACAAGGAGAAATATGATTTTTAAGGCCAGCCCCAAGATGTACAGTTAGTTAAGGTTGGCTTGGGGTTAATTGGACAAATCGAAGTCCTCTCCCTCTCATATAAATAAAGAGACCTCCAACCTCATTTGGAAAATTCAAAAAACATCATTCCTTCTCTCTCTTAGATTTAGTCGTTCGTATAGATTGCAGGGCATCATATTCTTCCTCATAGGTTCAAGATTTTGGAGGCATAATTGACTGTTTGGGTTGAATTTTTGCATCAGAATAGTTTAACATTGTTTGAATAAGTTTATCCTCTTTTTTTGACTTAATTTGATCACTAAAATTTCAATTTTGGAGGGCCCAGTTGCTGGAAAAAAAATGGAGGAAATTTCTACACTTTGACTAGTGTTGACTTCAAGCTTGACTACTGTTTTAACCATAGAAAATTACACTAAAATTCCTCTCTTTTGAGTGAGTTTTACTACCCTTGAACAGCTCAATAAGGACATTTTTACTATTTTTTTAACCATTGTTGACTTTCTAGTTAGGGTTGCTTGACTATTGTTGACTAAGATTAGTATTGCACATTTTGATTGACCTATCTATTAGATTAAGGATAGTGGTATTGGATCATCTAATTTGAAATTCAAGTCACATTGACTTTGAATCCCATCATTGTACTCTATTGGACATTATCTCTTTGTTTAACATTTTATATTTTACAATAAAAATGATTGATTAAGGGTTTTCCCCATCTTGGGGTTTTACTCTGGCTTGAGCCAAATTCTTGTTTTCTCTTGTCTTGGCTTATCTTTTGAATTTTATTGTTTACGTTCTATCTACTGTAAATGTGAATTAATGGTGTATGTGATTGTTATTAGAAAATAAGTGAAAATTATCATTGGGCTAATAAAATTACATTGAAGTAATAGTTCCAAGAATAGAACATAGCATTGTTATCTAAAATTAACATGGTGTTAGAGCTAAGCTGAGGACAAGCACAAGCAAGAGAAAATCAATTTCTACTAAGTTCTATTCAGTTTAGGCATATTCAGTTTGGGCATCATCTTCAGCCATCTCCATCTAGTTCTATTTTCTAAGTTGCAGCCGCTGCCCAACAACTCTGACATTTTGCAGATTTTGTATATTATAGCCAATCCTTCGAGGATTGACATGAGGTAGCCTTTGGGAGCTGAGATCTTCACTCCCAATGT
Organism: Pinus albicaulis; assembly: GCA_034641835.2. Taxonomy (NCBI): domain Eukaryota; kingdom Viridiplantae; phylum Streptophyta; class Pinopsida; order Pinales; family Pinaceae; genus Pinus; species Pinus albicaulis. The sequence goes on from CM076582.1 coordinate 1,058,427,066, forward strand.
TTTATGGGCCATATATTTGTATATCCATGTATTTTACATATGTTAGCATGTAGTTTCTCTTACAAAACTGCACATTCATAGCTTGGGCACACTTGTGTAGTAGTGTTTTATCATGATTTATGTACTTGTCTCTTGAGGCTGAGCATTGCTTATCTTGAGTAGAATTTTTTCTCAAGACCTTGTATTCATTTGTTGCTGCTATTTCTTAATAAGATGCATATGGATCTTCCTCACATTTCTATGAGTTGAGTGTGACTGCTTGTCACACCTCCCAATTCACACAAATTTTTTTTCTGTTTGGTTGCATCGTTTCCAGTTAATGCTAATGAGGCATTCTGTCATTATGTTGTAGGTTTACACAATCATTACTTTTCAATTGCTATTCACATCCCCACTTTATCTTTCCATATTGTAATTTACTTGATTTGTAATAATTATAATTATATTAATTATAGTTATATCTGACATAACCTAATGTCCTTATTATATCACCCCACTTCCATATTAATATTCGTTTTATATCATAACCTTTGGACTCTAAATCGAATTATATAGAGGGGAATTCGATTGGTTCTACGTGAATTCCATGTTACTATAATTCCATGGACGTATACAAATCCAAGCAGTAGTTGGCCCTTATCCTTTGTTAATAAAAATATAACCTTGGCGGAATTTGAATTACCAACTATGCAAGTCTCGTATTCGTCCTTCATTCTCCTTTACGTCTTATCATTAATTATGTGAATTTGGGCATATTAAATGGAACTCCGCGTAATTTCCAAGTTAGAATTTTATGAAATGATAATTTGAAGGACGACGTCCATCTGTCTTCCACGCGGAGCCACCATAAGGTTTTAACGCTCGTCGTAAGGGTGATAGATGGTCTCGTTCCAGTTGTGACCACATGGTGTTGGTTCCACGTAATACTGGCTTCGTTCCACCTCGTTCCCAAAGCGATTTTCCACAGCATGGCTAGATCGATCTGCATTTAATTCGCTGCTGGTTATATTAATTTTCGAACAGAGGGGGTACCTTACCTATTAACTTCTCAATCTGTGGCTTCACCATGCGGATCTCGCCAGGTGGACGACTTGGATTGCATCTGGCTATTAGGGTTCGTTGTTTTGATTCATAGCACACCGTTATAAATCAAGCTTGGCATTTGCTCGGCGGTTCTTTTACCTCCCCCTGCGTTTGGTTTATCTCTGGACCATGAGTGACAACACCATGGCTGATGGCATGATTCGTTCAGGCTTCACCTTACTCCTGTGCGTTAACAAAATTCCGTCAGTAAGATCCTTTGCCAGAGTTTGTAAAATTTTGCTCTGTATATTTTTATTATTTCACAGGCTACCATTTCCGATTAAGAGCTTCATGCTTTTCTTCATGCCAGTACTACAATTTTGTATTATCGTTTTCTGCTATTGGAATAATTATAACGAATGGCTCTATTTGTTTTGCAAAGAATGTGTGTTCGCCTTTCCCGGAACTTGACTAGCTTGGTTTTCTTACCTAGCCTCTGAGATTTATGATGCGCCTTCTCAGAAGTAAGGTTTTATGCAGGCTCTCATGGCTTTGTAGCCCAATCTTCTTCTCAAGTGAAATTGGTTACGAGTACATATATCCAGCGCCGTAAGGATTCTACGCCCTTGGCACTCTGATTAGAAATTTTGTTGTTTGACCAAGCGTAGAAAGAATTTTCTATTTGTTCGTTCTCTGGAGGTTTCTCGTTTTTAGTCGATTCTTGAATGTAACCATTTATTCATGATAATTCCATGGTTATATGTGGCAGATTGATAAGGGAGTAGGGGCTTCTCCCTTTCCATGTACTACGCCTTTCTCAGTTATCATTTTGACTTGATTCATGTTATTCGTACTCTCTATCTTCAGCGTTTCGTTGATTTTGGTTTTTTTTTTCTTGCAGGTAAGTGTCATGCTCTCCTTTGTACTTGCAGAGATACGTGACTCCCTTAAAACATTAACAATTTTTTACTCGCTCCTTGCAGGTTGGTATTAACCGAACTCTGTCAGAAGGAATTCGTTCTTCGCTACAGGTTATAGGGTTTATATTTTGACATTTAAATATTGTAATGATACAATTGTAATTATTTTTATCACTATAAGTAAATCCCCACTCTGAATATTTATGGAGCTCTGTTCATGGGACCTTATAAGGTTATTTCGAAATTGTACCATATATCCACATATACATCAGTCATGTAACACCCCCAATTTATGTGTTGAATTTGAAAAGTTAGACATTTGAACTTTAATCCTAAGGGGAGTGGACCCCAAAGGATAAGTATGGTGTGAATGTAATTTAATATTTAAATTGATGAAATAAATAAAATGATTGTGCATTTTGACCAATATGAGAATTAGAGATCACTTTCCAAATCCATGAGGATGGATAAGGCAACAAATCCCCACAGTCTTTCAAAAATCCTTGAAAGAGATTAAATTAGATTTTGAGGAGGAATCTAAATTTCCCCAATGAAGAGGAAAGTAGTTGGGAAGAGGTAAGAAAAGCTGGAAAGGCTGAGGAAAAGCATAAAACAACTTTAAAGAGTCCCAAATGGGAAGCCTAGGCTAAACAGGAAAGAAAGCATCCTGCTATTCTGGACGCAGAATTAGAAACATGCTTTGGGGAAACATGAGCTTAAATAAGCTGCTCATAAGCAGATCAGGGGTTGATCTGTGATGGAGGTGATCTCAGCTCGGGGGTGAGTTCTGGGAGACAAAGAGGACTCTAAGGTTGGGAGGTTGGTCATTTGCAATAGTGGTATGTTCCTGAAATTTTTGATCATTTTGATGTATTATGGTATGAATTGGCTACATATAAAATTTAAGGGAATTTGTATGATTGATATTAGTACTACATTTAACAGAGTCCATCCTAAGGCATTCACCTTCCATATTCTGTTTAGTTGTAGACTAGAAATCCCTAGAGTAGAAACCACAGAAACTCTAAACCAAGGTCGGTTTAAATCTGAAGTTACTTAGTCTCCATAGATAATTAAATATTATCTTGTTTCATGTAGATACAAAGGTGATATTATATGCTCATATGTATGCTAGAAAAATATTGTAGCAGAACTGAATTTTACATGGTACAAAAACAAAAAGAAGAAAGTAAAGACATTAGAATATGAAATTCGAAATTCTGCTAGAGAAGAAAATAATTCTACTCTATAGGATTATTATAACATTTATAAGTGTATATATTGCATTTCTAAATCCACCTTAATCCTTGAAACAAGTATCATAGCAAAAGACTTAATTTATAATTAAGGTCCTCTATTCAATCACTATCGAATACCTATATATATACATCCAAAGAAAAATAGAATAAAAGAGCCGTGAACGAGAATAATAACAATATATGTATATATGCATTAAGAATAAAATGTAAGAGCCATGAGTTAAAACAATAACTCATTGTAACCACGATTATAAAAGAATATTTTAGTGAGGGCAAAATATATACATGTACCATATATCCATGCGAAGTGGCGCACTGTCAAACTATGTTAAACCATAATGACTATTCGATTTATTATGCATTGGGCTTGTGTCAATCCAATACCCTCGAATTGTACAGCTATTAACGTCCACGGAATTTTAGGGTTTGTTTAAACATGATATGGAGTGAACAGATTATAAAAACGAGGGTATATTTTAAACATATAGTTCTAAACCGGTATATGAATTCCTATTATATATATCCATCGTATCTATCATATGGATATTATTTATCATCTGAACATTCATATTTTAAACGATGATAGGCATCATACGTGACCATACAACATAAGAATTAACGCGTAGGTAATAAAAATCAACATTAAAATTAGGAAACGACGCGGACATAACCATGACCGCGTAACCACCCTGAATGCAGGGTATCACGGCATGACAGAGCTATCAAGGCGTGCCGCCATGCTTGTTCCATGAAGGAGACTACTAGAATTTAAAAACAACAGAAATACAGAGGCGTAATCGTGTTAAGGGAAGGAAGTTACCGATGGAGGAGTTCGGCTCTTCCCCTGGCAAGGTTCGCGGGTCAATATCGCCAGCTACAGCGAAATAAGTCGACATAGTTGGAGGCGAACCGCCAGAACGTTATTGACCATAGCCACGACTGAGCCATGTTAACAAAACAAATACACGTCGCCATAAAATAAGTTCTGATAGTTAGCGTTGGTTCTAGAACAATACCCGATTTCGGAAAACACAGACAAACAAATTAAATGCGTAAATCTCTGCTATCATATGGCCGAACTAGTGAGTAACCTAATAATAGGGCTCTCCTTCGACCCTGGTATCGCATCGATTTAAACAGAGAAAAAAAAAAAAAAAAAAACAAACACAAATAGTCAATACAAAATAAAACAGTAGCACGGCAGCCAGGGGGAGGCTATCACACTTGAGCACAAAGAAACCTGAGATCAGGTATCGGGGCGTAGGATAACAAGTTAACAAAGGGTTCAGCGTGTCGATAGGAGGAAAACCCATTTGAGGGCTTTTATCCGTTGCGATGCATACTGAGCGCGGCAGTAAGAGATAAAAGGGAACTGTTACGAATCAAACGACTCGTCTTCACATCCACACAGCCTACCAACACCTAGGCTAAGAAAAACAAGGATAGCAAGAGCACGGCCCAGAAACCCCATCGTCTGCACCCTCTGCACAAACAATTCGTAAATGATTCAGATACAGCATTACATAAAAGATATCAAATGAATTGCAGAATGTAAAGAACGATAGAATGTTACGCATGAACTATCATACCTTCAGGCTGACCTGGTACTCCTGTATCAAATCCCCATGGAAAGATCAGCTCCCTCGGTGAACGAGTTGGAAATAAAAACAATCACCCCAACCAGAATGAGATCCAACTGTAACCGGAGCTAGATATATAGATAATAACCAGCAGAGGGATAAGTGAGTGGATGCCGCCGAGGTAAGTTGGAAGGGCATGAGAAACCCTAATCCCACTGCCCCAGACGGGCAGAGAATCCCAAAGTCGATTTTGAAAACAACCCAGCTTCATCGACAACGTGGTACCCGGTGATGTAAAAGAGTTGCAAACTAGGTACTGAACTGCAGAAGTCGGCTCGCACAGTACTGTGCCAAGGAGGAATACAAACGAAAACGCTACACGTAACATATTGGCTGGGACATGGATCTCTAAACGTCGGCGTTGGGTACTCCAATCTCCTGCGTGAGACGCCGTCCCTGCACACCAAACCATCAGAGACTAGGATGAAATCCCACACGTTAAACCGAAACCATGATAACTCGACACAATGAACATCAAAATGCATAGCTGGTAATATCATTGCAGGCGGTAATATGCATACAAGTATAACTTGAGAATTAACGTACCCTACCGCGACAAATTAGAAACAGGGTGGAAAAATAAAACAACGTCACCGGATTTTAGGAATAGGGTTAGGTATAGCTGGGAATGAGTAGGGCTCGAAGCCGAAAAATTGATAGTTGGACCACTGTCATACCCATTAAGAAACCGTGTTGACGTGGCACAACGAATAGCCGAGTTCCGGTTATGTAAATCAATGGTCTTGCCGCCTTAGACTCATCGACGTACTCGGCTATGAGAACGTACCCACTGCATTATATACAATAATGATATTTCCATGTATTAGAGGGATAGGGTTATATTAGGTTTAATACATGCTTGGTACGAATTCAATCATATTGTCAAATGGAATATAGAGGTGGTTATAGTTATACGATTTCAATACTAATACCAAAGGGGGGTGTCATAAATATATATGTATAGGTTATATATATATAGGTGTGCATTCAATTCAATATTATTAAAGGGTTTAGATATACATGGTATATATATGTGTTGAATATATAGGTGGATTCAAAGATATATGTGTGAATATATATATGTGTTAGGTGAGGTTATTGAAAATTATGTAGGTCCATAGAGTCTATGTTTATATTATGTCTAAAACAAAAAAAACATAGACTAGATGAGTAGAGGAAATTTTAGCAAGAGGGAACTAAAGTTAAATTTCTGAACTCATTTTTCAAATAACTAGGTAAATAGAGAGGAAACCCTAGAAGTAGGGAAAAAAAAAAATTTAAAACTGGAGGTGTTACAAATGGTATCAGAGCCCAAGTGCAAAAATTGGGTTGTTGTTACTGTGCTCACTAAATTCTGAATGTATTGAACATTGTAGATATTTTTTTTTTTTGTCTTACTAATCAAATGTATGAGTGTGGACAGTGGTGCTAAAATGGCTGAAGAGGGAGGAATTTATGTGGATCTGCGTGATGAGTTTGCTACTCCAGATCCCAATGCCCCGGTAATGGCTATGTTGCACAGGCTGCAACGAGAATTGGCTGAACTAAGAAGTCAGAATGACATGTTGTCATCAGCCAGTAAGGAGCAGGAAAAGCTAATCAGAGAACTAACTTCCCGGAACAGCCAGGAAGGTGAAGGTTCCAGAAAGAGGAAGATGGATGAGTCTAATGATGATGATGCAGCTAGACATCAACACAAGCAGAGAAGAGAATTGCAAGGAGAATTCTGAAAGATTAAACCTCCCTCCTATGATGGGGAGAAGGAAGAAGATGCTGAAGCTTGGTTGCTGAACATGATCAAGTATTTCCAAGTATATGAATATGAGAGCAATCTGAAGGCCATATTAGCTGTGTATCAGCTACAAGGAAAGGCTACACTGTGGTGGGAAGAGACAAAAATGGTGCATGCCATTGATGATAAGACAATTACTTGGGAAGATTTTCAGGCTAAGTTCAAAAATCGTTATTTGAAAGAACATTATTATGATGATAAAGCTAAAGAATTTCATGAGCTTAGACTAGGATAGCTCACTATTGATGAGTTTGTCACTAAGTTTACCAATTTACTGAGATATGTCCCTTACATTAGGGAAGAAAAAGCAAAGGTCCAAAGGTTTTTGAATTGCTTACCTACTGTGTACAAGGAGAAAATTGAGTTTGACAACCCAAAGACAATGGATGAAGCTGTTAGAAGAGCAAGATTATTCTATCAGCAGTTTAAAGGTAAGGCTGAACAAGGGAAGAGCTGGCTGAACAAGGGTGAGTTCAAAGGGAAAAGACCAAAACCAACATATCTAAGAAATTTTGGCAGAGATCATCAGCGGAAAAAATTCAATAAACCAAAAGAAAGCCAAACTGCTCAGTCCCAAGTGGCTTCAAAACAAGTAGAAGGGAATAATAAAAAGGAAGGGACAGTCAGAATGAAGGAACCTTTGAAGTGTTGGGGCTGTGGAGAACCCCATATGATGAGGGATTCCCCCCATCGAAATATTCATATGATCAGCAGAGAGCGAGAGGCAACAACAGTCAATGACATAGCTAGAAATATATCAACTATCAGTGCAGCATTGGAAAATCGACAAGCAGAATATCAAGCAACCATGGTGGAAATGGAGGGTAAGATTTCTGACCTACCCGTTACTGTTTTGATTGATCCAGGTGCTTCTTTGAGTTACATTAGTCCTGGAATTGTAGAAAAATGTAAAATTAAACCTGAAAAATTTAAGCAGTCATGGTTGGTACAGCTGGCCACTGGAACTAAGAGAAAAGTCACACATAAGTTGCCCAAAACAGCAATACAATTAAATAGCTTTCCAACAGAAGTAAATTTGAACATATTACCGTTAGGATCCTATGACTTGCTGATAGGAATGGATTGGATGGAAAAGAAGAAAGCCGTGATGAACTGCTGGGATAAAACCTTGCATTGTGTGGATGAAGAAGGGAAACCTTTTACATTAAAAGGAAAACCAAAATCCATTTCCGTAAGACAAATATCAGCCTTACAATTGAAAAGAACAGCTAGAAAAGGATACCAAGTTTATGCAGTACATGTGGAAGAAGTGGAACAGAGAACTGAAGAAAATCTGCTGAGTGAATTAACAGTGGTAAGGGATTTATAAGAAGTTTTCCCAGATGAGATTCCTCATCTTCCCCCCAAAAGAGAAATTGACTTTTCCATAGATTTGGTGCCGGGAGCCACACCTATTTCCCGAGCCCCCTATCGAATGAGTCCGCCTGAACTTATGGAGTTGAAGATGCAACTGCAAGAATTACTAGATAAAGGTTACATTAGACCGAGTGTGTCTCCATGGGGAGCACCGGTCTTATTTGTGAAAAAGAAGGATGGAACTTTTAGAATGTGCATTGACTATCGTCAACTGAACAAGTTGACCATTAAGAATAGATATCCACTTCCTAGAATTGATGATCTTTTTGATCAAGTGAGAGGGGCCTCAGTCTTTTCCAAGATTGACTTAAGAACTGGGTATCACCAGCTCAGAATCAAGGAGGAAGACATTAAAAAAACAGCTTTTCGAACCCGGTATGGACACTACGAATTTGTAGTCCTACCTTTTGGATTGACAAATTCCCCTGCCACCTTTATGTGTCTGATGAAAAGTGTGTTAAATAAGTATTTGGATAAATTTGTTCTGGTGTTCATAGATGATATTTTAGTCTACTCCAAAAACAAAGAGGAACATAAAGAACATTTGCGAATAGTGTTACAAACTTTGAAAGAAAATCAGCTATATGCTAAGTTCAGTAAATGTGAGTTTTACAAGGATAAAATTCAATATTTGGGTCATATTATCTCTGAAAAAGGCCTTGCAGTTGACCCTGAAAAGATAAAAGCAATTAAAGAATGGCCGGTTCCAACCGATGTTTCAGCAGTAAGATCATTCATGGGGATAGCAAGCTATTATCGTAGATTTGTGGAGAGATTTTCTGCCATAGCACATCCCATCACTTCATTGCAAAGGAAGGGTGTCAAGTTCGTGTGGACTAAGCAATGTCAACACAGTTTCGAACAATTAAAACAAAAACTTATTTCAGCCCCTATATTAAAAATTGCTGACCCTGATAAAGAGTTTGTTGTATGTACAGATGCTTGCAGAGAAGGGCTAGGAGGGGTCCTATTGTAGGAAAATTTAGTTATTGCATATGAATCTAGAAAACTGAAAATACATGAACAGAATTATAGTGCATATGACTTAGAATTTGCAGTTGTTATCCATGCTCTGAAAATGTGGCGGCACTATCTTCTAGGAAAAAAGTTCACATTGATGACTGATCATATTAGCCTTAAATATTTCTTTTCCCAAACTGACCTGAATGCAAGACAAGCCAGATGGTTGTCCTTTTTAAGTGAATTTGATATGGATATAAAGCATATCAAGGGAATAGAAAATAAAGTTGCTGATGCATTAAGTAGAAATTCTTGTCAACATCTAAACAGCATTGGGAGTAGTGCCCAGATGGAGATAGAGGAATTGGTGGGAAAAGTAGCAAATCAAGATCCCAACTATGAAGCACTCTTGGTAAAACTACAAAAAAGGGGTAAAACTGATTTCACTAAAAACCAAAGAGGGCTACTCTATTACAAGAACACGTTGTATATTCCAAATATAGAGTCATTAAAAAGAGAAATTTTAGATGAATATCACAAACAGCCCTATGCAGGACATCCAGGATACCAAAAGACGTTAACAGCCTTGAAGAAGAAGTTGTTCTAGCCAGGAATGAAGAGAGATGTGGCAGAGTATTTAAGTAGATGTATGGAATGTCAATTAGTCAAAGTTGAGCATCAACACCCAGCAGGGATTTTAAACCCTTTGCCAATTGCAGAATGGAAATGGGACACAGTTTCCATGGATTTTATAACAGGATTACCCAAAACTAAATATCAACATGATTCTGTAATGGTAGTAGTAGACACTCTCACAAAATCTGCCCACTTTATACCAGTAAAATCTACTTTTGGAACAGCTCAAGTAGCAAATGTTTTCCTGAAGGAGATAGTGAGGCTTCATGGAGTTCCCAAAGTAATTGTTTCAGACCGAGATGCTAAGTTTACAGCAGCGTTTTGGAAAGGATTGTTTGGAGGGATGGGTACTAAGCTGAATTTCAGTACTGCCTATCACCCCCAAACTGACGGGCAAACAGAAAGGACGAATAAAATTTTGGAGGATATGTTGAGAATGTATGTGATGGATAGGCCATCAAAGTGGGAGGAGTATCTGCATTTAGCTGAATTTTCCTATAATAACAGCTACCAATATTCTATTAAAATGCGTCCGTTTGAAGCATTATATGGAAGGAAGTGTCGTACTCCTTTGAGCTGGAGCCAACCAGAAGATAAATTAATGCTGGGGCCTGATGCCTTACAAGAGATGGAAAGAATTGTTAAACAGATACAAAGAAATATCAAGATAGCACAAGATCGTCAGAAAAGCTATGCTGATAAGAAAAGAGTGCACCGAGAATTCAAAGTAGGGGATCATGTGTATTTGCGCATCAAACCCAAAAAGAGCACACTTTATGCTGGAAGTTGTGCAAAACTTGCTCCTAGATATTGTGGGCCTTTTGAAATTTTAGACAGGGTGGGACCAGTGGCTTACAAGCTGGCCTTACCACCCCATGTTAAAGTGCATGATGTGTTTCATATTTCATTACTAAAAAGATATGTGCATGATGCTTCTCACATAGTTGATTGGGATGTTGTACAGGTGGAACCAGAAGGGGAGTTTCTGCCAGAACCGCTTCAAAGATTGGAGCGGGAAGAAATTGAATTGAGAAACAGAACAGTGGCCAGAGTAAAAGTGCAGTGGAAGCACTTTACTGCTGAAGAAGCTACCTGGGAAAGGGAAGCTGAAATGATGGAAAAATATCCATTTTTTTTAAAGTGAACTTTGGTAGTTGAATAACAACACCGAGGACGGTGTTTATTTTCAGAAGGGGAATATGTAACACCCCCAATTTATGTGTTGAATTTGAAAAGTTAGACATTTGAAATTTAATCCTAAGGGGAGTGGACCCCAAAGGATAAGTATGGTGTGAATGTAATTTAATATTTAAATTGATGAAATAAATAAAATGATTGTGCATTTTGACCAAGATGAGAATTAGAGATCACTTGCCAAATCCATGAGGATGGATAAGGCAACAAATCCCCACAGTCTCTCAAAAATCCTTGAAAGAGATTAATTTAGATTTTGAGGAGGAATCTAAATTTCCCCAATGAAGAGGAAAGTAGTTGGGAAGAGGTAAGAAAAGCTGGAAAAGCTGAGGAAAAGCATAAAACAACTTTAAAGAGTCCCAAATGGGAAGCCTAGGCTAAACAGGAAAGAAAGCATCCTGCTATTCTCGACGCAGAATTAGAAACATGCTTTGGGGAAACATGAGCTTAAATAAGCTCCTCCTAAGAAGATCAGAGGTGGATCTGTGATGGAGGTGATCTCAGCTCGGGGGTGAGTTCTGGGAGACAAAGAGGACTCTAAGGTTGGGAGGTTGGTCAATTGCAATAGTGGTATGTTTCTGAAATTTTTGTTCATTTTGATGTATTATGGTATGAATTGGCTACATATAAAATTTAAGGGAATTTGTATGATTGATTTCAGTACTACATTTAACAGAATCCATCTTAAGGCATTCACCTTCCAGATTCTGTTCAGTTGTAGACCAGTAATCCATAGAGTAGAAACCCACAGAAACTTTAAACCAAAGACGGTTTAAATCTGAAGGTACTTAGTCTCCACAGATAATTGAATATTAACTTGCTCCCTATATATATATACAAATGTGAAATTTTATGCTCATATGTAAGGTAGAAAACTAGGGTAGCAGTTCTGAAATTTACATGGTACAATACAAGAGAAGCAAAGACATTAGAATAGGTATTTCGAAATTTTCTAGCTTGAGAAGAAATTTTACTCTATAGAAGTGTTATATCATTTATAGCATTTATAAGTGTATATATTGCATTTCTAAATCTACCTCTAATCCTTGAAACAAGTATCATAGCAAAAGACTTAATTTATAATTAAGGTTCTCTACTCAATTACTATCGAATACATATATATATGCATCAAAAGAAAAATAGAATATAAGAGCCGTGAGCTAAAATAATAACAATACATATATATATGCATTAAAAATAAAATATAAGAGCCGTGAGTTAAAACAATAACTCATTGTAACAACGATTATAAAAGAATAGTTTGGTGAAAAAATATATATATATATATATGTGCCATATATCTATGCAAATTGGTGAACGGTCAAACTATATTAAACCATGGTGATTATTCAATTTACTATGCAGTGGGCATGTTTCAATACAATGCCCTCGAATTGTACAGCCATTAATGTCCACAGCATTTTAGGTTTTGTTTAAACATGAGATGGAGTGAACAGATTGTAAAAACGACAGTATATTTTAAACATGTAGTTCTAAACCGGAATGTGAATACCTATTATCTATATTCATATTATCTATCATATGGATATTATTTATCATATGAACACTCATATTTTAAACGATGATAGGCATCAGGCGCAACAATAAAAACTAGGAATTAACACGTAGGTAACAAAAGCAACATTAAAACTATGAAATGACGCGGAGATAACCATGACCGAGTAACCACCCTGTATGCAGGGTATCACGGTCCATATGCCGCGGGTGGAAGGTTGTTAAGGTATTATAATGAGTTATCAAGGCGTTGCAGCCATGCTTGTTTCTATGAAGGATATTACTAGCATTAAAAACAACAGAAATACAGAGGCGCAATCGCGTTAAGGGAAGGAAGTTACCGACGGAGGAGTTCGGCTCTTCCCCTGGCAAGGTTCGCGGGTCAATATCGCCAGCTACAGCGAAATAAGTTGACATAGTTGGAGGCGAATGGCCAGAACGTTGTTGACCATAGTCACGACTGAGCCATGTTAAAAAAACAAATACACGTCGCCATAAAATAAGTTTTGATAGTTAGCGTTGGTTCTAGAACAATACCCGATTTCAGAAAACACAGACAAACAAATTAAATGCGTAAATCTCTGCTATCATATGGCCAAACTAGTGAGTAACCTGAGAATAGGGCTCTCCTTCGACCCTGGTATCGCATCGATTTAAACAGAGAAATATAAAAAAAAAAACCAACACAAATAGTCAATACAAAATAAAACAATAGCATGGCAGCCAGGGGGAGGCTATCACACTTGAGCGCAAAGAAACCTGAGATCAGGCGTTGGGGCGTAGGATAACAAGTTAACAAAGGGTTCAGCGTGTCGATAGGAGGAAAACCCATTTGAGGGCTTTTATCCGTTGCGATGCATACTGAGCGCGGCAGTAAGAGATAAAAGGGAACCCTTACGAATCAAACGACTCGTCTTCACATCCACGCAGCCTACCAACACCTAGGCTAAGAAAAATAAGGATAGCAAGAGCGTGGCCCAGAAACCCCGTCGTCTGCACCCTCTGCACAAACAATTCGTAAACGATTCAGATACAGCATTACATAAAATATATCAAACGAATTGCAGAATGTAAAGAACGATAGAATGTTACGCATGAACTCTCATACCTTCAGGCTGACCTGGTACTCCTGTATCAAATCCCCATGGAAAGATCAGCTCCCTCGGTGAATGAGTTGGAAATAAAAACAATCACCCCAACCAGAATGAGATCCAACTGTAACCGGAGCTAGATATATAGATAATAACCAGCAGAGGGATAAGTGAGTGGATGCCGCCGAGGTAAGTTGGAAGGGCATGAGAAACCCTAATCCCACTACCCCAGATGGGCAGAGAATCCCAAAGTCGATTTGGAAAACAACCCAGCTTCATCGACAGCATGGTACCCGGTGATGTAAAAGAGTTGCAAACTAGGTACTGAACTGTAGAAGTCGGCTCGCACAGTACTGGGCCAAGCAGGAATACAAATGAAAATGCTACACGTAACATATTGGCTGGGACATGGATCTGTAAACGTCGGCGTTGGGTACTCCAATCTCCTGCGTGAGACGCCGTCCCTGCACACCAAACCATCAGACACCAGGATGAAATCCCACACGTTAAACCGAAACCATGATAACTCGACGCAATGAACATCAAAATGCATAGCTGGTAATATCATTACAGGCGGTAATATGCATACAAGTATAACTTGAGAATTAACGTACCCTACCGCGACGAATTAGAAACAGGGTGGAAAAATAAAACAACGTCACCGGATTTTAGGAATAGGGTTAGGTATAGCCGGGAATGAGTAGGGCTTGAAGCCGCAAAATTGATAGTCAGACCACTTTCATACCCATTAAGAAACCGTGTTCACGTGGCACAACGAATAGCCGAGTTCCGGTTATGTAAATCAATGGTCTTGCCGCCTTAGACTCATCGACGTACTCGGCTATGAGAACGTACCCACTGCATTATATACAATAATGATATTTCCATGTATTAGAGGTATAGGGTTATATTAGGTTTAATACATGCTTGGTACGAATTCAATCATATTGTCAAATGGAATATAGAGGTGGTTATAGTTATACGATTTCAATACTAATACCAAAGGGGGGTGTCATAAATATATATGTATAGGTTATATATATATATATATAGGTGTGCATTCAATTCAATATTATTAAAGGGTTTAGATATACATGGTATATATATGTGTTATATATATGTAATGAGATATATATATATATATATATATATATATATATATATATATATATATGTGGATTCACTGATATTAACAAGAGGTGTGTTATCTATATAAAGGTAATATATATATATATATATATATATATATGTGGATCCAAAGATATATGTGTTGAATATATAGGTGGATTCAAAGATATATGTGTGAATATATATATGTGTTAGGTGAGGTTATTGAAAAGTATGTAGGTCCATAGAGTCTATGTTTATATTATGTCTAAAACAAAAAAAACATAGACTAGATGAGTAGAGGAAATTTTAGCAAGAGGGAACTAAAGTTAAATTTCTGAACTCATTATTCAAATAACTAGGTAAATAGAGAGGAAACCCTAGAAGTAGGAATTTTTTTTTTTTTTTAAAACTGGAGGTGTTACAAGTCATTTCTGGGTTTTCATAATACCCACTTTTGATTTCGGTTATTGTTCTTATGAGTATGCTCCAGCAGTACCCTCTCTTTGCTCGTTTTGACTTGGCTGAAATTAATACTTAACTTTTGGAAATTTAATTTTTATATATATATATTACACATACTCTTCATTCTGTGTAGTTTATTGCCTCTAGGCTCTCAGGCCATGCAATTGTTAACTATATTCATACTGTGGTGACATTAGAATGAATAATGTACTGTAATATAAAGTTTCCTATTCCAGGAGAACATAGCTTCTGTGATGGTAAAATTTAAATATCTGAATGAAATCGATAGTATTATTGTGAATCCTAACTTTTTCAATTTCTTCCTCCAGTTTTATTAAACTGACCCTAAAGTCTAAACGCCTGGTTTTTTTTTTTTTTAAGTTTAGATAACCAGAGTGATATGATCATGTATAACAGAATGACACTGTAGTTCTATGCAGATACTTGCGGAATTAATTTTTTATGTCTTTGCACAGAATATGTATCCAAATTGTCTACAGGGATGAATGCACTTGCATCTCTGTCTTTATGTTTAGGGGACATTGGGGTTTATAATCTACAAATTTACCCTCTTGATTTGGATTATCACGATAGACTAGGATACATATAATTCAATATGTCAGACTGGGGTGAACATGCATGTTGGATATTTACTCAACTATCTTTTGTATTTACTTTCTATGCTATAATATTAGAATGGTTTCATAAGTTACCTGTCTATGACCAGTCTTTTGTAAATTATCAGTTGCTTTCCTCTGCTATAGCATGTGTTTCTTACATACAAATTTTTTGACCATTAATTTTTTGATTACATGTGAATGGTATGTTGGCCTTGAAGTCAGTTTATAGAGTCTCTCCTTCTTTTCTCTCATGCACAGTATAAGTTACAATTCATTTCATACTATTTTCCAATATAATATAGGAAATTCAAATTCTCTCTCATGTATGTATATATTAGAATCATGCCAGGAAACAGAAGCAGATTAAAACAAATTCATAAATTTTCCCGTGGAACAAAAAAATAAGTATCCTCAGATTTAAACCAATCACTGGTTTAGAGACTTTGTTGGATTCTACTTCACCACTCCAATTCTACAACTATACAGAATTTCGTGGATAATTTCCTTATGATCAGTTCTGTTAAATGTAGAATTGATATTCTAATATACAGTCAAATTTTTATATGTAGCCAATTCATACTATATGAAATATAACATCAATAAATTTAGAGACATACCACTCATGCAATTGACCAACCTCCCAACCTTAGAGTCCTTTTCTCTCCCAGAACTCACCCCCGAGCTAAGATCTTCTCCTTGAAACAGATCAACCTCTAATCTATACAAGAGCAGCTTATTTAAGCTATTGTTCCCCAAAGCATGTTTCTAATTCTGCGTCCAGAATCTCAGGATGTTTTTCTTCCTGTTTGCCTAGGCTTCCCAATTTAGGGATTCTTTAAAGCTGTTTTATGCTTTTCGTCAGCTTTTCCAGCTTTTTACCTCTTCCTAACTACTTTCCTCATCATTGGGGAAATTCAGATTTTTCCTCAAAAATCTAAATTTAAAATTAATTTATTTCAAGAATTTTTGAAAGATTGTGGGGAAATATTTGCCTCATCCATCCTCATGGATTTAGCAAGTGATCTCATAAATCTCATTTTGGCCAATCTGCACCACATTATTTTATTCATTTCCTCAATTAAATTTTTAATTACATTCACAAAATGTTTATCCTTTGGGGTCCACTCCCCTTAGGATTAAAGTTCAAATGTCTAACTTTGAAATTCAAACACATGAATTGGGGGTGTTACATATTCCCCCTCTGAAAATAAACACCGTCCTCGGTGTTGTTATTCAACTACTAGAGTTCATTTTTCAAATAAAAATGGATATTTTTCCATCATGTCAGCTTCTCTTTCCCAGGTCGCTTCTTCAGCAGTAAAGTGCTTCGACTGCACCTTTACTCTTGCTACTGTTCTGCTTCTCAATTGAATTTCTTCCCGCTCCAATATTTGTAGCGGTTCTGGCAGAAACTCCCCTTCTGGTTCCACCTGTACAACATTCCAATCAACTATGTGAGAAGCATCATGCACATATATTTTCAATAACGAAACATGAAATACATCATGTTTTCTAACATGGGGTGGTAAGGCCAGCTTGTAAGCCACTGGTCCCACCCTTTCTAATACTTCGAAAGGACCACAGTATCTAGGGGCCAGTTTTGCACAACTTCCCGCATAAAGGGTACTATTTTTTGGTTTAATACACAAATACACATGCTCCCCCACTTTAAATTCTCGGTGCACTCTTTTCTTATGAGCATAATTCTTCTGGCGATCTTGTGCTGTCTTGATGTTTCTTTGTATCTGTTTGACAATTCTTTCCATCTCTTGTAAAGCATCTGGTCCCAACATTAGTTTATCTTCTGGCTGACTCCAGCTCAAAGGAGTACGACACTTCCTTCCATACAGTGCCTCAAACAGACTCATTTTGATGGAGGATTGGTAGCTGTTATTATAGGCAAATTCAGCTAAATGCAAGTAATCTTCCCACTTTGAGGGTCTATCCATCACATACATTCTCAGCATATCTTCCAAAATTTGATTAGTTCTTTCCATTTGGCCATCGGTCTGAGGGTGGTAAGTAGTACTAATATTCAATTTAGTGCCCATACCTCCAAACAACCCTTTCCAAAAGGCTTCTGTAAACTTAGCATCTCTATCAGAAACAATCACCTTCGGAACCCCATGGAGCCTTACTACCTCCTTCAGGAACACATTTGCTACTTGAGTTGTCCCAAAGGTAGATTTCACTGGTATAAAGTGAGCAGCTTTGGTTAGAGTGTTTACTACTCCCATTACAGAATCATGCTAGTATTTGGTTTTGGGTAACCCTATTATGAAGTCCATGGAAACTGTGTCCCATTTCCATTCTGAAATCGGTAAAGGGTTTAAAAAGGCCAGCGGGATGCTGATGTTCAACTTTGACTAGTTGACATTCCATGCATCTACTTAAGTATTCTGCTACATCTCTCTTCATTCCTAGCCAGAACAACTTCTTTTTCAGGGCTGTTAACATTTTCTGATATCCTGGATGTCCTGCATATGGTTGTTTGTGGTACTCATCCAAAATTTCCCTTTTTAAGGACTCTACATTGGGAATATACAATATGTTTTTATAACAGATCAACCCTTTTTGGTTTTTGAGTGAAATCACTTTTCTCCTTTTTCTGTAATTTCACCAGAAGTGTTTCATAATTTGGGTCTTTGTTTGCTACCTTATTCACCAACTCTTCTACATCAATCTGAGCACTACTTCCAATACTATTGATATTCTAACACACATTTCTGCTCAATGCATCAGCAACTTTATTTAATTTCCCTCTAATATGTTTTATCTCCATATCAAATTCACTTAAAAAGGACAACCATCTGGCTTGTCTGGCATTCAAATCAGTTTGGGAAAATAAATATTTGAGACTAATATGATGAGTCATCATTGTAAATTTCTTTCCAAGAAGATAGTGCCACCACATTTTCAAAGCATGGATAACAACTACTAATTCTAAATCATAGGCACTATAATTCTGTTCATGTATCTTCAGTTTCCTAGATTCATAGGCAATAACTGAATTTTCCTGCAAAAGAACTCCTCCCAATCCTTCTCCACAGGCATCCGTACATACCACAAATTCTTTATCAGGATCTGCAATTTTCAGTATAGGGGCTGTAGTAAGTTTCAGTTTTAATTGGTCAAAACTGTTTTGACATTTTTCAGTCCATTCAAACTTGACACCTTTCCTTTGTAATGATGTGATGGGATGTGCTATGGCAGAAAATCTTTCTACAAATCTGCGATAATAGCCTGCCATCCCCATCAATTATCTCACTGCTGAAACATCAGCTGGTACAGGCAATTATTTTATAGCCTTTATCTTTTCAGGGTCAACCGCAAGGCCTTGTTCAGAAATAATATGACCCAATTATTGGATCTTATCTTTATAAAACTCACATTTGCTAAAATTGGCATATAGCTTATTTTCCTTTAGAGTTTGCAGTACTATCCTCAAGTGTTCTTTATGTTCCTCCTTACTTTTTGAGTAAACTAAGATATCATCTATGAACACAAGGAAAAAATTATCCAAGTACTTTTTTAACACACTGTTCATTAGGCACATAAATGTGGCAGGGGCGTTTGTCAAACCAAAAGGTAGGACTACAAATTCGTAGTGACCATACCTGGTTCGAAAGGCTGTTTTGCTGATGTCTTCTTCTTTAATTCTAAGCTAGTGATAACCAGTTCTTAAGTCAATTTTCAAAAATACTGAAGCCCCTCTCACTTGATGAAAAATATCATCAATTCTAGGCAAAGGGTATCTATTTTTAATGGTCAACTTATTTAGTTGACGATAATCAATGCACATCCTGAAGGTTCCATCTTTATTTTTCACGAACAGCACCGGTGCTCCCCAAGGAGATACACTCAGTCTGATATACCCTTTATCTAACAGTTCTTGCAATTGCATTTTCAGTTCCATCAGTTCAGGAGGACTCATTTGATAAGGCGCTCGGGAGACAGGTGCTGCTCCCGGCACCAGATCGATTGAGAAATCAATCTCTCTTTTGGGGGGAAGATGAGGGATTTCCTTTGGGAAAACTTCCTTGAATTCTCTTATTACTGGTACCGCATCGAGTAATTCCTCTTCAGTTTTATGTTTTGTTTCTTCCACATGCACTGCATAAACTTGGTATCCTTTTCTAGCTGTTCTTTTTAATTGCAATGCTGAAATCTGTCGTACATAAATAGGTTTTTGCTTCCCTTTGAGAATAAAAGGTTTCCCTTCCTCATATACACAATGCAAAGTCTTATCCCAGCAGTTCATCAAGGCTTTCTTATTTTCCAACCAATCCATTCCTATCAGTAGATCATATGACCCTAAGGGCAAAATGTTCAAATTTATTTCTGTTTGAAGCTCATTTAATTTGATTTCTGTTCTAGGCAGTTTATGTGTTACCTTTCTCTTAGTTCCAGTGGCCAGCTATACCAGCCATGACAGTTGAAATTTTTCAGTTTTTAAGTTACATTTTTCTACAATCTTGGGACTAATGTAACTCAAAGAAGCACCTGGATCAATCAGAACAGTAACAGATAGGTCAAAAATCTTACCCTCCATTTCCACCATGGTTGCTTGATGTTCTTCTTGCCGATTTTCTAGGGCTACACTGATAGTTGGTATATTTCTGGCTATATCATTTACTGTTGTCGCTTCCCGATCCCTCGTGAGCATATGAATGTTTCGATGTGGACAGTCTCTCAAAAGATGTGGTTCTCCACAGCCCCAACATTTCAGGGGTTCTCTCATTTTGACTGTCCCTTCCTTTTTACTGTCTCCATCTATTTGTTTGGAAGCTACTTGGGACTGAGAAATTTGACTTTCTTTGGGTTTATTAAACTTTTTCCGCTGATGGTCTCTGCCAAAATTTTTCAAATAGGCTGGTTTCTGTTTCCTCCCTTTGAACTCATTTTTATTTACCCAGCTTTTCCCTTATTCAGATTTTCCTTTGAACTGTTGGTAACATAATCTGGCTTTCCTAACAGCTTCTTCCATTGTTTTTGGGTTGTCAAACTAGATTTTCTCTTTGTATACAGTAGGCAAGAAATTTAGAAATCTTTGAACTTTTGCCTTCTCTTCCCTTATGTAGGGTACATATCTCAACAGATTTGTAAACTTAGTAACAAACTCATCCATAGTGAGTTGTCCCAGTTTAAGTTCATGAAATTATTTTTCTTTATCATCATAGTAACGTTCATTTAGGTAGCGGTTCTTGAAATTAACCTGAAAGTCTTCCTAGGTGACTGTCTTTTCATCAATGGCATGTACCATTTTCGTCTCCTCCCACCACAAGGTAGCCTTGCCTTGTAGCTGATAAACAGCTAATCTGGCCTTTAGATTGCTATCATATTCATAGACCTGGAAGTAATTGATCATGTTCAATAACCAAGCTTCCGCATCCTCGTCCTTCTCCCCATCATAGGAGGGAGGCTTGATTTTCCGGAATTCCCCCTGTAATTCATTTTTCTATTTGTATTGATGCCTTACTGCATCTTCATCTTCAGACTCATCAGTTTTCCTCTTTCCGGAACCTTCGCCTTCCTGGCTGTTCCGCGAATTTAATTCCCTGATGAGCTTTTCTTGCTCCTCATTGGCTAATGACAATCTGTCATTTTGGCTTTTTATCTCAGCCAGCTCTTGTTGCAATTCCCGCAACATAGCCATCATGGGCGCATTTGGATCTGGTGCATTATCCTCATCACGCAAATCAACATAAATTTCGCCACCTTCTTCCATTTCAGCACCACTGTACACACTCAACACAGATCAGTGAAATAAAAAAAAAATACAATAATTTTTTTTTTTTTCTTTCCACAGAATTAAATTTATATAGTGAATACACAGCAACAGTGAGCACAATGTCAACAGCCCAGTTTTGTAATGTGGGCTCTGATGCCATTTTTCACACCTCCCAATTCACACAAATTTTTTTTTCTGTTTGGTTGCATCGTTTCCAGTTAATGCTAATGAGGCATTCCGTCATTACGTTGCAGGTTTACACAATCATTACTTTTCAATTGCTATTCACATCCCCACTTTATCTTTCCATATTGTAATTTACTTGATTTGTAATAATTATAATTATATTAATTATAATTATATCCGACATAACCTAATGTCCTTATTATATCACCCCACTTCCATATTAATCTTCTTTTTATATCATAACCTTTGGACTCTAAATCGAATTATATAGAGGGGACTTCGATTGGTTCTACGTGAATTCCATGTTACTATAATTCCATGGATGTATACAAATCCAAGCGGTCGTTGGCCCTTATCCTTTGTTAATAAAAATATAACCTTGGCAGAATTTGAATTACCAACTATGCAAGTCTGGTATTCGTCCTTCATTCTCCTTTACGTCTTATCATTAATTATGTGAATTTGGGCGTATTAAATGGAACTCCACGTAATTTCCAAGTTAGAATTTTGTGAAATGATAATTTGAAGGACGACGTCCATCTGTCGTCCACGCGGAGTGACCATAAGGTTTTAACGCTCATCGTAAGGGTGATAGATGGTCTCGTTCCAGTTGTGACCACGTGGTGTTGGTTCCACGTAATACTGACTTCGTTCCACCTCGTTCCCAAAGTGATTTTCCACAGCATGGCCAGATCGATCTGCATTTAATTCGCTGCTGGTCATATTAATTTTAGAACAGAGGGGCTACCTTACCTATTAACTTCTCGATCCGTGGCTTCACCATGCGGATCTCGCCAGGTGGACGACTTGGATTGCATCTGGCTATTAGGGTTCGTTGTTTTGATTCATAGCACATCGTTATAAATCAAGCTTGGTATTTTCTCGGCGGTTCTTTTACCTCCCCCTGCGTTTGGTTTATCTCTGGGCCGTGAGTGACAACGCCATGGCCGCTGGCGTGATTCGTTCAGGCTTCACCTTACTCCTGTGCGTTAACAAAATTCCGTCGGTAAGATCCTTTGCTAGAGTTTGTAAAATTTCGCTTTCTATATTTTTATTATTTCACAGGCTGCCATTTCTGATTGAGAGCTTCACGCTTTTCTTCATGCTAGTGCTACGATTTTGTATTATCATTTTCTTCTATTGGAATAATTATAACGAATGGCTCTATTTTTTTTGCAGAGAATGTACGTTCGCCTTTCCCGGAACTTGACTAGCTTGCTTTTCTTACCTAGCCTCTGAGATTTCTGATGCGCCTTCTCAGAAGTAAGGTTTTACGCAGGCTCTCATGGCTTCGTACCCCAATCTTCTTCTCAAGTGAAATTGGTTACGAGTACATATATCCAGCGCCGTAAGGATTCTACGCCCTCGGCACTCTGATTAGAAATTTTGTTGTTTGACCAAGCGTAGAAAGAATTTTCTATTTGTTCGTTCTCTTGAGGTTTCTCGTTTTTAGTCGATTCTTGAATGTAACCCTTTATTCATGATAATTCCATGGTTATATGTGGTAGATTGATAAGGGAGTAGGGGCTTCTCCCTTTCCAGGTACTACGCCTTTCTCAGTTATCATTTTGACTTGATTCATGTTATTCGTACTCTCTATCTTCAGCGTTTCGTTGATTTTGGTTTTTTTTTCTTGCAGGTAAGTGTCGTGCTCTCCTTCGCACTTGTATAGATACGTGACTCCCTTAAAACATTAACAACTGTTTACTCGCTCCTTGCAGGTCAGTATTAACCAAACTCTGTAAGAAGGAATTCGTTATTCGCTACTGGTTATAGGGTTTATATTTTGACATTTAAATATTGTAATGATACAATTGTAATTATTTTTATCACTATAAGTAAATCCCCAGTTTGAATATTTATGGAGCTTTGTTCATGGGACTTTATAAGGTTATTTCGAAATTGTACCATATATCTACATATACATCAGTCATTTCTGGGTTTTCATAATACCCACTTTTGATTTCGGTTATTGTTCTTATGAGTATGCTCCAGCAGTACCCTCTCTTTGCTCGTTTTGACTTGGCTAAAATTAATACTTAACTTTTGGCAATTTATTTTTTTTTATATATATTACACATACTCTTCATTCTGTGTAGTTTATTGCCTCTAGGCTCTCAGGCCATGCAATTGTTAACTATATTCATACTGTGGTGACATTAGAATGAATAATGTACTGTAATATAAAGTTTCCTATTCCAGGAGAACATAGCTTCTGTGATGGTAAAATTTAAATATCTGAATGAAATCAATAGTATTATTGTGAATCGTAACTTTCTCAATTTCTTCCTCCAGTTTTATTAAACTGACCCTAAAGTCTAAACGCCTGGTTTTTTTTTTTTTTTTTGAAGTTCAGATAACCAGAGTGATATGATCATGTATAACAGAATGACACTGTAGTTCTATGTAGATACTTGAGGAATTAATTTGTTATGTCTTCGCACAGAATATGTATCCAAATTGTCTACAGGGATGAATGCACTTGCATTTCTGTCTTTATGTTTAGGGGACATTGGGGTTTATAATCTACAAATTTACCCTCTTGATTTGGATTATCATGATAGACTAGGATACATATAATTCAATATGTCAGACTGGGGTGAACATGCATGTTGGATATTTACTCAACTATATTTTGTATTTAATTTCTATGCTATAATATTATAATGGTTTCATAAGTTACCTATCTATGATCAGTATTTTGTAAATTATCAGTTGCTTTCCTCTGCTATAACATGTGTTGCTTACATACAACTTTCTTGACCATTAATTTTTTGATTACATGTGAATGGTATATTGGCCCTGAAGTCAGCTTATAGAGTCTCTCCTTCTTTTCTCTCATGCACAGTGTAAGTTACAATTCATTTCCTACTATTTTCCAATATAATATAGGAAATTCAAATTCTCTCTCATGTATGTATATATTAGAATCATGCTAGGAAACAGAAGCAGATTAAAACAAATTCATAAATTTTCTTGTGGAACAAAAAAATAAGTATCCTCAGATTTAAACCAATCACTGGTTTAGAGACTTTGTTGGATTCTACTTCACCACTCCAATTCTACAACTATACAGAATTTTATGGATAATTTCCTTATGATCAGTTCTGTTAAATTTAGAATTGATATTATAATATACAATCAAATTTTTATATGTAGCCAATTTATACTATATGAAATAGAACATCAATAAATTTAGATACATACCACTCATGCAATTGACCAACCTCCCAACATTAGAGTCCTTTTTTCTCCCAGAACTCACCCCCGAGCTGAGATCTTCTCCTTGAAACAGATCAACCTCTAATCTATACAAGAGCAACTTATTTAAGCTATTGTTCCCCAATGCATGTTTCTAATTCTGTGTCCAGAATCTCAGGATGCTTTTCTTCCTGTTTGCCTAGGCTTCCCAATTTAGGGATTCTTTAAAGCTGTTTTATGCTTTTCGTCAGCTTTTCCAGCTTTTTATCTCTTCCCAACTACTTTCCTCATCATTGGGGAAATTCAGATTTTTCCTCAAAAATCTAAATTTAAAATTAATTTCTTTCAAGGATTTTTGAAAGATTGTGGGGAAATATTTGCCTCATCCATCCTCATGGATTTAGAAATTGATCTCATAAATCTCATTTTGGTCAATCTGCACCACATTATTTTATTCATTTCCTCAATTAAATTTTTAATTACATTCACAAAATGTTTATCCTTTGGGGTCCACTCCCCTTAGGATTAAAGTTCAAATGTCTAACTTAGAAATTCAAACACATGAATTGGGGGTGTTACACTGCTACTCCATTGTTGTGTTTGTATATTGTTGGATCTCCAACTTTAGAATGTCTTAAGATATTCTAATTGTTGTAGCATTTCCCTAATTTGGGATACTACATTTCATCCTTTGTGTTTCCGATCATTTTTCACCATAAAAAATCATATATGATACTTTTCGTTCTTTCCCGGGGAAGAGAGAGCTTTCATTCAGTGAAAAAAATGCCAAGATGTTGGCACTACACTAGTTCTCAGAAGGCTGAGAAGGAGACCAACAAAGGTAACCACTGACCACTTTGACCTAGTAGTCATCCCTCTTAGGATGAGAGGCCTATCTCAATGAAATAAAAACAAATTGACTAGATCATGAAATATTTTAGGCTAGGTATGTAGATTAGGGTTTGATTTTATTTTGAAGGTTTGTGTTGGATGGTGAACTAGGTCTAGGAGAAAGCTAGGTCAGGGCTTGGAAAATCATATTTGTAGAGATGTAATGGGGAAAGGTAGGCACACACTTTAGTACTTTTGAGGTATATTGGTGAATATGGTAGATGTATCATGGTTTAAAAATGAGCATGAATAACATGAATTCTTTTATATCAGAAGAAAATGAACATAAATATGAAAGCTTCTCCGAAACAGAGCATCAAAATCAATGAATTTTGTTTATCAAGCTTATAAATCAATCACGTAAGACATGAAAATGGAAATGGAAGGTACAATACATTCAAACATATGATTACAAAAGAAGAAACACTGCTAAATCACATACCACATGAATCCCACCACAATAGCTGCAAATTTTGTCTATTAGTTCCTCCCAGATTTACAAAGTACACTAGTGTTCCAAGCTCAATTCGAAAACATCCAACCTTTTAAACTGATTAAAAAATATATTATATAGCCACTGAGGTGAATGTCCTTCCTTGGAGGTCTAATTTTCCAGTAATAAAGTCAAATACATGCATCTATCCAAATTCTGCTACAGTTTAGGGAAGTTACTTAACAAATTCCTCCTTTATCTAACCATGAAGAGATATATCCTCAAACCAATAAATCGAGGATAATACATCTATTAAACTCCATTTTTACCATTTACATTTACATTTTTACTTTTACATTCATTTGCTTTCACCTTTTGACTTTTACAAAATTCAAACTAGAAATTGGAGAAAATTAGAGAGTGAAAATTTAATTAAAATCTCAGAAAGTTGTAGAAGTGTAGCTCGATCATGGAGGCCATTTTTATGCACCTTACTAAATTTAAAATTGAATTATAAAAGAATAGTAAACTATCCTTGCCTATCTAGTTTCTAGAACATGCTGAATTTTTTAAAATGACCCATGGGAAGGCCTTCAAAAACACATTCTCCCAAGGTGTCTCCAGAAGTGTTGTGCCTTGTTTGTAGAAGCTTATGAGTATTTGAACAATATTTGGAAGCTATCATAATAAAAAATTCGTCTTGAAACAATGAATAAATCCTTCCTTTCATAAACATTGTAAATTTCACAGAAGGGTCGCGCTGTGGGTTACATGAAGAGTTGCTTCGAGGGTCGTACCATGCAGAAGGGTCACACCATGGGTCACACTGCTCCCAAAATGCAACAAAACCCTCGTTTTTTCACAATTTTTTCTCTTTTTGAGTTTTCACAATGATGGAAAGGAGATATTGAGATATCCATGGGTGAAAATGAGCTAAAAAATAACCCCTCTTACCCTTTTGTAGCTTGTGATGGTCATTTCTCTTCATGATAGTGGTCCGTGGAATGACCCACCACATGTCTTTCACTTTATTCCGAAAAATTGTAGTTTTG
Organism: Pinus albicaulis; assembly: GCA_034641835.2. Classification (NCBI taxonomy): domain Eukaryota; kingdom Viridiplantae; phylum Streptophyta; class Pinopsida; order Pinales; family Pinaceae; genus Pinus; species Pinus albicaulis. Next base: position 1,058,454,159 of record CM076582.1, read on the forward strand.
AAACTTTCTTATGTATATTATAGGAACATAGGAAATTATTACATAATATAAACATAAAATTACATTTTTTGAAATCAAAATTTATTGAAAAAACTTGATTTATTACCACTCCTCCAATAGCAATATTTTATACATGAAATTGCAGTATTGGAGACCTTGAAACCCTAATGAACTAACAGTGACACTGAACTGAATGAGACCATAATGGAGATGAATAAAATGATGATACACTCAGCTAAGTAGTGACATTGACCAACAATTTAAAAATTTTGGGAATGGAAAATAGTCATATATATAATACCCAACGACAGATTTTTTTCTTGAAGACCTAATGAAATGATAAAAAAATGAATATGAGACCCTAATAGGACATGATAATATTCCATTTGATCATTGGTGATAGGATGCAAAGACTGACACTAACACATGCAATGAAGAAAAATCACTAACTCCTTTTGCAATATTGAATGCCACATTATTGTAATCAATAATTATGTTGACACTTGAGTTGCTAGTGTTGTGTCAAAGAAACCATTTCTCCCTACCTACAAATGTCGAAATACAAGATGGTGTTAAATTTAAAGACACAAAATAAACAAAAAATAAAGATATGACAAAAAATAGACCTGTAGGACTATAGTGGTTGAGTGTGACAGGGACACCAAAAACTGAGGCTAGAGTTATTTATCTTTTAATACTAGTCATACAATATCTATGTGAAAATAAATAGGTCCTAGCCTCATCAAATCCAACTTCATTTCCCATCACAAATAAGAAACAAAAAATGTAATTATTAAATATGAAACATCAATCTTAAAATAACACAAATCAAAGAAATGTTGCTACAATTTTACAATGAAAAGTACAAAATATAGAACCCATTGTTACTTGAATTGGACATATAGTAATATTGCATGTTAAACGGAACATATTTACCAAAATAAGAGTCCTAAGGTATTTCAGTTTCCTAGTTCTCATCTTTGTCCTGATTCTTTACTTTCTAAACATGATATTCTCCAAATAAACTGCCATTATGAGCCTCCAAAACATTATGTTTTTTACAAAGTTCATGAAATAAATTTGTTATATTGTTTTCTCCCATTCTATCACAATTTGATCGCCAAACTACTAGTGCTCTTTCATATGGAAAATTATTAATGTCATACTTTGTTACATATAATCTTAAACAAGTATGCACATTTTTATCAAGCTTTTTCCTCAACTTTTACTTCTAGAATGAGAATGCACTAAACATTCTCTCATCCTCCCCTGAACCCAAAATCATGGTTTGACATAAATATGCTAATTTGAAATAATCTAATATGTTTTCTTGCAGGTATTGGCTAGCACTTAAAGTACTCCCTAATCTTTTTATAGCACCATTTTGATTAAGATTCTTCAAAAAAGGATATTACTTCCACATTGTTTCAGCAAAGCATCCACCTTGTTGATACAATTTTGATGAATCTAAAATACCCTCAACCTGTTCTCCATGTATTGAGACTTTCTTGCAAAAGTGGTCTACTAAACATTTTAATCTCTTTTGAAAATCAGCTTTTAATTTTATTTCACATTGAAATTGTTCCAATATTGAGATTATACCACACACATGGCCTCCAACAATCCATCTCAAGGAAATCATTCTCTTATCTCTGACGATAGTGATCTTGCAATTTCTATCAAATTCTGTCTCACTGAAATCATAATATTATCAAATTGGTCTCTTAACACGGGGAAATATTTGGTGATTCATCGTGTCTTACTAATATATTGTAAGAGAACCATATACCCATGCATTGCAATACATAGTATCCATTTATCATCAAACATCAAATATTTTTCAGTATTTTCTATAGTGATGATCTTAATCCAACTTTTAAACTATGGACCAGTAAAAGAGTCTAGCATCATATACAAATTATCCAATGCAAGGCATGCTCAATTTCTCACATTTGTCTATTCAGAAATATACATTGTGCATTTATGAGACATTTTCACGAGGACATTCATTTCATGTAGCATAGGAACAATTCCAGCCAATTTCAATAATGTCTCTATATCAGTTAGTCGAAAAATAAGATCTTGAGCTTTGTCTACATTGTAGCGATTTTCATACATCAACCCTACCAAAGATTTGAAATCACTAAATAATCTTTAAGATGGTCCATTTAAAGAGATCCATCTTGTATCAACATCTTTCAGTAGTTTTTTTCATCTATAACACCATCTGCAAATTGTTGAAACTCTAAATATCGTTTGGGACTATGAGAAAATAATGCATGAGTCTCATGTACAAGTCATCTTCAACTTTTGAAATTGATGGAAAATTGCTTACTATTTTAAATGCAAGATTCATCCTATGAGGTCTATAATGAATATTAAGAATATATGACAAAACTAATAATTTTAGTCTAACACAAAGGCCATTTCTTTTTCCTTGCATTAACGATGCTCCATATGATCGAACACATACCAACTGTTTTACAATAATTAAATGATCCATACCACTTTCCTTCAAACTATTAAGAAAAAGTTTATAAATATTTCCTGTTGTAGAAGTCTCTCTCATATTTTTAATCCCACGTAGATATGAATTCATAATATGGTCATTAACCATATAAATTCTCATGCAGATCCATGAAGTATTATCTATAGTCATAACCCCATCCAAAGACAATGCCAAAAACCTAGCATTTGAAATCTCTTGCTTCAAATCATCCTTTTCTACTTGAGCTAGATAGCTTGCCCATTCCCAACCGCTGATTACAGATGAATGAGAAGATGGAAATTTTGGAACATGAAGAAAAGATAGAAATTTCATGTGATATGGATAATATTTCATAGGGTGACCTTTACATAAGATGTGAAATATAGTTCTCAATTGTATCATCTTGGATGAAAAAGTTATTTCCATCATCTTTTCAAATAGAGATATGATGGTTCCTCCACTTGCCTCAACTTTCCTCTTACTTATTAAATTTTTCTTCTATTTTTCCACACATTGGATATGTCGACAAAACTCAAAATATTTCCATCTGATAATAGATTTACTTTACCATTTACAATTTTCTTTTCATACACCTTTCTTGCATGCTTTTGTACTATATCTAGCTTCATTTGAAATTTCACTACCTTGAAACTTCTCCAACTACACACAATACATATAACTTCTCGTAAAACCTCATTCACATTTCGAGGAATTATTTTTTCAATATGTGGAAAACTTGAAACCCAATCCTCTTGGAATTGTCTCCCTATGGTCCACTAGCCTTTTCCATTTTCTGTGAATGGTTTGTGTCACCTTCCAAGGAAAATTCTTTAACATTTTCATCACCAATTTCTGTTGAAATTTCAGTTATCGCACCTTGATCACTTGGGGAACTTGTTATTTCATCCATCATATGGATATTAGAAGCATTTTCACAAGAGTTAACATCTCTCTCAGTAACAGATACTTCAAGGGAGCTTAAAGCATGAAGAGAATGTGTATTCTTGGATTGAGGCTTTTGAAAGTATGATAATACATTCATTTTCCTTGATGGTTTCTTCTGTGGATTAGCTTTTGACATCTCACTGAATATTCCAAACGTAAAATTTCAAATCGATCTAGAAACCTACATCAATAGTTTTTAAGGGTTGAGAATTACTAGATTTGTAAGTAGCATTCAAAGTAAAATAAGTGTAATTTTCACAAAAACCATTAAGAATTTTTTTATTAAAATGTTGTGTCAAGCCCAAAAGAAAAAATAAATCATTATACACAAAACAATAACATCATGATTCGTCATCTATAAAACAAAGGACATCATTCAAATCTAAAATATATAAAAATTTCCACCACTTCTATCTAACCTTCCTAACTTAGACTTCCTATCTGAACTACACTACTATGCTTCGCCCCTTTTATATTAAAAGATACTTGTAATGTCCCTATAGAATGTGAGCCCATGGTAGTGTCCCCAGTTAGGAAAAAGCCAAAAATACTGAATATAAAAAGGCCAAGTCAAAAGCAACGCTGAGAAAAAAGCAATGGGCCTGTATGACACCCCTGTCCCAGCTGAGAGGCACACATTTGATGGTCACATTTCATATATTAATACCTGTGGTTTTTGTTTCTAGTGCTAAAATACATGTGCTTTTTTTTCATGCCTTGCGGGCCTTTTTCTTCTTGTGGTTATTATCTATAAGATGGCCATAAGAATAAGAATTCATTCTACTACAATATCATACCTCCATACCACTACAAGATGTAGAGAAATTGGCAACAATGTGTCTTGTTAAGGCACTCCTTGTGTGAAGGTTGCCGGCTCAAAATCCCATGTGTACATTCATATATCCCATGGATACCTTACAATATTCCATGTCTAGCTTTAATTTTTAAAGGGAAAAAGGATCTATGATACCCATAAGTCATTCATTGTTTTTGGATGCCCATATTTCCTCTGTAACTGAAAGTTTTCACTTGAGCCTTTTTCACTTGAATTTATAAGGTATATTCAAATGACCTTTTAGAATAATTCTACTTTTTAATCAATTTGACTCTTGATGCATGGAAATATTGAAGTACGATGATATAGGTGGATATTGGTGGCCACCCACCTATTCCATTTGGACCCGCAACATCAATTCTTGCAGCTTTTCACTTCCAGCAGCTTATTATTTTTAGCAAGTTTTCAGGTCCTGCATGCCCGAAGCCATTTTGGGGCCTTAATTATAGAGGTGGATATTGGTGGCCACCCACCTATTCCATTTGAACCCCCACCATCATTTCTTTCCATTTTTAAGTTTCTGCACAACTTACTATTTTTAACAGTTTTTTAGGTCATGAACTTCCGAAGCCATTTTGAGGCCCTAAACGACGTTTTTTCATAAAATTGAGAGCAACATGGACTATCATTTTTGCACCAAAAGTTGTAGTCCTCAAATAGATCTGTATAATGAGCTATTAAGTGCATCAAAAAAATATCGGACGCCAAAGTTACATCCCCGGGAAGTTGAAACACCAATTTACCCAAACGGGGCCCACAATTTTGGTGCTTCATCTCCTAGGGTTAGGTTTTTGGACGTTTCGGATTTTACATTGTTTCTCAACAATAAATAGGCTCTCAAGCCTCATTTTAACACAGTTCAAGGGCTAGTAGTCATCACATCTCTTCTCAAGGATATGCTGCCAGTACCCTAGCTCATTTATTTCCATTATATCTATAATAGGCCTTCGAGCCTCAATGTAACACAATTCAGGGCCTGCGTATGCCACATATCTTCTTAGAGATATGCTACCAGCACCCTAGCTTGTTTATTTTATGTTTGTAAGCTTATTTCAGTCATTATTTTATTAATAAAATGAAGCATTATTTTCGCTGCATCTCTGTGTTTATGGTTATATCTGTATTCTATTGTGTTCCTGCATAAAATCTGGATCATACCACCAAAATTACTTATCATTATCCTCACCTATAGACTATGAAGTATGTATTCCAATATACTATTATCTAAAATTCATGTTATTAAAGTCACTCTCATTCATTTCTTGATAATTGAAAACCAGAAGGTTAAAATTGAAGGATACTCTCACTTATTCCACACAATGAGTAATTTAATGAAACATTTATGCAAAAGAAATCCAACCATATCAATGTAAATTCCTATCAAATTAAGAGTTGGAAATATATTTTGAAATTTGTGCCAGATTGACCTTGTTATAGTCTATAACACTTTCAATTGAAGTGCTCAGATCAAAGCTTCAAATGAACACACAATTTGAGATTTACCAAGGTATAATGCAACCTTCACAACTGAAGAATATAGGAGATCACTCATAGAACCTCCAATTTTCTTTAAAATATATGATGATATTGAACCAATGTCTCAAGAATTTTTACCCTACTGAGGTATGTTCATTGAATATATGATAGTTGTAGTCTCAGAACCTGGTGCCTTCTTCCATCAATGGGAGTTATGAAATCACTTTATTTTAAGTCATAGGCCATTCAAGATACCTTTGAGTGTACATAGGTTAAGTCCATCCACATCGTCTTTTTGGTGGATGACCCACAATGAGGGTCTTAAAGAATGGAAAAAATTAAAACAAGCATTACAACATCGTTTTAAAACAATAGATGAGTATAAAGTGATCAATATTCTTAGAGTTGAGGAGGATCAAGTGAATTTTTCATAGGCTTATCAAGGAAATAAGGACCCCGAAGTGCATCCCAATGGCTACATCAAGAAGTGGAAAAGAGACAGATGCCTAGAGCGGTACTGGGTACACCGATTTATACACATTTTGGGGCTATAGTTAATCATAAATTATGACCTCCTTTATTCTTGGGAATGATAGCATGCCTTTGGGATCATTTTATTTCAACTAGGGTCGATTTCATAAACACATGGATGATCCTTGGAAAGAAGTACAACCATCTAGTTGAATAAAAATGTTTAGATAGATGACAACGAAGGTTGGGGAAATTTATTCATGCAGTCATTTTGTACCTCGAAGAATGATAAAATGATGGTTCAAGAAATTTGATGAACAAGTAAAGGGAGAGTTTAGTTTTGTAATTTAAGAGTGTTGGTGATTTAATGGTTGTGCTGAAACTTGTGATATTCACTTATTCAGAGGGTTGCAATTACACAAGAATTTTCTTTACTAAAAAATTCCCATGACAGATATTTATTTAGGATAGAATCTATTTGTAAAATTCGTCATAATGAACTCAATTCAATGTCTTGTGCAACAAGAAATCCCTATAAAAGGATAATTGAAAGTTAAAAACATACTGACTATGAGGCAATACTCTATATGTTAGTTGGTGGAGCTCAACATTGGAGGTTTCCTTGAGAAGCACTTCCAAATATTTAATTTCATTGCATGTCAATTCTTGTTTTTACAATATCCTTGTATAAAATTCCAACCTTTCAAATGCATACCATTACTCTAAAAAAATTATGAATTAGACAAAATGTCAAATTTTGCTAAGTGAATGGTAGAGGTCGTACATTTTTAATAATATGTTAATGAAAGGGGATGTTTATATATTGTTTATAAACAAAAAAAATTGATTACAATGGATCCACTAAATACTTATGTCAACAATCCAATATAATGGATTTTATATAATAAATTTCCAAGATTTTGACGTGCATAATTGGCAGTATTAAAAGGTTGTAAATTTTTTTAGAATGATATTAATTAAATGGTTCTGCGTGGTGAAAGGGGAGACTAGTCAAATGGATCCTAAGTCACCAGGTTTGGAAAACTTAATCGATTAAATTTAAAATTCGCTGAACTTTAACCCCTCTCGAATTTAATCAAGAAAGTTTTTCGAATTTAATCGCAAACACCAACGGAAAATTTGAACTCGAATTTAGATGCAAATTTAATTGATTTTTCCTTTAAAGTTCAGAATTTTTTTTAGAGTTTCACAAAATTCAGTGGTAGGTTTCATTTTTTTTTTTTTTGGGCTAAAAATCCATCATGATTTTCCGTCGTGATGATTTTTCCTCTGCTCCTCTGAGACTGCTCGAAGACGCTGCTCCTCTGCATGAAGTCGGCCCTACTCCTCTACTCGAAGTCAGCGCCACCGGTCCTGCTCTTCTGCTCACAGCCACGACCCACCAGCCCTGCTCCTTTGCTCATGTTGCGGCCCTACAGGCTACTCCTTTTCTGACGCTGCACATGCAGCACAGCCACTGGCCCGTAGGCCCACCATGCTCACTGTACCAGCCCACTGACCCTCCACTACACCGGCCCACTGGCCCTCCACTGCTCCTCTCAAGCCCTGGGCACTCGGCCCTCAATTGCTCGAGCTTGAGCTCCTCTCGACCAGCCTCCTCTTCACTGCAGCATCCAGCTCCTGAGTCTTGACTCCCCAGTGGCCCACAATCTATTGTCCAGTGGCACACAGTGCCACTGTGCCACATAGTAGCCTCGGCCCTCCAGCCTCCAGCCTTCCACGTAAGTGAGTTTAAATTTTTTATTGCAACTTTTTTTTAAATTAATTTTTACAATAAAATTAAAAATTAATTTACTGCTAGTGCTTATTGTGAGTCTATGAGAGTCTGGGACTGTGATTAAAAAAATAAGTGGCAGTTTACTGTTTACACGCAGTTTTTTTTAAAATTAATTTTTACAAAAAAAATTAAAAAATTAATTTACTGCTAGTGCTTACTCTAAGTGTGTGACTAAAAAAATAAGTGGCAGTTTAAAATTTATACACAGCTATAAATGAAATTCCAGTTTACAAAATATAAAACAATTAAAAAAAAATATGTTTACAAAAAATTTCATGTTGCAAAAAATCAGAACTAACTCAAATGTAAATTTTTTAAAAAATGCAGACATTTAAACCTTTACTTCAGCAATCAAAACCTTTAAATTCTAGTGGCACCCCAAAAATCAACTTTTGTAGCATGGAACTTTGTCAATAAAGAAGGGAAAAATATTTTGTGTCAGCTTTGTGGACATCAATTCACTGGCTCTTTCACTAGAGTAGTGGATAACCTTCTCAGTATTAGCAATGGAAGTGGAGGTGGTGTTGAAGGATGCACTAAGATCTTAGATGAGAAAAAAACCGTAGTGGAAAAAATCTATTTCACTTCAAAGACAGAAAAGAAAAAAGGGAGCAGAAGAGGCAGCGAATTGAGAGGGAGATTGTCGTGTCTTCCTAAAACACCATTAATTCAATATCAAACATTGGTGGATCACATTCTACTACAGTAAAAACAGGTGGAACCAAAACATTAAATAATTCTGGAAACCTGTGGAGAGACAAGAAGTTGATGATGGTGTTGCAAAATTCTTTTTGCATGTGAAATTCCCTTTAATGTTTCTAGGTGTACATATTTTAAAAATTTAATTAAAAATGCCATTAATTTTGGGAAGGGTTATGTTCCTCCTGGATCTGAAGCTTTAAGGACCACTTTGCTAAAGAAAACAACAGACAGAGTGATAGAAAAATTGTCTGAGATTAAAGAGTCTTGGATGTATACAGGATGAAAAATTTTGAGTGATGGTTGGTCAAATTTGTGTCATCACCCATTGATCAATGTGCTTGTTTAGAGTCCTCGAGGGGTACTTTTCTTGAAGGCAGCTAATGCAATGGATCAGGTGAAGAAATCAGTATTTATTTTTGGAATTTTGAATGAAGAAATTCAAAAGGTTGTGGAGAAAAACGTGGTCCATGTTATTATAGATAATGCATAAAATTTTGTTGGTGCAGGGAGGATGATTATGGACAAGTATAATCATATTTATTGGACCCCTTGTGCAGCTCACTGCTTCGATTTGATGTTGCATGATTTAGCCAAATTTCCTTGGGTCAATGAGACAATACGAAGAGCCAAAACAATTGCAAACTTTATCATCAACCATCATCTCACTTTGAGAATATATAGGAAGAATGCATCTAAAGAGTTGTTGAGGCCTTGTGATACAAGGGTTTCTACTGTTTATATTACTCTGAAAAGAGTTGTTGAGGAAAAAGTAAGCCTTAGAGTTATTTTTTGCAATAGTGAGTGGGAGAGATCTCCCCTTTCAGGAAAAACAAAGGGGAAACATGTTGAACAAATAGTGTTCAATAACGGCTTTTGGGAAAATGTAGACAAGGTTTTAAAAATATGAGGCCCAATTGTTAATATGCTCTGCATGGTTCATGGTGACAAACCTTGTATGGGTTTTTTTTATGAAAGCATTAATCGTTTCAAAGAGGTCATTGCAAGTTCTTTTAATAATGTGGAAGTTGATTACCAGGAGATACAGGAATTAATTGATAAAAGATAGAAATTGATGCATAGTACATTACATGCAGCAACATGATATTTGGACCCTAGATTGTATGGATTATCAAGACATAGGGATGAATAAGTCATGAATAGACTTATCTAGGCTATTGAGAAGCTAAATCCAGATCCAAGAATTGCAGGTTTGGTCAGATCTCAATTGAGGGCATACAGGTTAGAAGAAGGGCTATTTGGTACACAATCAACAAATTATGATAGGAGTAGAAGTGATCGAGTAGTATGGTGGGATTTTTATGGTCCAGGGGCATGAGAATTGCAAAATTTTACAATTCGTATCTTAATTCAAGGATCAACTGCATCAACATGTGAAAGGAATAGGAGTTCCTTTGACCACATTAATTCTAAGAAAAGAAATAGATTTTTATCTAGAAGATTAGAATATCTTGTGTATGTTCGTAGTAACTTACAGTTGGCTTTGAAAAATGTGTCTAAAGAGTCATCCAATTCTTCTACTCCGTGGATCGATCATGTTCCTAATGCATCAAGGGATGAAGCTAATTTTTAGAATGATAGTGACATTCAAAGAGAATTCGGTGATGAATCTGATGATGAGGCATCTAGTTTATTTTTTGCATGAACAATATTCTAAAACTGTCAAACTATAAAGTTTATATATTTTGAATATTTTTTTATCAGATTGTTTTCAATATATGAAATCTGATATGGCTCATGGTTTTGTTGAATTTGATATTTGAATATGGCCTACTGTTAATGTCTATGATGAATTTCTCACATTGTTTACTATGTATGGAAGACTGAAGTTGGTTCTTTATTGGCAATTTGGCACTCGCTTTCAAGGTTTATATGTGGAAATGATGTAAATGTTTGATCAATAATCCTATCATCTATGTGTTTGCAATGTGTGTTATGCACTTTGAAAATTGACATGCTTATTTATTTATGTGCATCATATTTATCTTTCAACATGCTTAAAATTTTTATATATATATATATTCAAATTTCTATATGTCGATTTTTATGCCGAACTTTATCAACAAATTTTTAGGTGCCAAACTCTATTCGAATTTCAACGTCTTCAAACTCGAACACAAACATGAACCTAGTGACTTAGAATGGATCTAGCCATGAGGTTATAGAATGTCTATGCACCAAGCCATTAAAAGATCAGAATCAAATCTTCTTTTGAAGAAAGGGTTTCAATATTGATCTAAGCCTAATTTAGATCAATGAAAGTGAGGACATGATTTTGAGTCAATTCGTTGGATATAGTAATGTGATATGATGAAAATGATGTAGTGTGTCATGGGCTAAATGAAGGGTCAATATTAATGATTTATGTCATAAAAATTAACATGGTGGACTCTGTGTTATTTTTACCTACTCTCAGTTGAAGGAACTAGAGTTCATTGGGTTGCATTGGCATGGATTAACATTTCTATGTGAGGAGCACCGTTATAAATTCAATGTGAGAGGGTATTTTTCAGTCAAGTGTTGACAACATATTCACCCAACAAATAAATCATTACCATGTTGTTGTCGTTGCTAGAAAAGTCACACTGTCCAAATTGTGGAATCATAAGTTGAGTTGGAAGGTATGTGGGTTCTTGTTTCCACTTCCTTGAAATTATACCCTCGTCATTTATTAAGTGTAGGTGTTGGTAAGGGAAATTGATTCCTTGGGAAATAAAATCCATTTCCAATCAAATTATAATGCATAAAAACTTTAATAGTAGAGTAATTGATCCCTTGGTTGATGGAATAATTACTCAAATTTCTTAGAGATCTAGAGGGTTCCAAAATTTTTTTTGAAGATTTGAATTGGTATGAGTCCAAATCAAGTGTAGGAATTGAACTCTGGTTGGAAACATGGTAAAAATGACGAAGGTAGATCACCATAGAGTTCATGATGTAGTTAAATGTGAGAATGAGTTGATGAATGAATTAGGATGAGGAATCGACCTCTTGGGAGAAATCGTTCTAGTAAGAATGTTTCCTTGGTAGATTGGTGTGTTGAATGGTAAGAATGTTTCCTTGGTAGATTGGTGTGTTGAATGGTAGATTGCAAGATTCCATTGGTCAAATATCTTGATGAGAGAATACTTCAAGTCTAGAATTGTTATGAATTGTGTAACTCTTAGATGCATGAGTGAATTGTATGTAGAGTTAAAGTTTTATGGATATGCAAGTGCATAAAGCGGTGTCTATTTTACCTTACAATTGGAAGCCTCTCTTATCCTTATGCTTGAATAGTAATTGTAATAAAGAAATATCAAGGAGAGTAACTCTTGATTTCATGGTCCTTTGTGCAAATGTTTGTACACAAAATTATCCACATTGTTGGATAATCTAGAAAATTTATGTCACCTATCTCTCAACATACTTAACACATGATTCCCAATTCCTCTAGATGCATAAGATTTGGATCAACTTCTAGAGTCCATCAAAGAAATGTAAGATGAAAACTTTTTGGAAGAGCTTCATTCAGACAGTTAATCACCAATTTTCACGGGATGTCCTATAACACATGAAGAACAAGGGAGCCTAATAAACACTAGGCTATGCTTGAATCCTAAACTTCATTAGGTCTACATAAAAAGGATTTATTCCTTTAAAAATTAGTTGGATATAAATTTGGTTATTTTCTTAGAAATGACATAAAGGGAAAGAATTATAAATGATATGTATTTGTGTAGGGTGCCATCTTCATGTTTTGATTTGGGATCTTTTAGAGAACAACCGCAAGAAATCTAATTTTTGCATATGACATTCCAAGTAAGGAAATTTCAAAAGGCTTTGAAGATCGAATTTATACATTGGAGGATATTGGAATATGCTTTTAAAAGGATTGGGACTTCATAGTTGTCTCAAGCACACATGAGAGTGTTTCTTATGGAGATTATGAGATTGATACACTATATAGTTTTTTTCATATTGAATAGATTAGAATGAAGCATAAACCTAATGGAAACATGACACAGGTTTTTGAGGATGGATTATTTTTTCATGAGGACATACAATTGCATTGGCATCAGGGAGATGTTGGGTTCATGTTTTGTTGCATTTTGCAATACCTCATTTAACCTTTTTATTGTTCATGTCTTAAACTCATAACTACATATTGCCCTCTTATTGTGGGTTCTTAACCCTTTGAACCCTAAACGCTTTTGACATGAATAATGATGTAAAATTTCTTATAATCATTAATTTCTATCTCTAACAAATTAAACCAGACACGAATATTGGCATTGAACAATGTTTACAACTATTTCTTGAACGATAGAGGATGGTTTCTAGCACGGAACATCTTGAAAAAGGAGATTTCCTAGCTCGGCTCATTGAGATCAGTTATCTTTCTCACTTGCATTATCTGGCTGGGTCAAGCTTGCTAATGGCTGGCTCGGATTGATGACAAAAATGGGGGGATCCATGGACATAACCAAGGATGCATGGAGGGAGGGATGCTATGTGGGGGTTGTAGCCTAGTATCTCACCCCTTAGAAGAGAGATTACAAAGATCATACAAAGCCTTTTCTAAGTAACTTATGAACAGAGATTACAAAGATCTATGGGGATTACAGTAGATTGGGTGAAGGAACCCTTGCCTGAAGAGATGGAGTCCACCTCATCCTATTGGGCAGCCTGCTCAGCCCAATAGACAAGCATTCAACATTCACCAGCGAAGCACCAGTAGTGTGCAATTTGAAATAGACTCCACCAAACTAGCTACCCTGCCCCACCAAAACATAAATATAGTAAGCACACGGGATAAGCTAACCCACCAACCAGAAACCTGAAACATTTATATTATCAAATTGCTACCATCCAACATAACAAACAATGCACTCAATTTCAGGAGTACTAGTTGATGCAATCTATTTCCTTTAGATGATAAAATTAGGCTTATAGAGATAGAGAACAAAGGCCCCTTGAAATGGTAAGATAGTTGTGTTTACATATGCGATTGAAGGTTGGACAAGGGACAAGGACTCCCTGCACGTAAGGAATTTGGACACAATTTTTGAGATTAGGAATCCCTACACTGAAGTTGAGGCCCTCATCATCCGCATTTCCCTCATCATCGATGTAAATCCATCATCCGTGTTAAATCCATCATCCGTTTTTCCCTCATCATTGGTGATATCAACATCCTGCTTGAATTAAATTTGTCCCACTCTTACAATCCCCATTGAGTACATTTATTTCTATTTTGTCCAAATCCAGGCAAGGATCCAAATTCCCAATGGCGCTTCTAAATGCTTCAATATCCATCTGCGGTATGATTATGCCTCTTGCCGAAGAAAACAAGGATCGAGTCAATAATAAGTAAAAATCAGTTTTTCATTAGTTGAAACGACAACAAAATATATGATAGAGATCATGCTTTGAATATTAAAGAATATCTAGATCTCTCAGAACTCTGAAGATTATTCCAAGGAGCCCTTCGTTATGTGAGAGCAGATTTAAAATGAACTCAATACAAATTCCGATCAGGTCCATAGGCTTCTCAACCAAGTGGAGTGATTGATTGAGCGAGGAGAAACAAAACTTAGATGATCCAGTAGCTATATAATGTAACAGGTAGATGAGTAACATGCTCAGGATATTCAATGAAGCGATGTGCTCTCGTGAGGGCAAGGGAATCCATAAAGCTTTTTTTTTTTTTTTTTTAATGGTGGAGTATAACATAATTTGTAGCCATTTCTCTGTGCTCTTAATGTGCTGTGCAATTTCTGCTCCTCGATAAATGATTAGAAGTGCCCCACTTTGGGATTGATCCACTCTTATATTTGGTCCAAAAGTACAAAATTTGGTGTTAGAATTAAGCTATCTCTGAGCTCAAGAGCTCTGTCTCTCTAAAGAAATGTCCCGATAAATCTCCCAACCTCTATATCATACCACCAAATCACATCTACCGTTGGTCAAAGGTAAGTGAAATGAGATTTGTGGTTGCCATCTAAAATTGGTGAATGCCATTCCAATCACCCTCCAAGCCAATAAATTCCAATCACCCTTCAAGCCAGTAAATCCTGGGCGAATGCAACCCAAAACTCTCCATTGCGCTCATCGGCTTAAATCTTGGAAAATTCCATTCCAATCACCCTCCAATCAAGTAAACTGGTTTGAATTCCGTTGCAATCACTCTCCAAGCCAGTAAATCTCGAGCTAATGCAACCCAAAACCCTTCAAACCAGTAAATCTGGAGGCTAATTGAGCTTTTAACTGTTTATGCACCCTTATTTATTTGGCTTAAAACATAATAATTAATTATTTTTAAAATAATTTTGGAGCTAACTATACAGAAGAAGTTTTATATCAAAGATTTACTTTTCTCAAATCTAACATCTCTTAAAGCCCTTGGACTAAAATTAGCCCTTAAAATTTTCACACTATTTTACTATAAACATTATTAATTTCTAAATAAGGTTTGTCACAATACTTGACTTATCAATACTACATGTCAAAAAACTATAAATAACATATTTTAAATTAAAACTAGATACTTACAATAACTTATAGTATTCAAACCCAATATACCATAGATATTATTAATTTGTAAATAGGCTTTGTTACAATACCATGAGCTATCAATAACACTTGACCAAAAACAATAACTCATTCAAAATCAAAATATTTTTAAATAATTTATATTTATTTTATTTTATAACATTTTTAAAATAAAATCTAAAAGTAAAAAAGTAGCTGAAGATGTTGTAAAGTTGTGAACATTTACAATTGTCTCTATTAAAAAATAATAAAAAATTAAAAGTAATTATCTAACACTCTCTCCAACAAGTATGTAGACATGTTGTAATGTCATGCAAATATTTTGACTTCTTAAAAATAAAATAAAAGTAAAATAAAATAATCAATAATAATTATTATCAATAAAATAGTATGACTTGGTCAAATTACATAATTCTTATCGATAATAAAACCTAGATCCATCTAACTAGGATCTACTAATATGTAGAGATGTTGTAATGCCATCTAAACATTTTGACTAGGTAAAAATAAAACAAAACAAAATAAAATAGTTAATAATGATAATTATCAATAAATCATTTTGACTTGATCAAATTACATCAAAGTTAAACAATAAAATAAAATATAAAATATACAATCAATAATTATATTTATTATTATAGTTAATAATAAGACCTAGGTTCAAAGACCTAGGTTCATCTTAACTAGGATCTACAAGTGAGATGTAGTAATGTCATGTAAACATTTTCACTAGATAAATATTAAATAAAATAATTAATAAACATAATTATGAATAAAACATTTTGACTTGGTCAAATTAGATAAAAATTTAAAAATTAAATAAACTATAAAATATAAAATTAAAAAATTATAATTGTAATTAATAATAAAACCTAGATCCATATTAACTAGTATTTACCACAATGTAGAAATGTTATAATGTCACGTAAACATTTTGACTAAGTAAAAATAAAATAGAATTATATTTCTAATTATAATTAATAATAAGACATAGATCCATCTTAATTGGTATGTAGAGATGTTGTAATGTCATGTAAACATTATGATTGGGTAACAAAGGTGTTAACAATAATAATGATCATGATCATGATAATTATCAATAAAACATTTTGAATTGGTCAAATTACATTATATATATATATATATATATATATATATATATATATATATATATATATATATATATATATATCCATGTTAACTTGGATCTACTAGTATGTAAAGATGTTGTGATGTGATGTTGACTACATAAAAATAATAGAAAAATATATTTAAATAACTAATAATGATAATTATTAATAAACCATTTGACTTGGTCAAATTATATAAACATTTAAAAAATAAAATAAATTAAAATGAAAAACATTTAATAATCATTTTTATAATTATAATTAGTAAGACCAGATCCATCTTAAATATGAACTACCAAGCCCACATATATCAAATCTTTTAAAATATAAACGTTTTTTAACAAACAAACAAACAAAAATCCCTCTTAAAAGTTAATAAATTCTACAAAAATAAATCTTAGTAAAACTTCAGAATCAAAACTGATATTTACAATGTTATCAATATACTATTATTTTTTACCTAAACAATAATTTAAAATATTATTTTTTGAAATTATAAATAATTTTTAAAAAAAAATATTAATTTTAAATTATACTTTCAAAAAATAATTTTATCTTTTATTAATATATATTTTTTTTAAATAATTTTATTTTTATTAATATTTTTTTTTAACTCGGTCAAATCAACCTAAAAAGACCACATACATCCAAACTATTAAAATCTTAAGACCTAAAAAACACTAAAATTTGAACGAATACACTAACCCTCAAAACTAATTTTATTTTATTAATATTAAAATTAATTAATTTTTATTTTATTTTATCTTACTTTTACTTTATCAACCTTAAAACGTCTTGATTACCCATTTGAAATTCCCGATTCTCCCTCGTTATTATCAACATCACTCTTCTGCTACGCTGGATCTAGGTTGTGTCCAGTTTGAATGCTTTATGAAACCGTCTTATTATGCTCAACATTACTCTTGTGCCAGGCTGGATCTAGGTTGCGTCCTGTTTTGATGTTTATGAAACCGTATTTATTCTTTATAATTGGATTCTATCCTCGATTTCTGAGACATAGTCTGCATGGAATAGTTTATATTCTTTACAGTTGTATGAATGTGAAAAGCTCGTCATATGAATGTGAAATTATTTCCAAGAAATGAGTATGTCAATTTCTATAGAACTGAAATTTTAATGGAGAAGATAAATTTACTAGTTTTACATAGTCATGTTTATGGCATAATGCACCATCTTTTTTCATTAAAAAAATTCAATTTGATATATATAATTTTTTTTATGAAAATTATATATTCATTCATATAACAATATTATATAGTTAAAAGATTATTACATTGCCCTTTAACATTTTATATGGCATTTTTATGTTTGATTCATTAGAAGCTGAAAATTGAAATTTGTTTTGATTGGGTTATATGTGTAGCTTCCTCAAATAAAAAGAAAATTATATATTTATTTATATAACAATAATCTATAGTTAAATGATTATGACATTGTATTTAAACATTTTATATGGCATTTTTATGTTTGATTTATTAAAAGTTGAAAAAATGAAATTTGTTTTGATTGAGTTATATGGGTAGCTTCTTCAAATAAAAAATATAAAAGTGATTCAAAATTTTTATAAAAGCTTATTATTATAAGAAAATTGATATATAGCAATAGAAAAAAATCAAGTTGGGGTTTTTGGTTTAAAGTTTTATTTTTTTTGGGTAGTGGGTTAGTATTATTATACAAAATTTGAATTATAACAATGAGTGCATTGAAGTTTAGGTTTATGAGTTTTTTTAGTCTCTTGATTTTAGATTATTGAAATAATGTAGGTGTTTTTGTGCAACATAGCCCCAACTTGAGCCTATGTGTCATACTATCTTTATTCCTATAGATGTGAACTATGAATATATTTGTTAAAGCTTTTTTTTAGCTTGTTGATTCTAGTTATTGAAATAATGTAGGTTTCTTTGTCCAACATAACTCCAACTTCAGCCTATGTGCCACATTATTTGTATTCCTATAAATGTGAGCTATGAATGTATATGTGAAAGTTATATTTAAGCTCAGAACTTTATCATATAAGGGTTGGTAATGAAAATTCCCAACTAAAATTTCTTTGGGCATCCATATGGTAACTAACATTGATCCCCAAAGATTTCTAATTGAGTTAAACTAAAGGATTCGATTGCCTCAAAAGTAGCTTTAGAGACAACATTTTACAATGATTTCTTGACTAGTTTTGGCTTTAAAAGAAATTTTGTAATCTAAAGATGGGTATAATACGCCTCTTGAGCCCCCCTTGGAGAGATTTCCTTATGAAGCACCATTAAAAATACCTATGGAATATTTGTATATATTTTCTTGTTAAAAATACCATACCTCTAAATGAATTTTGTGATCTTATCCCCAACCGATAACCACAATTTCTTATTTTCCCCTTTTCAAAAGAATAAGACTTATTTTATCTTCTAGTGAATTTACCTTGATTTACCCAAATCCATCCATCACTATTGTATAGTACCTCTAAGAATTCTTCCACTTATGAGTTCAATATTCCTATAGGAAAGGCCAAAAAATTAGTAAGGGTGAAGGAGCATTTATTCAATCTAATTATAATCCCACCTAACCTAAAAATGACATCTATAAAATAGAATCACATAATAGTTTAGAGATTTCTTGAGTGATTATTCCCATATGACATTGTATATGGAAACAAAATAATATAAGGTTTGCTAATATAAACTAATATCTTTATAACCAACTTCTTAAATGGGTTAACCAACCCTTTGCATTGAGGGTTAAAAAATCATATGGAACCCTTGATTAGGGAATCGTATTTAAGGGCCTTAGTTAAGAAGAGTTGTTTCCTATACCTAAAATCAAAGGATGCTTATTTTTTGCCATAGATATGAAAACTTCCCTGCCCCTTTGATTGGATTTGGGTATTTTCCCTTCAATAAAAGAGTAGACCCTTGCCAACACTAGTAGAAAATAGAGATTGTGTTTTCTTATACGCCTTAAATTGTACTTAATTGGTTCAAAGGTGTTAGAGTCCTATGTAAGATAGTCATCTAAAGTACTAGCCATACTAGTGTTCAAAAGGGAACCTTTTTTTTCCTTGGCCAACACTCAAACCCTCTTGTTAAAATGTGCAACTATGGCCAAATTCCACTTTGGGAAACTCACTTGAAGAACATGATTATTAGAGTGAATTCCTCTTTACCAGAGGTCCAAAGTTGATATAAGGCTCACTAAATTTGGACAAGGAGAAATATGATTTTTAAGGTCAGCCCTAAGATGTACAATTAGTTAAGGTTGGATTGGGGTTAATTGGAAAAATTGAATTCCTCTCCCTCTCATATAAATAAAGAGACCTCCAACCTCATTTGGAAAATTCAAAACACATCATTCCTTCTCTCTCTTAGATTTATTCGTTCGTATAGATTGCAGGGCATCATATTCTTCCTGAGAGGTGCAATATTTTGGAGGCATCTTTGACTATTTGGGTTGAATTTTTGCATCATAATAGTTTAACATTGTTTGAATAAGTTTATCCTCTTTATTTTACTTACTTTCATCACTAAAATTTCAATTTTGGAGGGCTCAGTTGGTGGAAAAAAAATGGAGGAGATTTCTGCACTTTGACTAGTGTTGACTTCAAGCTTGACTATTGTTTTAACCATAGAAAATTACACTAAAAAACCATTAATTCAATATCAAAAATTGGTGGATTACGTTCTACTACAGTAAAAATAGGTGGAACCAAAACATTAAATAATTCTGGAAACCTGTGGAGAGACAAGAAGTTGATGATGGTGTTGCAAAATTCTTTTATGCATGTGAAATTCCCTTTGATGTTTCGAGGTGTACTTATTTTAAAATTTTAGTTTAAAAGGCCATTGATTTTGGGAAGGGCTATGTTCCTCCCGGATCTCAAGATTTAAGGACCACTTTGCTAAAGAAAACAACAGAGAGAGGACAGAAAAATTGTCTGAGATTAAAGAGTCTTGGATGTATACAGGATGCAAAATTTTGAGTGATGATTGGTTAGCTTTGTGTCATCACCCATTGATCAATGTGCTTGCTTAGAGTCCTCGAGGGGTACTTTTCTTGAAGGCAACTAATGCAATGGATCATGTGAATAAATTAGAATCTATTATTGGAATTCTGAATGAAGCAATTCAAGAGGTTGTGGAGAAAAACGTGTTCCATGTTATTATAGATAATGCATAAAATTGTGTTGGTGCAGGGAGGATGATTATGGAAAAGTATACTCATATTTATTGGACCCCTTGTGTAGCTCACTGCTTCAATTTGATGTTGCATGATTTAGCCAAATTTCCTTGGGTCAATGAGACAATACGAAGAGCCAAAACAATTGCAAAATTCATTATCAACCATCATCTAACTTTGAGCATATATAGGAAGAATGCATCTAAAGAGTTGTTGAGGCATTGTGATACAAGGGTTTCTACTTTTTATATTACTCTGAAAAGAGTTGTCGAGGAAAAATTAAGCCTTAGAGCTATTTTTTGCAATAGTCAGTGGGAGAGATCTCCCCTTTCAGAGAAAACAAAGGGGAAACATGTTGAACAAATAGTGTTCAATAATGGATTTTGAGAAAATGTAGACAAGGTTTTAAAAATATGAGGCCCAATTGTTAATGTGCTTTGCCTGGTTGATGGTGATAAACCTTGTATGGGTTTTGTTTATGAAAGCATTAATCGTTTCAAAGAGGTCATTGCAAGTTCTTTTAATAATGTGGAAGTTAATTACCAGGAGATACGAGAATTAATTGATAAAAGATAGAAATTGATGCATAGTCCATTACATGCAGCAACATGTTATTTGGACTCTAGATTGTCTGGGTTATCAAGACATAGGGATGAAGAAGTCATGAATGGACTTATCCAGGCTATTGAGAAGCTAAATCCAGATCCAACAATTGCAGGTTTGGTCAAATCTCAATTGAGGGCATACGGGTTAGAAGAAGGGCTATTTGGTACACAATCAACAAAGTATGATAGGAGCAGAAGTGATCGAGTAGTATGGTGGGATTTTTATGGTCCACGGGCATGAAAATTGCAAAATTTTACAATTCGTATCTTAATTCAAGGATCAAGTGCATCAACATGTGAAAGGAATTGGAGTTCCTTTGACCACATTAATTCTAAGAAAAGAAATAGCTTGTTATCTAGAAGATTATAAGATCTTGTGTATGTTCGTAGTAACTTGCAGTTGGCTTTTAAAAATGTGTCTAAAGAGTCATCCAATTCTTCTACTCCGTGGATCGATCATGTTCCTAATGCATCAAGGGATGAAGCTAATTTTTAGAATGATAGTGACATTGACAAGGAATTTGGTGATGAATCTGATGATATGGCATCTAGCAGATTCAAAACCCCTACTGCTCTTGATGACACAAAGCTTTTTGATATCACAAGTGAGCCACGAGAAAATCAAGAATAAACTTGTGTTCTGGTTTTAGACTTCTAGTTTACTTTTTGCATGAACAATATTATAAAATTGTCAAACTACTTTAAATTTTATATATTTTGAATATTTTTTTATCAGATTGTTTTCAATATATGAAATATGATATGGCTCATGGTTTTCTTCAATTTGATATTTGAATATGGCCTACTGTTAATGTCTATGATGAATTTCTCACCTTGTTTACTATGTATGGAAGACTGAAGTTGGTTCTTTATTGGAAATTTGGCACTCGCTTTCATGGTTTATATGTGGAAATGATGTAAATGTTTGAGCAATAATCCTATCATCTATGTGTTTGCAATGTGCATTATGCACTTTGAAAATTGACATGCTTATTTATTTATGTGCATCATATTTGACTTCCAGGTGTGTTGTGACTATTAGTAGAATTAACTACCAAAATGAATTTCCAAAATAAAATGTTGGAAGAGAAAAAATAGGCAATCACTGGATATGGAGTGGGTGGAGGAGGAGAAACTTATAGTGATCCATTCCTTATCAAATTTCCTTTATTCACTTAATGTCACAATCAATCATGGTCTAGATAGAAGGGATGACCTACCATAAATTCAATCATATAATGTGTAGAAGTGTCATATGTAGATGGTGTGAAACTATGATTACAAACATGGTAATTTTTCATCTACTAGGTCATTTTGAGATGATGCTTACAAACCAGTGCTAGCCCATTAAAGGTTATAATCATTGGTGCCTAATGTGGGGTGGAAAATTTAAATCAAGTTCGTATCAAAGTACAATTTAGCTCATTTTACTCAAGGTTAGTTAGAAGAATTAGCTATTGGTTTCTACCTTCAATTTCATCTAAAAATGAATGTGTACGTGCTTTTGAGAGACATTAGAGACATTAGAGGAATAAGGTCCAAATTTTTGATGAAAATGTGCTATGAAAGTAAAGGGTTTTAAAGGCAAGCATGTACAAGGCATAGTTGAGCCAAATGTTCTTCAAGAAGGGCCTAATTATTTGGGTCTTGGTTATGGAAAAGATGGAAAATGCTCCAAAGCCAACGAGGCTTGTGAGGTTTGTGTTCATGATGAATGGAACATGTACATAGTTTACCTTAAAGTTGTTGTGTTTTACGGATATTAAAATGAAGAACTTCTATTTAGATCCATTCCAGAGATTGACTGCAGGGGCATTTACTAGATATGTCACCTTTCATAAAAGATGAGATCCAGAGGCTACCTGGCCCTTTACAGACTCTGCCTATATAACTTGTAGAAGTAAACACTAGAGGCATTAACAATATCAAAGAACGTTTTCATACTCAGACATGGGAATGTGTCTCTTTCCCTATGCAAAAAAATAGTTCTTGAGGTAGTTAATCTTCATAGACATGTCATCAAGCAAGTCAATGTGATCATCCCTCTTCCCTCCCTTGTAAAATAATTATGTTTTGCGGGTCAGAAAGCCAAAATATGGAGACAATTATCACCAAATCCAACGTACGATTATGCATGATGGATAATATCTAGCGCTTTCCCTTGTTAATATATTTAATAATCTCAATATTTATTTAAAAGTATTAATAGTATTTCTACGACATCACATTGTTCAAATCTCATGGTCGAAATACTATTGATACTTTTAAATAAATATTGAGATTATTAAATATATTAACAAGGGAAAGTGCTAGAGATTCTCCATCATGCATAATCGTACGTTGATGCTTATAGAGTGAAAAAACTGAAAGAATCAACTTGTAGGGTCATTTTAATTGGGGGTGGAGAATTCAGGTCTTTGCAAATTCAAAGTATGGTGCATGTTGCATGAAGCAAGATGTTGAAAGTAGAGTTATGTTAGACACACTTAAGAGTCAGTTGTTTGAAAAGGCATGTTTTGTCAACTTGTGTTTGGTTGATGGTTTTGTACACCAATATGTAAGAGTACATGGACATATTCACATGATGTGACTTTTTTTTTTCTTTGAAGGAGAAAAATGATGTGTTTTCAGTTTGATGGTTTTGTTTGTGACAAGACGTCACAAGATTTTGTGAAGGTCCACTCTTTACCGAGAGCCTCATGATTACAACCTATCCGTGAGAATCAAATGGGAGTGCATCCTTATTTTGAAAACAAGTAGGATTCTAAGCTACCTAGGAATCAAACCATCATTTCTAAATTTGAAATATAATGGTGTTGTTTCAATGCCTGAATCCACAACCCTAACACATGAAATCACTAATCTAATTACACATGAAATAAATAGTTATTTTCTCCAAAATTAAAAATATAACTAAAAACTAAATTCAACATAGTTGAAAGAAAAAGAAGCGCCATTGAAATGGCTTGCTGACAAATGGTTAGATTTCTTATCCAATTAAGGCCTAGCATGTATTTTGATGTTTCATGAGTTTCTTTGCAAATTCAAAGTATGGTGCATGTTGCATGAAGCAAGATGTTGAAAGTACATGAGCTCTATTATTTGACTTAAGAGTTAGTTGTTTGAAGAGGCATGTTTTGTCAACTTGTGTTTGGTTGATGGTTTTGTACACCAATATGTAAGAGTACATGGACATATTCACATGATGTGAATTTTTTTTTCTTTGAAGGAGAAAAATGATGTGTTTTCAGTTTGATGGTATTGTTTGTGACAAGACGTCACAAGATTTTGCGAAGGTCCACTCTTTAGGGAGAGCCTCATGATTACAACCTATCCGTGAGAATCAAATGGGAGTACATCATTATTTTGAAAACAAGTAGGATTCTAAGCTACCTAGGACTCAAACCATCATTTTTAAATTTGAAATATAATGGTGTTGTTTCAATGCCTGAATCCACAACCTTAACACATGAAATCACTAATCTAATTACACATGAAATAAATAGTTATTTTCTCCAACATTAAAAATATAACAAAAAACTAAATTCAACATAGTTGAAAGAAAAAGAAGCACCATTGAAATGGTTTGCTGACAAATGGTTAAAGATTTCTTATCCAATTAAGGCCTAGCATGTATTTTGATGTTTCATGAATTTCTTTGCAAATTCAAAGTATGGTGCATGTTGCATGAAGCAAGATGTTGAAACTAGAGTTATGTTAGACACACTTAAATGCAACAAATATGGAAATTTGTACATGAGCTCTATTATTTGACTTAAGAGTCAGTTGTTTGAAGAGGCATGTTTTGTCAACTTGTGTTTGGTTGATGGTTTTGTACACCAATTTGTAAGAGTACATGGACATATTCACATGATGTGAAATTTTTTTTTTCTTTGAAGGAGAAAAATGATGTGTTTTCAGTTTGATGGTTTTGTTTGTGACAAGACGTCACAAGATTTTGCGAAGGTCCACTCTTGAGCGAGAGCCTCATGATCACAACCTATCCGTGAGAATCAAATGGGAGTGCATCCTTATTTTGAAAACAAGTAGGATTCTAAGCTACCTAGGACTCAAACCATCATTTTTAAATTTGAAATATAATTTGGTGTTGTTTCAATGCTTGAATCCACAACCCTAACACATGAAATCACTAATCTAATTACACATGAAATAAATAGTTATTTTCTCCAAAATTAAAAATATAACTAAAAACTAAATTCAACATAGTTGAAAGAAAAAGAAGTGCCATTGAAATGGTTTGCTGACAAATGGTTAGATTTCTTATCCAATTAAGGCCTAGCATGTATTTTGATGTCTCATGAATTTCTTTGCAAATTCAAAGTATGGTGCATGTTGCATGAAGCAAGATGTTGAAAGTACATGAGCTCTATTATTTGACTTAAGAGTCAGTTGTTTGAAGAGGCATGTTTTGTCAACTTGTGTTTGGTTGATGGTTTTGTACACAAATATGTAAGAGTACATGGACATATTCACATGATGTGACTTTTTTTTTCTTTGAAGGAGAAAAATGATGTGTTTTCAGTTTGATGGTTTTGTTTGTGACAAGATGTCACAAGATTTTGCAAAGGTCCACTCTTGAGCGAGAGCCTCATGATTACAACCTATCCGTGAGAATCAAATGGGAGTGCATCCTTATTTTGAAAACAAGTAGGATTCTAAGCTACCTAGGACTCAAAACATCATTTTTAAATTTGAAATATCATGGTGTGTTGTTTCAATGCCTGAATCCACAACCCTAACACATGAAATCACTAATCTAATTACACATGAAATAAATAGTTATTTTCTCCAAAATTAAAAATATAACTAAAACTAAATTCAACATAGTTGAAAGAAAAAGAAGCGCCATTGAAATGGTTTGCTGACAAATGGTTAGATTTCTTATCCAATTAAGGCCTAGCATGTATTTTGATGTTTCATGAATTTCTTTGCAAATTCAAAGTATGGTGCACGTTGCATGAAGCAAGATGTTGAAAGTACATGAACTCTATTATTTGACTTAAGAGTCAGTTGTTTGAAGAGGCATGTTTTGTCAACTTGTGTTTGGTTGATGGTTTTGTACACCAATATGTAAGAGTACATGGACATATTCACATGATGTGAATTTTTTTTTTTTGGAAGGAGAAAAATGATGTGTTTTCAGTTTGATGGTTTTTTTTGTGACAAGACGTCACAAGATTTTGCGAAGGTCCACTCTTGAGCGAGAGCCTCATGATTACAACCTATCCGTGAGAATCAAATGGGAGTGCATCCTTATTTTGAAAACAAGTATGATTCTAAGCTACCTAGGACTCAAACCATCATTTTTAAATTTGAAATATAATGGTGTTGTTTCAATGCCTGAATCCACAACCCTAACACATGAAATCACTAATCTAATTACACATGAAATAAATAGTTATTTTCTCCAAAATTAAAAATATAACTAAAAACTAAATTCAACATAGTTGAAAGAAAAAGAAGTGCCATTGAAATGGTTTGCTGACAAATGGTTAGATTTATTATCCAATTAAGGCCTAGCATGTATTTTGATGTTTCATGAATTTCTTTGCAAATTCAAAGTATCGTGCATGTTGCATGAAGCTAGATGTTGAAAGTACATGAGCTCTATTATTTGACTTAAGAGTCAGTTGTTTGAAGAGGCATGTTTTGTCAACTTGTGTTTGGTTGATGGTTTTGTACACCAACATGTAAGAGTACATGGACATATTCACATGATGTGAATTTTTTTTTTCTTTGAAGGAGAAAAATGATGTGTTTTCAGTTTGATGGTTTTGTTTGTGACAAGACGTCACAAGATTTTGCAAAGGTCCACTCTTGAGCGAGAGCCTCATGATTACAACCTATCCGTGAGAATCAAATGGGAGTGCATCCTTATTTTGAAAACAAGTAGGATTCTAAGCTACATAGGACTCAAACCATCATTTTTAAATTTGAAATATAATGGTGTTGTTTCAATGCCTGAATCCACAACCCTAACACATGAAATCACTAATCTAATTACACATGAAATAAATAGTTATTTTCTCTAACATTAAAAATATAACTAAAAACTAAATTCAACATAGTTGAAAGAAAAATAAGCGCCATTGAAATGGTTTGCTGACAAATTGTTAAAGATTTCTTATCCAATTAAGGCCTAGCATGTATTTTGATGTTTCATGAATTTCTTTGCAAATTCAAAGTATGGTGCATGTTGCATGAAGCAAGATGTTGAGAGAAGAGTTATGTTAGACACACTTAAATGAAACAAATATGGAAATTTGTACATGAGCTCTATTATTTGACTTAAAAGTCAATTGTTTGAAGAGGCATGTTTTGTCAACTTGTGTTTGGTTGATGGTTTTGTACACCAATATGTAAGAGTACATGGACATATTCACATGATGTGAATTTTTTTTTCTTTGAAGGAGAAAAATGATGTGTTTTCAGTTTGATGGTTTTTTTTGTGACAAGACGTCACAAGATTTTGCGAAGGTCTACTCTTGAATGAGAGCCTCATGATTACAACCTATCCGTGAGAATCAAATGGGAGTGCATCCTTATTTTGAAAACAAGTAGGATTCTAATCTACCTAGGACTCAAACATTCAATAAATTCAAAAAAATTAAATATTACTTAAAATATGAATTTGGATGTGAAATAATCATAGCTAAATGTGAAAACAAAAATTATATATATATTTTTTTAACTCCAATGTACTATGGGGTTTAAATCTATGATACTATGGGAAATAGAGATCTATCCAAAAAGTATTTCTTTCAATATCAGTATAAATATACATAAAGTCTTGAATATTCTGCAATTTAATGAAACAATAATTAATAATCCATCTTTGAAACCATCTAAATAATAAGGAAATAACACATGTGGAAACCAACAAGCACCATCAATTAACCAACCAACCAAATCCCCACTGATGGCAAGGGTTAGGCTATTACATTTTAGCTACATATAACCCAAATGATTTGGTTTTCCTTTGTGCTACTTCTTAGAAAAACTGCAAGATGAAAGTTACTGAAATTCACGATTGCGAAATTCTAGGTGTCCAAGAGGTGTAAGAAAAAGGAATAAAATAAAATAAAATAAAAATAATTTAGCTCCCAAGGTCTCCAACGAGGAACCAAAGCATATTTCTTTGTCAAGTTTGTCCTTAGAAAAGCTACAACATGAAAGCATGAGAAATTCACAATTACAAGATTCTAGGTGTCCAAGAGCTTAAAGGATAAAAAATAATGAAAAAAATTGAAAACTTGAACTCGTAAGGTGTACAAGAGGGAAACAAAGTATATTTCTCAAGGCCATTTTGTACTTAGAAGAGAAGCAATATGAAAATAGAGAAGATTCACAATTGCAAGATTGTAGGTGTCCAAGAGCTTAAACAAAAAAATCAAGTTCTGAAGGTCTACAAAAGGCATGAGAGGCTTAATATTAAGCAAAAATAACCACCAAATATCTTCCTTGAGAAAACAAAATAAAGGAAATGAAGAGTCCCCAAATAACTAAAACATTGTTGTTTTGTGGAACCAAGATATAGTCAACAATATATGTGCTACACAAAAACAAATGTAAACACAATGGAAAACTGAAACATATCTCGCTATCAAATTCGTGAATTATTATTTTAATATGGTAGAACTTAAGTCTAAATTGTAATTGGATTCTTTCTAAAGTGTAATTCCAAGCTCATTAAGCATACTAGGTGACCAAATTTTTAAGTAACTTGAGATTCACAACAAGAGATACACAACATGCACCACAATACACAATGTGCCCTTGTAGATAAGGATTTAGACAAATATACTTCAACAAAGATGGAATCAACCTTCAAAAAGAATGATACAATGGAAGCAATATATCAATACTAGTGTCCTTTTTCATTCCTTAATAGCTATGATGACCAGAAACTTGAAATGCTAGAGATTTTAGCACTCGAGAATGGAAAGGACCAAAAAATTATTGACCGCAATTGTTTGGTGACCTTCAACTTTATGGAAAATGTAGGACTACAGGGAAGTTCTCTTTGAACATGAAATATGTAATTTCATTCCAATTACCGATAAATAATATGTTTTATTTCTGAAATTATATATATATATATATATTGATGTCCAATGAATGACCACAAGGTTGGTCAATAGGATTCAAAAGTATAGACAATGTGATTACATATTTATATTTCAAATTAAAATCAAAATTTTATAAAGTGCCTAAATCTTCTTCAAAGATTAACATTTCTAATATTAGTGGAATCACTAAACAACATCATAAAAATATAACAATAGAATAGTGTACATGCTTCTATTCTATGGTTATCCCTCTATCCTTGTAACCTAGATCTATTTAAACATTAGCAGTTTTAGGAGGAGATCCCATGTCAGGTCTAACTTTGAATGAGTTGCACAAGGACTAAGTAACTAACGTACATATGTGAGAAAGAGATTAACATGAAGTATATAAATGAAAAAGTAAGACAAGGGAAAAGCAGAGTAAGACATGAGAAGAGTAAGAAAACGCTAGAGCAGAGTAGAGTAAGACATGAGAAGAGTAAGAAAACGCTAGAGCAGAGTAGAGTAAGACATGAGAAGAGTAAGAAAACGCTAGAGCAGAGTAGAGTAAGACATGAGAAGAGTAAGAAAACGCTAGAGCAGAGTAGAGTAAGACATGAGAAGAGTAAGAAAAGGCTAGAGCAACGCATTTTTATAGAAATTTAATCCATTGTCCTTAACATGCATGATCAAAATATTTTTCTCATACAACAACTATAATGTTATCATTTCCTATACCAAAGATTAATTATACACTGAAAAATACCATCTCAAATTGAAAATTATGCATATGTAGCATGTCGAGAGAGATAAAAGCATAGGAAGGCTTTTGTATTGACATATTTTGGTCAACCTATAGAGCATATACATGATACAGTGTGACATAAACTTCAGATAGCCTTTTGTTGAAGTTCTAGGAAATGTCTCTACTTATTTGCACTATGTAGCTTTTAAAGTTGCAGGGAGGAAAAAATTACCCGCATTTGACATCAAGTGAATGGAAACCTTTTTTTTCAGTAAGAAAAGATAATGTATTACACAGCACGGGAACATAACAGATAATGTATTACACAGCACAGGAACAGAACAGATAATGTATTACACAGCACAGATAATGTATTAATGTATTAGTTGGTTTGGAATTGACTACCATATTAACACGCTACATGGCAAAGGTGAAAGGGTCTTGCAGACTGTACCACAACCATGAGATATTTTTTTATAAATTTTAGTGTCTATTGAAGTTGGATCTCTACTGTGCATTGCATGTTGAGACTAGGCCATTGCCACACAAGCACTACACTATATTATCCTTAGAAAATTCCAAACTCCACAAAACTCTTGCAATGAAAATCGAATGACTGTGTGTCTTGGGAATTCGGCAGATCAGGCTTGATGTTCACGATGCAGCTATTCACTTTTCTAGCATCCAAACTATGCTTCATAGTAAGAATAATAGCATCAGTGCATTACTGGTAAACATCACTGTTTAGTAGCTTCTGCGCTGATTCTAGGTCCAATTCAAATTTATCTGCTGTCAATTCCTCAGCAATGGATCTAAGGTGTGCATGAAAGAATGCACCCATTACTGAGTCAAAATATGGAACAAAGCAGGCTTATGTCAAAATATAAAGTTCTGCACTGGGAAAGAGGCGATGTCAAGTTTTCATTTGAGTTGGTGCCGAAGTTGCTTTCAATATTATGCTCTGTTTATAGATGAACAGAGCATCATTTTTTTTGGTGTTAGTTTACAGGCCAATGGCAGTCCAATTGTGACACTGGTAGGTTCTATGAATTATGCAGTCAGTGTGCATATATTGTTTGATTTTTGAAACTTCAGGGAATACAGGCAATGGAAGTCGCAGTCTTAAAAAAATTTACAGAATAATCTACAGAATTTACAGAATAATCTACAGAATTTACAGAATAATTTACAGAATTTGATAAGATTAAAATTACAATTTACATAAAAAACTAAACATACATATCAATAAAACAGATTCGTAATACCCGATTACGCGACCGTGGGATGAGGATGACCGTGGCGGCGACGAGAAATAGCGACAGCAGCAGCACGACGACGAGAAACAGCGATAGCACCAGCGTGGCGACGAGAAACAACTACAGCACCTGCGACGGAGAAAACGCGGGAGAAACAGTGACAGGAGAAAACGCGGCAACAATAAACCACATAACTTCGCGGGCGATTTATTTATAGAAAATAGTTCGGCCGAACTATTTTAAACGTAAAAGTTCGGCCGAACCCCATGTTCGGCTGAACTTTTATATAAGTTCGGCCGAAATTTAGTTGTCGGTTTTCTAATCTCCAGCAACAATTCTGTTTGCCTGCGCCATCAGTAGGCCATCAGCCTAAATGGAATCACGAGTTCGGTCGAACGTTAAAAACAAGTTCGGCCGAACTATTTAATAGTTCGGCCGAACTCGATAAAATGTTCGGCCGAACTATTTCCAAAAAAAAATTTCAACCCGCAATTCTCACAAAAGTGTAACCTAGGTTCACGTTTCCGCCCATATATATATATATTCAAATTTCTATATGTCGAATTTTATGTCGAACTTTATCGACAAAATTTTAGGTGCCGAACTCTATTCGAATTTCAACGTCTTCAAACTCGAACACAAACACGAACCTAGTGACTTAGAATGGATCTAGCCATGAGGTTATAGAATGGTTATGCACCAAGCCATTAAAAGATCAGAATCAAATCTTCTTTTGAAGAAAGGGTTTCAATATTGATCTAATCCTGAAGTAGATCAATAAAAGTGAGGACATGATTTTGAGTCAATTCGTTGGATATAGTAATGTGATATGAGGAAAATGATGTAGTGTGTCATGGGCTAAATGAAGGGTCAATATTAATGATTTATGTCATAAAAATTAACATGGTAGACTCTGTGTTATTTTGACCTACTCTCAGTTGAAGGAACTAGAGTTCATTAGGTTGCATTGGAATGGATTAACATTTCTATGTGAGGAGCACCATTATAAATTCAATGTGAGAGGGTTTTTTTCAGTCAAGGTTGAAAACATATTCACCCAAAAAATAAATCATTAACATGTTGTCGTCGTTGCTAGAAAAGTCGCGCTGTCCAAATTGTGGAATCATAAGTTGAGTTGGAAGGTATGTGGGTTCTTGTTTCCACTTCCTTGAAATTACACCCTAATCATTTATTAAGTGTAGGTTTTGGCAAGGTAAATCGATTCCTTGGGTAATAAAATCCATTTCCAATCAAATTATAATGCATAAAAAATTTAATAGTAGAGGAATTGATCCCTTGGTTGATGGAATAATTACTCAAATTTCTTAGTGATCTAGAGGGTTCCAAAAAAAAATTTGAAGATTTGAATTGGTATGAGTCCAAAGCAAGTGTAGGAATTGAACTCTGGTTGGAAACTTGGTAAAAATGACAAAGGGAGATCACCATAGAGTTCATGATGCAGTTAAATGTGAGAATGAGTTGATGAATTAATTAGGATGAGGAATCGACCTCTTGGGAGAAATCGTTCTAGTAAGAATGTTTCCTTGGTAGATTGGTGTGTTGAATGGTAGATTTCAAGATTCCATTGGTCAAATATCTTGATGAGAGAATACTTCAAGTCTAGAAATTTTATGAATTGTGTAACTCTTAGATGCACGAGTGAATTGTATGTAGAGTTAAAGTTTTGTGGATATGCAAGTGCATAAAGCGGTGTGTATTTTACCTTGCAATTGGAAGCCTCTCTTATCCTTATGCTTGAATAGTAATTTTAATAAACAAATATCAAGGAGAGTAACTCTTGATTTCATGGTCCTTTGTGCAAATTTTTGTACACAAAATTATCCACATTGTTGGATAATCTAGAAAATTTATGTCACCTATCTCTCAAAATAATGAACACATGATTCCCCATTCCTCTGAATGCATAAGATTTGGATCAACTTCTAGAGTCCATCAAAGCAATGTAAGATGAAAACTTTTTGGAAGAGCTTAATTTAGACAGTTAATCACCAATTTGCATGGGATGTCCTAGAACACATGAAGAACAAGGGAGCCTAATAAACACTAGGCTATGCTTGAATCCTAAACTTCATTAGTTCTACATAAAAAGGATTTATTCCTTTCAAAATTAGTTGGATATAAATTTGGTTATTTTCTTAGAAATGACATAAAGGGAAAGAATTATAAATGATATGTATTTGTGTACAGTGTCATCTTCATGTTTTGATTTGGGCACTTTTAGAGAACAACCACAAGAAATCTAATTTTTGCATATGACATTCCAAGGAAATTTGAAAAGGCTTTGAAGATCGAATTTATACATTGGAGGATATTGGCATATGCTTTTAAAAGGATTGGGGACTTCATAGTTGTCTCAAACACACATGAGAGTGTTTCTTATGGAGATTATGAGATTGATACACTATATAATTTTTTCAAATTGAATAGATTAGAATGAAGCATAAACCTAATGGAAACATGACACAAATTTTTGAGGATGGATTCTTTTTTCATGAGGACATACAAGTGCATTAGCATCGGGGAGATGTTGGGTTCATTTTTTGTTGCATTTTCCAATACCTCATTTAACCTTTTTATTGTTCATGTCTTAAACTCATAACTACATATTTCCCTCTTATTGTGCGTTCTTAACCCTTTGAACCCTAAACCCTTTTGACATGAATAATGATGTAAAATTGCTTATAATCGTTAATTCCTATCTCTAACAAATTAAACCAGACACGAATATTGGCATTGAACAACATTTACAACTATTTCCTGAATGATAGAGGATGGTTGCTAGCAGGGAACATCTTGAAAAAGGAGATTTCCTAGCTCGGCTCATTGAGATCAGCTATGTTTCTCACTTGCATTATCTGGCTAGGTCAAACTTGCTAATGGCTAGCTGGTATTGATGACAAAAATGGGGAGATCCATGGACAGAACCGAGGATGCATGGAGGGAGGGATGCTATGTGGGGGCTGTAGCCTAGTATCTCACCCCTTAGAAGAGAGAGTACAAAGATCAGACAAAGCCTTTTCTAAGTAGCTTATGAATAGAGATTACAAAGATCTATGGGGATTACAATAGATTGGGTGAAGGAAACCTTGCCTGAAGAGATGGAGTCCACCTAATCCTATTGGGCATCTTGCTCATCCCATTAGACAAGCATTCAACATTCACCGGCAAAGCACCAGTAGTGTGAAATTTGAAATAGACTCCACCAAACTAGCTACCCTGCCCCACCAAAACATAAATATAGTAAGCACACGGGATAACCTGAAACATTTATATTATAATATTGCTACCATCCAACATAACAAAAAATGCACTCAATTTCAGGAGTACTAGTTGATGCAATCTATTTCCTTTAGACGATAAAATTAGGCTTATAGAGATAGAGAGCAAAGGCCCCTTGAAATGGTAAGATAGTTGTGTTTACTTATGCGATTGAAGGTTGGACAAGGGACACGAAATCCCTGCACGTAAGGAATCCGGAAACAATTTTTGAGATAAGGAATCCCTACACTGAAGTTGAGGTCGTCATCATCCGCATTTCCCTCATCATCGACGTAAATCCATCATCCGTGTTGCTCTCATCATTGGTGATATCAACATCCTGCTTGAATTAAAGTTGTCCCACTCTTACAATCCCCATTGAGTACATTTATTTCTATTTTTTCCAAATCCAGGCGAGGATCCAAATTCCCAATGGCGCTTCTGAATGCTTCAATATCCATCTGCGGTATGATTATGCCTCTTGCCGAACAAAACAAGGATCGAGTCAATAATAAGTCAAAATCAGTTTTTCATTAGTTGAAATGATAACAAAATATGTGGTAGAGATCATGCTTTGAATCTTTAAGAATATCTGGATCTGTCAGAACTCTGAAGATTATTCCAAGGAGCCCTTCGTTATGTGAGAGCAGATTTAAAATGAACTCAATACAAATTCCGATCAGGTCCATAGGCTTCTCAACCAAGTGGAGTGATTGAGCGAGGAGAAACAAAACTGAGATGATCCAGTAGCTATATAATGTAACAGGTAGCTGAGTAACATGCTCAGGATATTCAATGAAGTGATGTGCTCTCGTGAGGGCAAGGGAATCCATAAACCCTATTTTTTCTTATGGTGGAGTATAACATAATTTTTAGCCATCTCTCTGTGCTCTTAATGTGCTCTGCAATTTCTTCTCCTCGATAAATGATTAGAAGTGCCCCCACTTTGGGTCTGATCCACTCTTATATTTGGTCCAAAAATACAAAATTTGGTGTTAGAATTAAGCTATCTCTTAGCTCAAGAGCTCTGTCTCTCTAAAGAAATGTCCCGATAAATCTCCCAACCTCTATATCATACCACCAAATCACATCTACCCCTGGTCAAAGGTAAGTGAAATGAGATTTGTGGTTGCCATCCAAAATTGGTGAATGCCATTCCAATCACCCTTCAAGCTAGTAAATCCTGGGCGAATGCAACCCAAAACTCTCCATTGCGCTCATTGGCTTAAATCTTGGCAAATTCCATTCCAATCACCCTCCAATCAACTCTCCAAGCTAGTAAATCTGGAGCTAATGCAACCCAAAACCCTTCAAACTAGTAAATCTGGAGGCTAATTGAGCTTTTAACTGTTTATGAACCCTTATTTATTTGGGTTAAAACATAATAATTAATTATTTTTAAAATAATTTTGGGGCTAACTATACAGAAGGGGTTTTATATCAAAGATTCACCTCTCTCAAATCTAACACCTCTTAAAACCCTTGGACTAAAATTAGCCCTTAAATTTTTCCCACTATTTTACTATAAATATTATTAATTTCTAAATAGGGTTTGTTACAATACTTGACTTACCAATACTACATGTCAAAAAACTATAAATAACATATTTAAACTAAAACTAGATACTTACAATAACTTACAGTATTCAAACCCAATATACCATAGATATTATTAATTTGTAAATAGGCTTTGTTACAATACCATGAGCTATCAATAACACTTGACCAAAAAGAATAACTCATTCAAAATCAAAATATTTTTAAATAATTTATATTTATTTTATTTTATAACATTTTTAAAATAAAATCTAAAAGTAAAAAAGTAGGTGAAGATGTTGTAAAGTTGTAAACATTTACACTTGTCTCTATTAAAAAATAATAAAAAATTAAAAGTAATTATCTAGCACTCTCTCCAACAAGTATGTAGAGATGTTGTAATGTCATGCAAACATTTTGACTTCTTAAAAATAAAATAAAAGTAAAATAAAATAATCAATAATAATTATTATCAATAAAATAGTATGACTTGGTCAAATTACATAATTCTTATCGATAATAAAACCTAGATCTATCTAACTAGGATCTACTAATATGTAGAGATGTTGTAATGCCATCTAAACATTTTGACTAGGTAAAAATAAAATAAAATAAAATAAAATAGTTGATAATGATAATTATGAATCAATCATTTTTAGTTGATCAAATTACATAAAATTTAAACAATAAAATAAAATATAAAATATACAATTAATAATTATATTTATTATTATAGTTAATAATACGACCTAGTTTCATCTTAACTAGGATCTACAAGTGAGATGTTGTAATGTCATGTAAACATTTCCACTAGATAAATATTAAATAAAATAATTAATAAACATAATTATGAATAAAAAAATTTGACTTGGTCAAATTAGATAAAAATTTAAAAATTAAATAAACTATAAAATATAAAATTAAATAATTATAATTGTAATTAATAATAAAAAGTTGATCCATATTAAGTAGTATTTACCACAATGTAGAAATGTTATTATGTGAGGGAAACATTTTGACTAAGTAAAAATAAAATAATTAACAATGATAATTATATAAAACTTTAAAAATAATATAAAATATAAAATATAAAATATACAATTAATAATTATATTTCTAATTATAATTAATAATAAGACATAGATCCATCTTAATTGGTATGTAGAGATGTTGTAATGTCATGTAGACATTATGATTGGGTAAATAAAATAAAATAATAATAATAATAATCATGATCACGATAATTATCAATAAAACATTTTGAATTGGTCAAATTAAATAAAAATTATATATAGATACATACATATATATATAGAGAATAAGATCCACATCCATGTTAACTTGGATCTACTTGTATGTAAAGATGTTGTGATGTGATGTAAACATTTTGACTACATAAAAATAATAGAAAAATATAATTAAATAACTAATAATAATAATTATCAATAAACCATTTGACTAGGTCAAATTGTATAAACATTTAAAAAATAAAATAAAATAAAAAATATACATTTAATAATCATTTTTATAATGATAATTAATAACAAAATTAGACTAAATCTATCTTAAATAGAATCTACCAAACCCACATAGATCAAATCTTTTGAAATATAAAAGTTAAAAAAAAAAAAAAACAAAAAACAAAAAAAATAGCTCTTAAAAGTTAATAAATTCTACAAAAATAAATCTTAGTAAAACTTCAGAATCAAAACTGATATTTACAATGTTATCAATATACTATTATTTTTTACCTAAACAATAATTTAAAATATTATTTTTTGAAAATATAAATAATTTTTAAAAATAAATATTAATTTTAAATTATACTTTCAAAAAATAATTTTATCTTTTATTAATTTAAAAAATAATTACTTTTTATTAATATTTTTTTTTAACTGGAGTCAAATCAACCTAAAAAGACCACATACATCCAAACTAGTAAAATCTTAAGACCTAAAAAAAAAACACTAAAACTTGAACGAATTCACTAACCCTCAAAACTAATTTTATTTTATTAATATTAAAATTAATTAATTTTTATTTTATTTTATGCTTGCTTTTACTTTATCAACCTTAAAACGTCTTGATTACCCATTTGAATTCCAGATTCTCCCTCGTTATTATCAACATCACTCTTGTGCTACGCTGGATCTGGAAGTTATTGTCCAGTTTGGATAACATATAAACCGTCTTATTATAGTCAACATCACTCTTGTGCCAGGCTGGATCTAGGTTGCGTCCTGTTTTGATGTTTATGAAACCCTATTTATTCTTTATAAATGGATTCTATCCTCGATTTCTCAGACATAGTCTGCATGGAATAGTTTATATTCTTTACAGTTGTCTTTTTTACTAGACAAACACAACTTGAATATTTTATATGACAGTTTTTTATCAGTCGGATTCCATTTTCTAGCCCTAATTACCACAAGGGAAGAAAGGAACAACTACTTTAGGAGTGATTAACAGGAATAGGTGCTCTCGCTGAGTCGTTTGGAGCATTTTCTGTACAGTGATGACGCAAGAGGGACACACTTTAACGTTTCCGATTCATGGAGAAGATCGACAGAGAGAAAGTAAATATTGCAGGTGGTGAAAGAAATAACACCACAAGAGACTGATCAGTGCAGTGAAGGGTGGAGGGCAGTTTGGTGCAATCTGCGGCACCTGCAGATTGAAATTGGTGCAGGCAATGATGAACAGATCGCGGAACAATCTGGGGCTCCACGATTTGGAATTGGGAGCACCCAATGATGCGGGAATAAGGTTGCAAAATGGCTCAAGCAATGATCGAATCTAAATCTTGCAGGAACAAGGTAACAGACCACAGTCCGGGTTGTACAGCAGACAATTATAGAGTGGTATGCCCAGTTATTCATTGGATGAACTGAGGCGTTCCTTGCCAATTATAATGGCGATGACAGATGATGATGAAGATGAAATAAGTGAAGAAGAAGAAACAGCGAATGTGGTGACAGAGATAATGGAGAGACTATGTGAACCTATTGAAATACATGAAGTGACCGATGAAGAGGGAGGAGAGAAACCATCATGTGTTATTTGCATAGAAGCCTCGATTTCTGTTGTGGACGATCACAGTGAAAATGGCAATCGTCCTGCCGTCGGCTCATGCTCCCTTGTTTCCTCCCATTGCATTTCAGAATGGTTGCGCAGAAAAACCTCACTGTCTGTCTGTCGACTCCCTTCGGCTGCCATCGCTGCAATGAGTGATAAGCCTATTATCATGAAATTTTTCACACAGGAACATGCCTGACTATTGTCTGTTATAAACGGCATTATGGATGCCAGCTACATTCAGTGAAAAACTCGTTATATGAATGTGAAATTATTTCCAAGAAATGAGTATGTCAATTTCTATAGAACTGGAATTTTAATGGAGAAGATAAGTTTACTAGTTTTACATAGTGATGTTTATGGCATAATGCACCATCTCTTTTCATTAAAAAAATCCAATTTGATATATATAATTTCTTTATGAAAATTATATATTCATTCATATAAAAATATTATATAGTTAAATGATTATCACACTGCCCTTTAACATTCTATATGGCATTTTTATGTCTGATTCATTAGAAGCTGAAAAATGAAATTTGTTTTGATTGAGTTATATGTGTAACATCTTCAAATAAAAAGAAAATTATATATTTATTTATATAACAATAATCTATAGTTAAATGATTATGACATTGGATGTAAACATTTTATATGGCATTTTTATGTTTGATTTATTAAAAGCTGAAAAAATGAAATTTTTTTTGATTGAGTTATATAGGTGGCTTTTTATTCAAATAGAAAATACAAAAGTGATTTAAAATTTTTATAAAGTTTATTATTATAAGAAATTTGATATATAGGAATAGAAAAAATTCAAGTTGGGGTTTATGGTTTAAAGTTTTGTTTTTTTTTGGGTAGTGGGTTAGTATTATTATAACAAAATTTGAATTATAACAATCGGTACATTGAGATTTAGGTTTATGAGTTTTTGGTATCTCTTGATTTTAGATTATTGAAATTTTGTAGGTGTTTGATGCAACATAGCCAAAGCTTGAGCCTATGTGTCATCTTGTCTTTATTCCTATAGATGTGAGCTATGAATGTATTTGATGAAATTTTTTTTAGCTTGTTGATTCTATGATTATTGAAATAATGTAGGTTCTTTGTCCAACATAACTCGAACTTCAGCCTATGTGCCACAGTATTTGTATTCCTATAAGTGTGAGCTATGAATGTATATGTGAAAGTTATATTTAAGCTCAGAACTTTATCATATAAGGGTTGGTAATGAAAATTCCCAACTAAAATTTCTTTGGGCATCCATATGGTAACTAACATTGATCCCCCAATTTCTAATTGAGTTAAACCTAGGTTCTGTGCCTCCAAAGTAGCCTTAGAGACAACATTCCATGATGATTTCTTGACTAGTTCCCAACTTTAAAAAGAAATGTTGTAATCTAAAGATGGGTATAGTACGCCTCTTGAGCCCCCCTTGGAGAGATTTCCTAATGAAGCACTATTAAAAATACCCACGGAATATTTGTATATATTTTCTTGTTAAAACTACCATACCTCTAAATGAATTTTGTGATCTTATCTAATATAACTTCAATTTCTTATTTTCCCCCTTTTCAAAAGAATAATACTTCTTTTTTATCTTCTAGTGAATTTACCAGCAGTTTACCCAAATCCATCAATCCTGTACATGTATAGTACCTCCTAAAAGATTCCTCCCACTTATGAGTTCAATATTCCTATAGGAAAGGCCAAAAGCCAAAGTGCGTAGAGGTGAAGGAGTATTTATTCAATCTAATTATAATCCCACCTAACTGAATAAGTAGCTTCATCTATAAAAATAGAATCCTTATCATTTGTTCTTAAAATCGATTCTTCCCATATGACATTGTATATGGAAAAAAAATAATATAAGGTTTTCTAATATAAACTAATCTCTTTATAACCAACTTCTTGAATGGGTTAACCAACCCTTTGCATTGAGGGTTAAAAAATCATATGGAACCCTTGATTACGGAATCGTATTTAAGGGCCCTAGTTAAGAAGAGTTTTTTCCTATACCTAAACTCAAAGGATGCTTATTTTTTGCCATAGATATGAAAACTTCCCTTCCCCTTTGATTGGATTTGGGTATTTTCCCTTCAATAAAAAATTAGACCCTTGCCAACATTAGTAGAAAATAGAGATTTTGTTTGCTTATAGGTCTTAAATTGTACTTAATTGGTTCAAAGGTGTTAGAGTCCTATGTAAGATAGTCATCTAAAGTACTAGCCATACTAGTGTTCAAAAGGGAACTTTTTTTTTCCTTGGCCAACACTTAAACCCTCTTGTTAAAATGTGCAACTATGGCCAAATTCCACTTTGGGCAACTCATTTGAAGAACATGATTATTAGAGTGAATTCCCCTTTACCAGAGGTCCAAAGTTGATATAAGGCTCAGTAAATTTGGACAAGGAGAAATATGATTTTTAAGGCCAGCCCCAAGATGTACAGTTAGTTAAGGTTGGCTTGGGGTTAATTGGACAAATCGAAGTCCTCTCCCTCTCATATAAATAAAGAGACCTCCAACCTCATTTGGAAAATTCAAAAAACATCATTCCTTCTCTCTCTTAGATTTAGTCGTTCGTATAGATTGCAGGGCATCATATTCTTCCTCATAGGTTCAAGATTTTGGAGGCATAATTGACTGTTTGGGTTGAATTTTTGCATCAGAATAGTTTAACATTGTTTGAATAAGTTTATCCTCTTTTTTTGACTTAATTTGATCACTAAAATTTCAATTTTGGAGGGCCCAGTTGCTGGAAAAAAAATGGAGGAAATTTCTACACTTTGACTAGTGTTGACTTCAAGCTTGACTACTGTTTTAACCATAGAAAATTACACTAAAATTCCTCTCTTTTGAGTGAGTTTTACTACCCTTGAACAGCTCAATAAGGACATTTTTACTATTTTTTTAACCATTGTTGACTTTCTAGTTAGGGTTGCTTGACTATTGTTGACTAAGATTAGTATTGCACATTTTGATTGAGCTATCTATTAGATTAAGGATTGTAACACCCCCAATTTCTGTGTTGAATTTGAAAAAGTTAGACATTTGAACTTTAATCCGAAGGGGGTGGACCCCAATGGATAAGTATGTTGTAGATATGCTTTCATATTTAAATTGAGAAATAATAAAATGATTGTGCATTTGACAAAGATGAAGTCAGAATCACTTGCAAATCCATGAGGATGGATAAAAAGTAATAGTCAATCTTTCCAAAAATCCTTGAAAGAAATTAATTTAGATTAGGAGGAATCTAAATTTCCCCAATGAAGAGGAAGTAGTTGGGAAGAAGTGAAAAAGGTTTGGAAAAGTGAGGAAAAGCATAAAACAACTTTAAGAGTCCCAAAATGGGGGCCTAGGCTAGCAGGAAAGAAATCATCTTGCTATTACGGGCCTTGAAATTAGAAACATGCTTTGGGGAAATATGACTTAAATAAGCTGCTCCTAAGAAGATCAGAGGTTGGTCTGTCTTGGGAGGTGATCTCAGCTCGGGGGTGAGTCCTGGGAGACAAAGAGGACTCTAAGGTTGGGAGGTTGGTCATTTGCAATTGTGGTATGTTCTGAAATTCTTGTTATTTGTTTTATGATAGTATGAATTGGCTACATATAAAATCAAATTTACTAGTATGATTGATTTTTAGTACTACATTTACGAGAGTCCATCCTAAGGCTTTCACCTTCCAGATTCTGGTTAGTTGTAGACCATAAATCCATAGAGTAGAAACCCCAGAAACTCTAAACCAGGGTCGGTTTAAATCTAAAGTTACTTAGTCTCTACAGATAATTAAATATTTTCTTGTTTCATGTAGATGCAAGGTGATATTATATGCTCATAAGTATATTAGAAAAATATTGTAGCAGAACTGAGGTAAATAAAGTAAAGACATTAGAATATGGAATTCGAAATTCTTCTAGATAGAGAAGTACTTCTACTCTATGGGAGTATTCTAGCATTTATAGCAATTATGGGGTATATTGCATTTTAAATTCACCTTTAGCCCTTGAAATAAATATTATGGCTATGGATTTAATCTATGCTAAATGTATATCATCAAACGCACTATCGAATACATGTATAGGAAATTAACAAAAATATACATATATTACCAAGTATCAATAACTAGCACAATTAGGTCCTTTTAACCTTGACTACAAAGGAGCTATACACATAAATGAAACATATATGTCAAAAAGGGGAAATAGGAATCCGAAATATAGATATATAAACCATATATGTTGAAAAGGAGACATAAATACGAATCCTATATATGAACCATATATGTCAAAAGGGTGATACAATTACGAATCAGTTATGTTACAATGAAATACATATATGATCCTTACAGCTAATTGCACGAACGGATAGTCAAACTACATTAATGTGTGTTGATTAATTAAAATAATATGCCTTTGGCCTATGTCAAACGAGTCCCTCGGACTGTACCGACATTTATAAACCACGGCACTTTGGGGATCGTTTAATGTTCAATGATACGAACAGAAGTGAAGGATAAAACGATAATACTATGTGTACATAACAGTTCTAACCCTAATTATCACGAGACCACGTGGAGATTTTCACAGTTTTAATAAAAATTGTTACGAGACAGCGTGTAGTGTATAAAGGGCTGACTATATAAATCACATTATATATTAAATTCGATGCAAAGTAATTGGATTTCTTTGCTATGTAGTAAGATATAGTGTTAAAATACCAAAGGGGACGTAAATTTACCTCCGTTCGTGAGGAACGCCACCAGCAGTAACCTATATGATTTCAGAATTTAAATTTCCGTTAACGCACAGATATTACCAAATTGAGAGTCGAGAC
The DNA here is from genome assembly GCA_034641835.2 of Pinus albicaulis. NCBI lineage: Eukaryota > Viridiplantae > Streptophyta > Pinopsida > Pinales > Pinaceae > Pinus > Pinus albicaulis. The sequence goes on from CM076582.1 coordinate 1,058,498,144, forward strand.
ACTGGTCATGTTGCCACAACTCGAAACGAAGTCACTCGACATATAATGAATCTGTCTGGCCATGGCACCTTTGACCATAGCCAGGCGTGAGCCAGTTTAACAAGCACAAGAAAAAAATTTTAGCCATAATATAAGTTCGAACAGCTAGCGTCTGAACTCAAACGATATCAGATTTGAATGAAAGCACAAACCTGCAAGTTGATGCATCACTTCCACAGCCGTATGGAGGAATGTAGGGTTTACCTGTAAATAGACATTTTCTTCCTACCTGCTCGTTACATTGATACTTACCACAGTAAAACCAAGAAAATCAGTGCGTTGTGTAAAGAGATATGAACGCCTATTTACCTAAATCGAGATGCAAATAAATCTAAGCGGCTCCAAGAATTGAAATAAAAACAAAAGGATAGATTTCTTCACATGAAACGCGCGCTGAAAGAGGCCGTGACATACCGAGAAGTAGCCGCAACCAATTAGGGTTTGTACTAGAGCAGGTTAGAAAAATAATGATAATGAAAGAAAACTGGTGGTTTCAAATCAAACCAGAGCACCGACTGGAAAATAAAACGACGCTTGACAAACGCTAGAGAGTAGGCTAGGTCTCCAGCCTGAGATGCCGACACGCTGTCTGCTCTGCGAAAAACAATCTGAAGATGAGGAGATACTGTATTCTTTAACAACAAAGGAATAAAAGAAGTCTCCGGATGTAAAGGGAAATAAACACAGTGGAAACCTTACGCTTAATCTCTCCGTTTGGCAGTAGCCGACACCTTCGCTATGACCTCGCGTCACTGCACATGAGGTATCCAGAAAATAATCGCAAGTAGGTGAAGAAACCCTGCATGAAGACAATCACAAAAAACCAGAGAATATAAACGGTAGCCACAACCTGATCCGACTTGACCATCAAGCACAGGCGAAGTGAGTGGTGAAAGACAATGATTCTACATTACAGAAATGAATGGGAATGGTCGAATGAAGAAATCGGCCCCAGAGCCTCAATTAAAAGGAAGCCCCCCGTAACCCTAATCACACTGCCCCAGAAATGCAGTAGATCCCTATGTTGATTGAGGAAGCTCAACTACGTTTATAGGAGGGTACCTGGTGATGTGAAGAAGCGTAGAGGAGTAGGGAGAAGCTACACATCATATGCACAGGAGTAGAGTGCAAACCCTAAGATTAATAATTCTCCGCGGCAGCAAACGGCGCACACAGTACTTGGTCAAACGAAATGACAACTATCAAAACCACCCGTCAAATTCTTGCTCGGTATGGGACGAAATACACAGGTAGCTGGTACTTTCCTCTCATGAGTGAGGTGCCGTCCCAGCCTGCAACACCATCGAACGAAACAAAACCACACTCTCACGTTAAACCAAGTCGAATACGGTGCAATGCGTGTATTACAACCAAGAACTGGCACACCTGCTGTGACTTCCACGTATGAATCAACGCGGGTATGCACTGGTTCGAAATGCTAGTAATAATAAACCGCAGGAAGTTGAAATACATTTGGAGTTGTTACGCAGACCTGAACATCATTTCATTAGCGGCTATCGTATAATTATGAACAGATCGCCAAGTGCTATGCCGCGAACAATCCGACAAGTAATTGGATGAACGCACTACCAAAATGGTTATGATTAGAGTTAGAAAAATCTCTGTTGGGATTAACTTACACGGTATATCGATCCATGTATAAAAATTTGGAGTAAATCGATATGTGTGTTATATATATTATATATATAGTCGATACTCCGACGTATTATCAAGATATATTCACACGATGCAATTTGGAGGTTGGGAGTATACGATAACATTATAAAAAGGTGTATACATGGGTATATATCACATATATATATATATATATATATATATATATATATATATATATCTATTACATGGTTATATGTGTGAGTATTCAAGAATAACATCAAGGGGTATAGTATATATATATGAGCTATGTATATGAGAGCGCATTCAATTAATATTTATATGTGGCATATATATGTATATATAGGTGTTATATATATATATGTATGTGCACTCAAGAAATATTATCAAGGATACATATATACATAGATAGAAGTAACATATGTGTTATATATATATAAGTGGTATATGTATGTATGACTTATATGAAGGTATCGAAAGAGATGAATGAACCTAGTGTCTAAACTTATACTATATGGTGTTTAATGTGCACAAAAAGAATAAAAATGAGGAATATTGAATATTATTAGGAAGGGGTAGTGGAAAAGAGATCTTGAATTTAAATGATATACTAGATGAGTCGATGCAAAATGGAACCCCAGTATAGATATGAAGAAAAAAAAAAAAAATTCCTTAAACTGGAGGTGTTACAAGCATAGTGGTATTGGATCATCTAATTTGAAATTCAAGTCACATTGACTTTGAATCTCATCATTGTACTCTATTGGACATTATCTCTTTGTTTAACATTTTATATTTTATAATAAAAAGGATTGATTAGGGGTTTTCCCCATCTTGGGGTTTTTCTCTGGCTTGAGCCAAATTCTTGTTTTCTCTTGTCTTGGCTTATCTTTTGAATTTTATTGTTTATGTTCTATCTACTGTAAATGTGAATTAATGGTGTATGTGATTGTTATTATAAATTAAGTTAAAATTATCATTGGGCTAATAAAATTACATTGAAGTAATAGTTCCAAGAATAGAACATAGCATTGCTATCTAAAATTAACATGCTGTTAGAGCTGAGCTGAGGACAAGCCCAAGCAAGAGAGAAAATCAATTTCTACTAAGTTCTATTCAGTTTGGGCATATTCAGTTTGGGCATCATCTTCACCCATCTCCATCTAGTTCTATTTTCTAAGCTACCCAGCAACTCTGACATTTTGCAGATTTTGTATATTATAGCCAATCCTTCCAGGATTGACATGAGGTAGCCTTTGGGAGATGAGATATTCAGTCCCAATGTTGTATGGGCCATATATTTGTATATCCATGTATTTTACATATGTTAGCATGTAGTTTCTCTTACAAAACTTCACAGTCATAGCTTGGGTACACTTGTGTAGTAGTGTTTTATCATGACTTATGTACTTGTCTCTTGAGGCTGAGCATTGCTTATCTTGAGTAGAATTTTTTCTCAAGACCTTGTATTCATTTGTTGCTGTTATTTCTTAATAATATGTCTATGGATCCTCATCACATTTCTATGAGTTGAGTGTGACTGCTACTCCATTGTTGTTTTTGCATATTGCTGGATCTCCAACTTTAGAATGTCTTAAGATATTCTCATTGTTGTAGCACTTCCCTAATTTGGGATACTACATTTCATCCTTTGTGTTTCCGATCATTTTTCACCATAAAAAATCATATATGATACTTGTCGTTCTTTTCCAGGGAAGATAGAGCTTTCATTCAGTGACAACAATGCCAAGATGTTGGCACTCCACTAGTTCTCAGAAGGTTGAGAAGGAGACCAACAAAGGTAACCACTGACCACTTTGACCTAGTAGTTATCCCTCTTAGGATGAGAGACCTATCTCAATGAAATAACAAAAAATTGACTAGATCATGAAATATTTTAGGCTACCTATGCAGATTAGGGTTTGATTTTATTTTAAAGGTTTGTGTTGGATGGTGAACTAGGTCTAGGAGAAAACTAGGTCATGGCTTTGAAAATCAGATTTGCAGAGATGTAATGGGGAAAGGTAGGCACACACTTTTGTACTTTTGAGGTATATTGGTGAATATGGTAGATGTATAATGGTTTCAAAATGAGCATGAATAACATGAGTTCGTTTATATCAGAAGAAAATGAACATAAATGTGAAAGCTTCTCCGAAACAGAGCATCAAAATCAATGAATTTTGTTTATCAAGCTTATAAATCAATCACGTAAGACATGGAAATGGAAATGGAAGGTACAATACATTCAAAAATATGATTAAAAAAGAAGAAACACTTCTAAATCACATACTACATGAATCCCACCACAATAGCCGCAAATTTTGTCTATTAGTTCCTCCCAAATTTACAAAGTACACTAGTGTTCCAAGCTCAATTCCAAAACATCCAACCTTTTAAACTAATTAAAAACTATATTATATAGCCACTGAGGTGAATTTCCTCCCTTGGAGGTCTAATTTTCCAGTAATAAAGTCAAATACATGCATCTATCCAAATTCTGGTACAGTTTAGGGAAGTTACTTAACAAATTCCTCCTTTATCTAACCATGAAGAGATATATCCTCAAACCAATAAATGGAGGATAATACATCTATTAAACTCCATTTTTACCATTTACATTTACATTTTGACTTTTGCATTCATCTGCTTTCACCTTTTGACTTTTACAAAATTCAAACTAGAAATTGGACAAAATTAGACACTGAAAATTTAATTAAAATCTTAGAAAATCGTAGAAGTGTAGCTCGATTATGGAGGCCATTTTTCTGCACCTTACTAAAGTTAAAATTGAATTATAAAAGAATAGTAAACTATCCTTGCCTATCTAGTTTCTAGAACATACTGAATTTTTTAAAATGACCCATGGGAAGGCCTTCAAAAACACATTCTCCCAAGGTCTCTCCAGAAGTGTTGTGCCTTGTTTGTAGAAGCTTATGATTCTTTGAACAATATTTGGAAGCTATCAAAATAAAAAATTTGTCTTGAAACAATGAATAAATCCTTCCTTTCATAAACATTGTAAATTTCACAGAAGGGTCGCACTGTGGGTTACATGAAGAGTTGCTCCGAGGGTCGTACCATGCAGAAGGGTGGCACCATGGGTCACGGTGCTCCCAAAATGCAACAAAACCCTCATTTTTTCACAATTTTTTCTCTTTTTGAGTTTTAAAAATGATGGAAAGGAGATATTGAGATATCTATGGGTGAAAATCAGCTAAAAAAAAACCCCTCTTACCCTTTTGTAGCTTGTGATGGTCATTTCTCTTCATGATAGTGGTCCGTGGAATGACCCACCACATGTCTTTCACTTTATTCTGAAAAATTGTAGCTTTGAAACTTTCTTATGTATATTATAGGAACATAGGAAATTATTACATAATATAAACATAAAATTACATTTTTTGAAATCAAAATTTATTGAAAAAACTTGCTTTATTACCACTCCTCCAATAGCAATATTTTATACATGAAATTGCAGTATTGGAGACCTTGAAACCCTAATGAACTAACAGTGACACTGAAGTGAATGAGACCATAATGGAGATGAATAAAATGATGATACACTCAGCTAAGTAGTGACATGGACCAACAATTTGAAAATTTTGGGAATGGAAAATAGTGATAAATATAATACCCAACGACATATTTTTTTCTTGAAGACCTAATGAAATGAAAAAAAATTGACTATGAGACCCTAATAGGTCATGATAATATTCCATTTGATCATTGGTGATAGGATGCAAAGACTAACACTAACATATGCAATGAAGAAAAATCACTAACTCCTTTTGCGATATTGAATGCCATATTATTGTAATCAATAATTATGTTGACACTTGAGTTGCTAGTGTTGTGTCAAAGAAACCATTTCTCCCTACCTACAAATGTCGAAATACAGGATGGTTTTAAATTTAAAGACACAAAATAAACAAAAAATAAAGATATGACAAAAAATAGACCTGTAGGACTATAGTGGTTGAGTGTGACAGGGACACCAAAAACTGAGACTAGAGTTATTTATCATTTAATATTAGTCATACACTATCTATGTGAAAATAAATAGGTCCTAGCCTCATCAAATCCAACTTCATTTCCCATCACAAATAAGAAACAAACAATGTAATTATTAAATATGAAACATCAATCTTAAAATAACACAGATGAAAGAAATGTTGCTACAATTTTACAATGAAAAATACAAAATATAGAACCCATTGTTACTTGAATTGGACATATAGTAATATTGCATGATAAACGGAACATATTTACCAAAATAAGAGTCCTAAGGTATTTCAGTTTCCTAGTTCTCATCTTTGTCCTGATTCTTTACTTTCTAAACATGATATTCTCCAAATAAGCTGCCATTATGAGCCTCCAGAACATTATGTTTTTTACTAAGTTCATGAAATAAATTTGTTATATTGTTTTCTCCCATTCTATCACAATTTTATCGCCAAACTACTAGCGCTCTTTCATATGGAAAATTGTTAATGTCATACTTTGTTACATATAATATTAAACAAGTATGCACATTTTTATCAAGCTTTTTCCTCAACTTATACTTCTACAATGATAATGCACTAAACATTCTCTCATCCTCCCCTGATCCCAAAATCATGGTTTGACATAAATATGCTAATTTGAAATAATCTAATATGTTTTCTTGCAGGTATTGGCTAGCACTTAAAGTACTCCCTAATCTTTTTATAGCACCATTTTGATTAAGATTCTTCAAAAAATGATATTACTTCCACATTGTTTCAGCAAAGCATCCACCTTGTTGATACAATTTTGATGAATCTAAAATACCCTCAACCTGTTCTCCATGTATTGAAACTTTCTTGCAAAAGTGGTCTACTAAACATTTTAATCTCTTTTGAAAATCGGCTTTTAAATTTATTTCACATTGAAATTGTTCCAATATTGAGATTATACCCCACACATGGCCTCCAACAATCCATCTCAGGGAAATCATTCTCTTATCTCTCACAATAGTGATCTTGCAATTTCTATCAAATTCTGTCTCATGAAATCATAATATTATCAAATTGGTCTCTTAACATGGGGAAATATTTGGTGATTCATCGTGTCTTACTAATATATTGTAAGAGAACCATATATCCATGCATTGCAATACATAGTATCCATTTTTCATCAAACATCAAATATTTTTCAGTATTTTCTATAGTGATGATCTTAATCCAACTTTTAAACTATGGACCAGTAAAAGAGTCTAGCGTCATATACAAATTATCCAATCCAAGGCATGCTAAATTTCTCACATTTTTCTATTCAAAAATATACATTGTGCATTTCGGAGACATTTTCATGAGGACATTCATTTCATGTAGCATAGGAACAATTCCAGCCAATTTCAATAATGTCTCTATATCAGTTAGTCGAAAAATAAGATCTTGAGCTTTGTCTACATTGTAGTGATTTTCATACATCAACCCTACCAAAGATTTGAACTCACCAAATAATCTTTCAGATGGTCCATTTAAAGAGATCCATCTTGTATCAACATCTTTCAGTACTTTTTTTTCATCTATAACACCATCTGAAAATTGTTGAAACTCTAAATATCATTTCGGACTATGAGAAAAGTATGCATGAGTCTCATGTACAAGTCATCTTCAACTTTTGAAATTGATGGAAACTTGCTTACTATTTTAAATGCAAGATTCATCCTATGAGGTCTATAATGAATATTAAGAATATATGGCAAAACTAATAATTTTAGTCTAACACAAAGGCCATTTCTTTTTCCTTGCATTAACCATGCTCCATATGATCGAACACATACCAACTTTTTTACAATCATTAAATGATCCATACCACTTTCCTTAAAACTATTAAGAACAAGTTCATAAATATTTCCTGTTGTAGAAGTATCTCTCATATTTTTAATCCCACGTAGATAGGAATTCATAATATGGTCATTAACCATATAAATTCTCATGCAGATCCATGAAGTATTATCTATAGTCATAACCCCATCCAAAGACAATGCCAAAAACCTAGCATTTGAAATCTCCTGCTTCAAATCATCCTTTTCTACTTGAGCTAGATATCTTGCCCATTCCCAACCACTAATTACAGATGAATGAAAAGATGGAAATTTTGGCACATGAAGAAAAGATAGAAATTTCATGTGATATGGATAATATTTCATAGGACGACCTATACATAAGATGTGAAATATAGTTCTCAATTGTATCATCTTGGATGACAAAGTTATTTCCATCATCTTTTCAAATAGAGATATGATGGTTCCTCCACTTGCCTCAAGTTTCCTCTTACTTATTAAATTTTTCTTCTATTTTTCCACACATTGGATATGTCGACAACACTAAAAATATTTCCATCTGATAATATATTTACTTTACCATTTAAAATTTTCTTTTCATACACCTTTCTTGCATGCTTTTGTACTATATCTAGATTCATTTGAAATTTCACTACCTTGAAACTTCTCCAACTACACACAATACATATAACTTCTCGTAAACCCTCATTCACATTTGTAGGAATTATTTCTTCAATAAGTGGAAAACTTGAAACCCAATCCTCTTGGAATTGTCTCCCTATGGTCCACTGGCCTTTTTCATTTTCCATGAATGGTTTTTGTCACCTTCCAAGGAAAATTCTTTAACATTTTCATCACCAATTTCTGTTGAAATTGCAGTTATCGCACCTTGATCACTTGAGGAACTTGTTCTTTCATCCATCATATGGATATTAGAAACATTTTCACAAGAGTTAACATCTCTCAGTAACAGATTCTTCAAAGGAGCTTAAAGCATGAAGAGAATGTGTATTCTTGGATTGAGGCTTTTGAAAGTATGATAATACATCCATTTTCCTTGATGGTTTCTTCCGTGGATTAGCTTTTGACATCTCACTAAATATTCCAAACGTAAAATTTCAAATCGATCTAGAAACCTACATCAATAGTTTTTAACGGTTAAGAATTACTAGATCTGTAAGTAGCATTCAAAGTAAAATAAGTGTAATTTTCACAAAAACCATTAAGAATTTTTTTATTAAAATGTTGTGTCAAGCCCAAAAGAAAAAATAAATCATTATACACAAAACAATAACATCATGATTCATTATCTATAAATCAAAGGACATCATTCAAATCTAAAATATATAAAAATTTCCACCACTTCTATCTAACCTTCCTAACTCAGACTTCCTATCTAAACTACACTACTATGCTTCGCCCATTTTATATTAAAAGCTACTTGTAATGTCCCTATAGACTGTGAGCCCATGGTAGTGTCCCCAGTCAGGAAGAAGCCAAAAATACTAAATATAAAAAGGCCAAGTCAAAAGCAAGGCCAAGAAAAAAGAAATGGGCCTGGATGACACCCCTGTCCCAGCTGAGAGGCACACATTTGATGGCCACATTTCATATATTCATACTTGTGGTTTTTGTTTCTGGTGCTAAAATACATGTGCTTTTTTTTTCATGCCTTGCGGGCCTTTTTTTTCTTGTGGTTATTATCTATGAGATGGCCATAAGAATAAGAATTCATTCTACTACAATATCATACCTCCATACCACTACAAGATGTAGAGAAATTGGCAACAATGTGTCTCGTTAAGGCACTCCTTGTGTGAAGGTTGTCGGCTCAAAATCCAATGGGTACATTCATATATCCCATGGATACCTTACAATATTCCATGTCTAGCTTTAATGTTTAAAGGGAAAAAGGATCTATGATACCCATAAGTCATTCATTGTCTTTGGATGCTCATATTTCCTCTATAACTGAAAGTTTTCACTTGAGCCTTTTTCACTTGAATTTATAAGGTATATTCACATGACCTTTTAGAATAATTCTAATTTTTAATCAATTTGACTCTTGATGCATGGAAATATTTAAGTACGATGATATAGGTGGATATTGGTGGCCACCCACCTATTCCATTTGGACCCGCAACATCAATTCTTGCAGCTTTTCACTTCCAACAACTTATTATTTTTAGCAGGTTTTCAGGTCCTGCATGCCCGAAGCCATTTTGGGGCCTTAATTATCCAGGTGGATATTGGTGGCCACCCACCTATTCCATTTGAACCCCCACCATCATTTCTTTCCATTTTTAGGTTTTTATAAAACTTACTATTTTTAACAGTTATTCATGTCATGAACTTCCGAAGCCATTTTGAGGTCCTAAACGACGTTTTTTCATAAAATCGAGAGCAACATGGACTATCATTGTTGCACCAAAAGTTGTAGTCCTCGAACAAATCCTTATAATGAGCTATTGAGCGCGTCAAACAAATATCGGATGCCAAAGTTACATCCCCGGGAAGTTGAAACACCAATTTACCCAAACAGGGCCCACAATTTTGGTGCTTCATCTCCTAGGGTTAGGTTTTTGGATGTTTCAGATTTTAAATTGTTTCTCAACAATAAATAGGCTCTCAAGCCTCATTGTAACACAGTTCAGGGGCTGGTAGCCGTCACATCTCTTCTCAAGGATACGCTGCCAGTACCCTAGCTCATTTATTTCCATTATGTCTATAATAGGCCTTCGAGCCTCAATGTAACACAATTCAGGGCTTGCGTACGCCACATATCTTCTTAGAGATATGATACCAGCGCCCTAGCTTGTTTCTTTTATGTTTGTAAGCTTATTTTAGTCATTATTTTATTAATAAAATGAAGCATTATTTTCGCTGCATCTCTGTGTTTATGGTTATATCTATATTCTATTGTGTTCCTGCATAAAATCTGGATCATACCACCAAAATTACTTATCATTATCCTCACCTATAGACTATGAAGTATGTATTCCAATATACTATTATCTAAAATTCATGTTATTCAAGTCACTCTCGTTCATTTCTTGATAATTGAAAACCAGAAGGTTAAAATTGAAGGATACTCTCATTTAGTCCACACAATGAGTAATTTAATGAAACCTTTATGGAAAATAAATCCAACCATATCAATGTAAATTCCTATCAAATTAAGAGTTGGAAATATATTTTGAAATTTGTGCCAGATTGACCTTGTTATAGTCTATAACACTTTCAATTGAAGTGCTCAGATCAAAGCTTCAAATGAACACACAATTTGAGATTTACCAAGGTATAATGCAACCTTCACAACTGAAGAATATAGGAGATGACTCATAGAACCTCCAATTTTCTTTAAAATAGATGATGATATTGAACCAATGTCTCAAGAATTTTTACCCTACGGAGGTATGTTCATTGAATATATGATAGTTGTAGTCTCAGAACCTGGTGCCTTCTTCCATCAACGGGAGTTATGAAATCACTTTATTTTAAGTCATAGGTCATTCAAGATACCTTTGAGTGTACATAGGTTAAGTCCATCCACACTGTCTTTTTGGTGGATGACCCTCAATGAGGGTCTTAAAGAATGGAAAAAATTAAAACAAGCATTACAACATCGTTTTAACACAATACATGAGTATAAAGTGATCAATATTATTAGAGTTGAAGAGGATCAAGTGAATTTTTCATAGTCTTATCAAGGAAATAAGGACCCCGAAGTGCATCCCAATGGCTGCATCAAGAAGTGGAAAAGAGACACATGCCTAGAGTGGTACTGGGTACACCGATTTATACACACTTTGGGGCTATCGTTAATCATCAATTATGACCTCCTTTATTCTTGGGAATGATAGCATGCCTTTGGGATCATTTTATTTCAACTAGGGTCGATTTCATAAGCACATGGATGATCCTTGGAAAGAAGTACCACCATCTAGTTGAATAAAAATGTTTAGATAGATGACAACGAAGGTTGGGGAAATTTATTCATGCAGTAATTTTGTACCTCTAAGAATGATAAAATGATGGTTCAAGAAATTTGATGAACAAGTAAAGGGAGAGTTTACTTTAGTAATTTAAGAGTGTTGGTGATTTAATGGTTGTGTTGAAACTTGTGATATTCACTTATTCAGAGGATTGCAATTACACAAGAATTTTCTTTACTAAAAAATTCCCATGATAGAGATTTCTTTAGGATAGAATCTATTTTTAAACTTCGTCATAATGAACTCGATTCAATGTCTTGTGCAACAAGAAATCCCTAGAAAAGGATAATTGAAAGTTAAAAACATACTGACTGTTGTGGATCATTATTTGCATATCCTTTTATATTTTATTTCGAACTGCATATCCTTTTTATATTTTATTTCGAAAATCAAAAAATCTGGAAATTCGAAAAATATGCTATAGTATGAAATTTTTATACTTTAGCATAAAAAACAAATGCAATGTTTTTATAAAAGCATGATGTACATAAAAAGCAGTCATAAAGCATTATTGTAATATGAATATTCTCAAGTTAAACTACGAGCAATTTCCCGAGCGGAGTTGGTGATCGCGAATAAGTGGTTCTAGATTAGTTATTACGGGGCGGAAAGCAGCTCGGTAATTATTTAAACCGGACCCCCCGTAGTTGACTCATCAAATCTTGGGCAAGCCGTGATCAACGGCTAAGATTCACTACGGAGGGCATGGGTTGAAGTTTTCTGCCGTACTCTCGAACCCCCCGTAGTGACGTCATCAGACAAGGTGGGAGATAGCTGTCCTCCTCTTCCGAAAGTTTTGAGCACGTCATTTCAACATTTCCATTTGCTTTGGATGGTCAAAACACTTTTCTCAGAAAATCTTACTCACAGTCAGGATGTTACATTTAGACTGGAGTATCTTAGTCATAAGAATTCTCCAACAACTCAGCGCGAACTTTGGAAGAGGTGCAAGACATTTTCCATAGACACGGCAAAGGGGACTCCAGCGTCTTAGCCACGCGTAGCTTCTCAGCCATAAGCAGCCGTTCAGCCACCAGCAGCGGTTGAGGCCGCAACTATTTTAGGAGCACCAGTTCACATTGATTAGAAATTTTTGAACCCTGGCGGAACCGAGGATCGGGAGTGGAACCCGAGCGCAGCAAAGAATGGAACCTGGAGAGGCGTAACCGTGACACAGGAACAGAAATGGCGGTTTAGAACCGAAGGGTGGTAATTTTCACACCACTATTATAAGGAAAGTGGTTTTGATAAATTTGCATCGATTCCATAGACTTCGTGACACGTGGCTAGGCCATTGTTCAAATACCACCATTTAAACTACGATTTCGCGCGTTAAGGATCGACGTTGGACGCCGAGCGGAATGTATATGGACCATTGATCAGAAAGTTCGACATCGGACGGTGATCATGTGTCGTAGTTGCCAGAAGTTTAATAAAAGCGCCCAGAGGTTAGCAAGGTATGGTGTGTTCTGTGGATGGATCGTTTGGTTAAATTGTGGGACCCGACGGGAGTTATATATATAAATGAATTGGTTTAACTATGGGTTTCGATGTATTTTGGTCTTAATATAAGTTCGATGGAATATGTTAAAGCATTACAACCACATTTGCAAGGTCCAAACACAATATATAAGTCGGGGATATATATAATGGTTGTGGCGCGGCATTACATGAGTTAATGTATGGTTTAATGGCCAAATTATTATGTTACATATAATGTTTGAATATGCCAAGACATGCATATATCATACCCACTGAAATATTACGGTGTGGTGTCTGAATTGGAACAGCATGGGAGCCTTGTTGCCGGGGGTAATATGAGATTGGAGTTATGTTTTTAGTGAAATCATGTAAATGTAATAAGACTTATTTGAGGCACATGCCTCCGTAGTAGTAGTTAGTTTAAGCAGCTAGATTCAGTTAAAGCTGTTAGAATGAATCAGTTTTATTACTGGAAACTGTTATGTGTTATTGCATTTAAAGACAATTGCAAGGAAAAGGAAGGTTCCGAGTTTTGGACTTTGAAGCCTAATTTTGTACTGAAAAATATTGAATCAATGAAAAGTTTTGCAAGTTTCCTTCATTCTATCTATGTTGAATATTTTTCCAGTCTTCATTTCGTTTCCATATCTATGAATAAAATAGAGTGATTTGAGTTGCAGGTCTCTTGATATCTGTGTATCTAAGAGTTAAACATCCTTAATGGGTGCTCCTCTATTTTAACTTTATTGTTGCTCACTTCTTCAGGGTTTTATAATGGTAGATTCTGTTTTAAGCAACATATCAAATTTAAATCCTTTTCTTTCTTTTTCTTCCATTCATTCACTTCAGCATAAAGAGAACATGGCATTGCAGAACTTGTAGGGGTTTGATATTTGGAGATTATATTATTAATATTTGAAGGTTTAATAAACAGAGACAGATATACACTTTTTTGTGACATAATCTTTAATGTCTTGAGCATGGATTCCTTTACACAGCAAGGAATTGTTTCTCAAGGAACAACACTGAATATGAGGCAATACTCTATATGTTAGTTGGTGGAGCTCAAAATTGGAGGTTTCCTTGAGAAGCACTTCCAAATATTTAATTTCATTGCATGTCATTTCTTGTTTTTACAATATCCTTGTATAAAATTCCAACCTTTCAAATACATACCATTGCTCTAAAAAAATTATGAATTAGACAAAATGTCAAAGTTTTCTAAGTGAATGGTAGAGGTCGTACATTTTCAATAATATGTTAATGAAAGGGGATGTTTATATATTGTTTATAAACAAAAAAATTTGATTACAATGGATCCATTAGATACTTATGTCAACAATCCAATATAATGGATTTTATATAATAAATTTCCAAGATTTTGACGTGCAGAATTGGCAGCATTAAAAGGTTGTAAAAATTTTGAGAATGAGATTAATTAAATGGTTCTGCATGGTGAAAGGGGAGACTAGTCAAATGGATCCTAAGTCACTAGGTTTGGCAAACTTAATCGATTAAATTTAAAATTTGCCAAACTTTAACCCCTCCCAAAGTTAATACAGAAAGTTTTTCGAATTTAATCGCGAACACCAAAGGAAAATTTGAACTCGAATTTAGATGAAAATTTAATCGATTTTTTCTTTAAAGTTCAAAATTTTTCTTTAAGTTTCGCAAAATTCAGCGGTGGGTTTCATTTTTTTTTTCTTTTGGCTAAAAATCCATCATGATTTTCCGTCGTGATGATTTTTCCTCTGCTCCTCTAAGACTGCTCAAAGGCGCTGCTCCTCTGCATGAAGTCGGCCCTACTCCTCTGCTCGAAGTCAACGCCACTGGTCCTGCTCCTCTGCTCACAGCCACGACCCACCAGCCCTACTCCTTTGCTCATGTTGCGGCCCTATAGGCTACTCCTTTGCTCACGCTGCACATGCATCACAACCAATAGCCTTTAGGCCCACCATACTCACTTTACTAGCCCACCGGCCCTCCACTGCACCGGCCCACCGGCCCTCCACTGCTCCTCTCGAGCCTTGGCCACTCGGCCCTCCACTGCTCGAGCTTGAGCTCCTCTCGAGCAGCCTCCTCTTCACTGCAGCATCCATCTCCTGAGTCCCGACTCCCCAGTGGCCCATAATCCACTATCCAGTGGCACACAGTGCCACTGTGCCACACACTAGCCTCGGCCCTCCAGCCTCCAACCTTCCACGTAAGTGAGTTTAAATTTTTTATTGCAATTTTTTTTTAAATTAATTTTTACAATAAAATTAAAAAATTAATTTACTTCTAGTGCTTATTGTGAGTCTATGAGATTCTGGGACTGTGATTAAAAAAATAAGTGGAATTTTACTGTTTACACGCAGTTTTTTTTAAAATTAATTTTTACAAAAAAAATTAAAAAATTAATTTACTGCTAGTACTTACTCTAAGTGTGTGACTAAAAAAATAAGTGACAGTTTACAGTTTATACACAGCTTTAAATGAAATTCCTGTTTGCAAAATATAAAAAAATTAAAAAAAAAAAAGTTTTTTGCAAAAAATTTCATGTTGCAAAAAATTAGAACTAACTGAAATGTAAATTTTTAAAAAAATGCAGAAATTTAAACCTTTACTTCAGTAATCAAAACCTTTAAAGTCTAGTGGCACCCCAAAAATCAACTGTTGTAGCATGGAACTTTGTCAATAAAGAAGGGAAAAATATTTTGTGTCAGCTTTGTGGACATCAATTCACTGGCTCTTTCACTAGAGTAGTGGATAACCTTCTCAGTATTAGCAATGGAAGTGGAGGTGGTGTTGAAGGATGCACTAAGATATTAGATGAGCAAAAAACCGTAGTGGAGAAAATCTATTTCACTTCAAAGACAGAAAAAGAAAAAAGGGAGAAGAAGAGGCAGCGAATTAAGAGGGAGATTATCGTGTCTTCCTAAAACACCATTAATTCAATATCAAACATTGGTGGATCACGTTCTACTACAGTAAAAATAGGTGGAACCAAAACATTAAATAATTCTGGAAACCTGTGGAGAGACAAGAAGTTGATGATGGTGTTGCAAAATTCTTTTTGCATGTGAAATTCCCTTTAATGTTTCTAGGTGTACATATTTTAAAATTTTAATTAAAAAGGCCATTGATTTTGGGAAGGGTTATGTTCCTCCTAGATCTGAAGCTTTAAGGACCACTTTTCTAAAGAAAACAACAGACAGAGTGACAAAAAAATTGTCTAAGATTAAAGAGTCTTGGATGTATACAGGATGAAAAATTTTGAGTAATGGTTGGTCAGATTTTTGTCATCACCCATTGATCAATGTGCTTGTTTAGAGTCCTCGAGGGGTACTTTTCTTGAAGGCAGCTAATGCAATTGATCAGGTGAAGAAATCAGAATTTATTTTTGGAATTTTGAATGAAGAAATTCAAAAGGTTGTGGAGAAAAACATGGTCCATGTTATTATAGATAATGCATAAAATTTTGTTGGTGTAGGGAGGATGATTATGGAAAAGTATAATCATATTTATTCGAACCCTTGTGTAGCTTACTGCTTCGATTTGATGTTGCATGATTTAGCCAAATTTCCTTGGGTCAATGAGACAATACGAAGAGCCAAAACAATTGCAAACTTCATCATCAACCATCATCTCACTTTGAGAATATATAGGAAGAATGCATCTAAAGAGTTGTTGAGGCCTTGTGATACAAGGGTTTCTACTTTTTATATTACTCTGAAAAGAGTTGTTGAGGAAAAAGTAAGCCTTAGAGCTATTTTTTGCAATAGTGAGTGGGAGAGATCTCCCCTTTCAGGAAAAACAAAGGGGAAACATGTTGAACAAATAGTGTTCAATAATGGCTTTTGGGAAAATGTAGACAAGGTTTTAAAAATATGAGGCCCAATTGTTAATATGCTCTGCATGGTTGATGGTGATAAACCTTGTATGGGTTTTGTTTATGAAAGCATTAATCGTTTCAAAGAGGTCATTGCAAGTTCTTTTAATAATTTGGAAGTTGATTACCAGGAGATACATGAATTAATTGATAAAAGATAGAAATTGATGCATAGTACATTACATGCAGCAACATGTTATTTGGACCCTAGATTGTCTAGATTATCAAGACATAGGGATGAAGAAGTCATGAATGGACTTATCTAGGCTATTGAGAAGGTAAATCCAGATCCAACAATTGCAGGTTTGGTCAGATCTCAATTGAGGGCATACAGGTTAGAAGAAGGGCTATTTGGTACACAATCAACAAAGTATGATACGAGTAGAAGTGATCGAGTAGTATGGTGGGATTTTTATGGTCGAGGGGCATGAGAATTGCAAAGTTTTACAATTCGTATATTAATTCAAGGATCAACTGCATCAACATGTGAAAGGAATTGGAGTTCCTTTGACCACATTAATTATAAGAAAAGAAATAGATTTTTATCTGGAAGATTAGAATATCTTGTGTATGTTCATAGTAACTTTCATTTGGCTTTGAAAAATGTGTCGAAAGAGTCATACAATTCTTCTACTCCGTGGATCGATCATGTTCCTAATGCATCAAGGGATGAAGCTACTTCTTAGAATGATAGTGACATTGAAAGGGAATTCGGTGATGAATCTGATGATGAGGCATCTAGCAGATTCAAAACCCCTACTGCTCTTGATGACACAGAACTTTTTGATATCACAAGTGAGCTAGGAGAAAATAAAGAATAAACTTGTATTCTAGTTTTAGACTTCTATTTTACTTTTTTCTAGACTTCTAGTTTATTTTTTGCATGAACAATATTCTAAAACTGTCAAACTACTTTAAAGTTTATATATTTTGAATTTTTTTTATCAGATTGTTTTCAATATATGAAATATGATATGGCTCATGGTTTTGTTGAATTTGATATTTGAATATGGCCTACTGTTAATGTCTATGATGAATTTCTCACATTGTTTACTATGTATGGAAGACTGAAGTTGGTTCTTTATTGGCAATTTGGCACTCGCTTTCATGGTTTATATGTGGAAATGATGTAAATGTTTGAGCAATAATCCTATCATCTATGTGTTTGCAATGTGCATTATGCACTTTGAAAATTGACATGCTTATTTATTTATGTGCATCATATTTATCTTTCAACATGCTTAAAATTGTTATATATATATATATATATATTCAAATTTCTATATGTCGAATTTTATGCCGATCTTTATTGAAAAAATTTGAGGTGCCAAACTCTATTCGAATTTCAACGTCTTCAAACTCGAACGCAAACACGAACCTTGTGACTTAGAATGGATCTAGCCATGAGGTTATAGAATGGCTATGCACCAAGCCATTAAAAGATCAGAATCAAATCTTCTTTTGAAGAAAGGGTTTCAATATTGATCTAAGCCTAAATTAGATCAATGAAAGTGAGGACATGATTTTGAGTCAATTCGTTGGATATATTAATGTGATATGAGGAAAATGATATAGTGTATCATGGGCTAAACGAAGGGTCAATATTAATGATTTATGTCATAAAAATTAACATGGTAGACTCTGTGTTATTTTGACCTACTCTCAGTTGATGGAACTAGAGTTCATTGGGTTGCATTGGCATGGATTAACATTTCTATGTGAGGAGTGCCGTTATAAATTCAACGTGAGAGGGTATTTTTCAGTCAAGTGTTGACAGCATATTCACCCAACAAATAAATCATTACCATGTTGTCATCGTTGCTAGAAAAGTCGCGTTGTCAAAATTGTGGAATCATAAGTTGAGTTGGAAGGTATGTGGGTTCTTGTTTCCACTTCCTTGAAATTATACCCTCATCATTTATTAAGTGTAGGTGTTGGTAAGGGAAATTGATTCCTTGGGAAATAAAATCCATTTCCAATCAAATTATAGTGCATAAAAACTTTAATAGTAGAGTAATTGATCCCTTGGTTGATGGAATAATTACTCAAATTTCTTAGAGAGCTAGAGGGTTCCAAAAACATTTTTGAAGATTTGAATTAGTATGAGTCCAAATCAAGTGTAGGAATTGAACTCTGGTTGGAAACATGGTAAAAATGACGAAGGGAGATCACCATAGAGTTCATGATGCAGTTAAATGTGAGAATGAGTTGATGAGTGAATTAGGATAAGGAATCGACCTCTTGGGAGAAATCGTTCAAGTGAGAATGTTTCCTTGGTAGATTGGTGTGTTGAATGGTAGATTGAAAGATTGCATTGGTCAAATATCTTGATGAAAGAATACTTCAAGTCTAGAATTGTTATGAATTCTGTAACTCTTAGATGCACGAGTGAATTGTATGTAGAGTTAAATTTTTGTGGATATGCAAGTGCATAAAGCGGTGTCTATTTTACCTTACAATTGGAAGCCTCTCTTATCCTTATGCTTGAATAGTAATTGTAATAAAGAAATATCAAGGAGAGTAACTCTTGATTTCATGTTCCTTTGTGCAAATTTTTGTACACAAAATTATCCACATTGTTGGATAATCTAGAAAATTTATGTCACCTATCTCTCAAAATACTTAACACATGATTCCCAATTCCTCTAAATGCATAAGATTTGGATGAACTTCTAGAGTCCATCAAAGAAATGTAAGATGAAAATTTTTTGGAAGAGCTTAATTCAGACAATTAATCACCAATTTGCATGGGATGTCCTAGAACACATGAAGAACAAGGGAGCCTAATAAAAGCTAGGCTATGCTTGAATCCTAAACTTCATTAGGTCTACATAAAAAGGTGTTATTCCTTTCAGAATTAGTTGGATATAAATTTGGTTATTTTCTTAGAAATGACATAAAGGGAAAGAATTATAAATGATATGTATTTGTGTAGGGTGTCATCTTCATGTTTTGATTTGGGCCCTTTTAGAGAACAACCGCAAGGAATCTAATTTTTGCATATGACATTCCAAGTAAGGAAATTTGAAAAGGCTTTGAAGATCGAATTTATACATTGGAGGATATTGGCATATGCTTTTAAAAGGATTGGGACTTCATAGTTGTCTCAAGCACACATGAGAGTGTTTCTTATAAAGATTATGAGATTGATACACTATATAGTTTTTTTCAAATTGAATAGATTAGAATGAAGCATAAACCTAATGGAAACATGACACAGGTTTTTGAGGATGGATTCTTTTTTCATGAGGACATACAAGTGCATTGGCATCGGGGAGAAGTTGGGTTCATGTTTTGTTGCATTTTCCAAACTTCATTTAACCTTTTTATTGTTCATGTCTTAAACTCATAACTACATATTGCCCTCTTATTGTGGGTTCTTAACCCTTTGAACCCTAAACCCTTTTGACATGAATAATGATGTAAAATTTCTTATAATCGTTAATTTATGTCTCTAACAAATTAAACCAGACACGAATATTGGCATTGAAAAATGTTTACAACTATTTCTTGAACGATAGAGGATGGTTGCTAGCACGGAACATCTTGAAAAAGGAGATTTCCTAGCTCGGCTCATTGAGATCAGTTATATTTCTCACTTGCATTATCTGGCTAGGTCAAGCTTGCTAATTGCTGGCTCGGATTGATGACAAAAATGGGGGTATCCATGGACACAACCAAGGATGCATGGAGGGAGGGATGCTATGTGGGGGTTGTAGCCTAGTATCTCACCCCTTAGAAGAGAGATTACAAAGATGAGACAAAGCCTTTTCTAAGTAACTTATGAATAGAGATTACAAAGATCTATGGGGATTACAATAGATTGGGTGAAGGAACCCTTGCCTGAAGAGATGGAGTCCACCTAATCCTATTGGGCAGCCTGCTCAGCCCAGTAGACAAGCATTCAACATTCACCAGCGAAGCACTAGTAGTGTGAAATTTGAAATAGACTCCACCAAACTAGCTACCCTGCCCCACCAAAACATAAATATAGTAAGCACACGGGATAAGCTAACCCACCAACCAGAAACCTGAAACATTTATATTATCAGATTGCTACCATCCAACATAACAAGCAATGCACTCAATTTCAGGAGTACTAGTTGATGCAATCTATTTCCTTTAGACGATAAAATTAGGCTTATAGAGATAGAGAACAAAGGCCCCTTCAAATGGTAAGATAGTTGTGTTTACATATGCGATTGAAGGTTGGACAAGGGACAAGGAATCCCTGCACGTAAGGAATCTGGACACAATTTTTGAGATAAGGAATCCTTACACTGAAGTTGAGGCCCTCATCATCTGCATTTCCCTCATCATCGACGTAAATCCATCATCCGTGTTAAATCCATCATCCGTGTTGCCCTCATCATTGGTGATATCAACATCCTGCTTGAGTTAAAGTTGTCCCACTATTACAATCCCCATTGAGTACATTTATTTCTATTTTGTCCAAATCCAGGCGAGGATCCAAATTCCCAATGGCGCTTCTGAATGCTTCAATATCCATCCACAGTATGATTATGCCTCTTGCCGAACAAAACAAGGATCGAGTCAATAATAAGTCAAAATCAGTTTTTCATTAGTTGAAACGACAACAAAATATGTGATAGAGATCATGCTTTGAATCTTTAAGAATATCTGGATCTGTCAGAACTCTGAATATTATTCCAAGGAGCCCTTCGTTATGTGAGAGCAGATTTAAAATGAACTCAATACAAATTCCGATCAGGTCCATAGGCTTCTCAACCAAGTGGAGTGATTGAGCGAGGAGAAACAAAAATGAGATGATCCAGTAGCTATATAATGTAACAGGTAGATGAGTAACATGCTCAGGATATTCAATGAAGC
The DNA here is from genome assembly GCA_034641835.2 of Pinus albicaulis. Classification (NCBI taxonomy): domain Eukaryota; kingdom Viridiplantae; phylum Streptophyta; class Pinopsida; order Pinales; family Pinaceae; genus Pinus; species Pinus albicaulis. The sequence goes on from CM076582.1 coordinate 1,058,519,829, forward strand.
GATGTGCTCTCCTGAGGGCAAGGGAATCCATAAAGCCTTTTTTTTTTTAATGGTGGAGTATAACATAATTTTTAGCCATCTCTCTATGCTCTTAATGTGCTCTTCAATTTCTGCTCCTCGATAAATGATTAGAAGTGCCCCACTTTGGGTTTGATTCACTCTTATATTTGGTCCAAAAATACAAAATTTGGTGTTATAATTAAGTTATATCTCAGTTCAAGAGCTCTGTATCTCTAAAGAAATGTCCTGATAAATCTCCCAACCTCTATATCATACCACCAAATCACATCTACCACTGGTCAAATGTAAGTGAAATGAGATTTGTGGCTGCCATCTAAAATTGGTGAATGCCATTCCAATCACCCTCCAAGCTAATAAATTCCAATCACCCTTCAAGCCAGTAAATCCTGGGCGAATGTCACACCTCGCGTTAGGAAATTTTTTTTTTTTCTAACACACATGTGTTCATACGATTATCTGGGGATGTATATATACATCTGTTACCTACATATATACTTATATATATATCTCTGTATAACATATATGTCCAACCTACATTTATCAACCATATCCTTTTGAGTATTTATACTCCCCCGGATATAGGTGAAGTACACCTCTTATTAAGATATCTGACCCATATTTATATACCCATATAAATATAAGATATAATAGCTTCTTCATGGATATAATTTTTTTTTTTTCGAATCCCAAAGTATTACATCCTTCTTATGGATATCTATTTGTGATAATGCCTCTTACCATCTTTTATTTTATCTACAATCATACACCTATATCTCTTAAGTACACATACAATATATTTATACATATAACTATAGGTTTTTTTCCAAATTTACCCCCAAACCTTTATGTATAAATAATCTTCCACGAACTCCAAAACCTATATATATTCTCAGGTTAATTCATTTGCATTTATGTCATTCTATCATAAGATAGAGAAGTTACCCTTTTGCCTATACGTAAAGGTAAACCTTGATCATTCGGCCCATTATATTCATACGGATTTAGATAAGCTTTAACACATATATATATTCTTGCATTATATATATATAATTACTAACTATTCCTATGGACGCCGAAAAGCTTCAATATACCTATATATATATTCTCGCATGATATTTATATATACCATAATTGCATTATCATTTAAATCTGGCTAGTGGAATAGGCACGTATACGAAATAATCATATACCCTATCCAGCTCATAAAATGGTTTAGTTACGATACGACGATTGTGTATAACCATCGGCTTACTGTTTCATAATGCTTGAATGATAACGTTACTTTGAGATCAATCGTCAGTGGCTCGTTTCAATTTCCTGCATTGTCATTATTAACCATTTTCTTTGGTTCGTATCACAGGTACGAAGGCGGTTTGCGTTTGGTTGGAGTGTTTGTATGGGTAAACTTACCACGGCCAGGTTCGCTATCATTGGTGCGAGCACCCAACCACCGCCCATCGTGTCTCCCTCGCACCCGCTGAAAGTTTCCAGGTACATTTTGGGATCGCAGCTATGGTACCTTGACTGGAAAACCTCGATGGGTGTCCACACAAGTTAGGGGTCCGATGGTCTGGCTCACCTCGGCGAGGACGGAACACAGTGCTTGAGCCGGATTTATCTGCGTTGTCCTGACATTTTCAGGGTTAAAGAATTCCGAGTACTCTATCCAGGTACCGATTTATCTGCACGCCAAGATTTGTAAGATCCCGCCCTCGGGATTATTGTACAAACACTTGGCACCTGAAATTAGGGTTTCAGGTTTCTGTCTTTACACGTTCAACCAGCAACGGCACTTAGGTCACGGTTCGCCTCCTTAAAAACCCAGTATGCCTATTGCGATTTCATTTCCCCAGTCTTTGTTTCCATTTGAGTTTCTCGTCCACTGGTTTTATGGTTTCTCAAATCCACACCGCTTGGCAGGGAGACCAGGGTGAACGTGTTGAAGCCCAACCGTCTGGACGAGTATTTCTTTTGTTGATCTCACGCAATGGTTTTAGGACTGAAGGATTGTGGGGTTATTCGCGTTGAATATTTGTTTTCTGGAGTTTTATCACTTCGATTTCTCTTACCTGGGTGGTGGTGTTTGTTTACAGGTATTATCTCTCGACCACGCTGTCCCTGGTTACCATTGGCCGTGCGGCCAACTCAACCTCGTCTGCATGCGGCGTCAAGAACTGAGGGTGGTTTACAGGCCTCGCCTTTATCTACTCAGCTCACGATTTCAACTTTTACTACCCTACAGTTACTTTTGGTTTGTTCTTATGTCCTTATGTATATCTGATCGATTGATCACTGTGGATGCTAACATGATATAGTTTTTTCTTTCGTCTATCGCATTGCGAAGTAATTTCAGGCGGCCATATTTGTGACTAACATGAGTGTATACCCTAGGGTTGAAATTTTAGGGACTGTAATATGGGTTCTAACAGTATAATCTGATAGCCGGCCGAATAGGAATTATTGTTCTCTTTCCATGCTGGTCGATTTGATTACGTTTATCCGATACGATAGAAAATTCTGTTTGATATTGCACAGACATGGCTACGCCCTTTTCAAACTGGAGAGTACTGCTGCGCATCTCCTGAGCATGGTAATCTGTAAAGTTACGTTGACTTATACTCATCTGATTACGAAGCGTTAGGGTTATATATCGTTGGCTTTCCACTGCAATTTATGATATTGTTCTTTTTCGTTCTATTCTACATAGAACAAAACTCCAGAGTTGGGACTGTCGGTTTAGTCGAGCGCGTTCTTGTAATAACGTTTCGACCAACAGTCTGATAACACAGAGTCACGTATAGATTCGCCTTACACTAATCACCTACCCATACTTACTCTCTGGTTATGCGCAGGCTTCAGATATATTTACTCGCCGCACTATTTGTTGATAACGCAATGTTATCAGGGTGACTAGTTTAACTCACGGTTTTTTACAGTTTGATTTTTAATGTATATGTATATCGTTATGGCTAAATTTTTATGGCACGTAATTTTCATATTTCTGTGATATATATATATATTTCTCTTTGTATATATGGTTCATTCCTATCGATCAATATCTATGTATAGGAATCGCATATCCATCCTTTGTTTGTAGTCGAGGTAAAAATAATTTGTTTGGTTAGCACACGATGCTTATTCAATGTTTTTAAACGCACCTACATCGCATTGGTATTATATTTAGATATGGATTAAGCCTCTTAAACTGAAATTTTCTTCCCGATTCTTAAGGATAATTTTAAAATGCGACCTTCCTTATAGTTACTATGATCGGTACTTCAAAGGTGTAGGATGTTATAAGAGCTAATTTTTCCATTTCATTTTTTTTCGTTTTGTGTAGATGCGTATATAAAGGTATTCGATATATATCAATTGATTGCATACCTTAAGCATTGATTTACTCCATTGCCCTAGTGCTTATTTATCACGTTAGAGATGAAGCTAGAATACAACTACTCTATAAGTGTTATGAGTACTCTAACTCTTTTATAATGGTGATTTACTTTGGGATTTAATAAGAAGTAAAGTTTTCATGTTATAGAGTACTTACTCTTAACTTCCATTTTTCTTTTTGAGGTATGCTATTAAGTAGTTACTAGTGCTGGACCAAAGGACCTTCATTGTAATTCCAGAAGTTGCTACAATTCAAGTTTTTCAAGGACAAGAGTAGGTTTAAAGATAGAATCTATACACTTATAAATGTTATAATGCTCATACATTTTAGAATGACTCTTTTTCTAGCACAATATTTTTGTCACATTCTAATATCTTGCTTTCTTTATTTTGCTATATACCATGCATACATCAGTACTGTTATACCACTTGTCTAGCATACATAAGAGCATAAAATATCCCATGTGTATATACAGGAACAGAATAATATTTCATGATTCATGGGGACTAAGAAACTTCAGATTTAAGCCAACCTTGGTTTAGAGATTCTGGAGTTTCTACTCTATGAACTTTCTGGTCTGCAACTAAACAAAATCTGGAAGGTGAATGCCTCAGGATAGATTTTGTTAAATGTGGTACCAAAATTTCTCAATGCCATACAAGTAAATTTTATATGTAGCCAATTCATACTGTAATAAGACATATAAACAAGAATTTCAGAACATACCACAAATCTGCAAAATGACCAACCTCCCAACCTTAGAATCCTCTTTATCTCCCAGGATTCACCCCCGAGCAGAGATCACCTCCTAGCACAGATCAACCTCTGATCTGCCTAGGAGCAGCTTATTTAAGCTCATAATTCCCCAAAGCATGTTTATAATTCTGCGTCCAGAATAGCAGGATGCTTTCTTTCCTGTTTAGCCTAGGCTTCCCATCTTGGGATTCTTTAAAGCTGCTTTAAGCTTTTCCTCAGCTTTTCCAGCTTTTTCTCACCTCTTCCCAACTACTCCTCTTCATTGGGGAAATTTAGATTCCTCCTCAAATCTAAATAACTTTCTTTCAAGGATTTTTTGAAAGATTTTTGGGGATTTGTTGCCTTATCCCTCCTCATGGATTTGGCAAGTGATCTCAAATTCTCTTTTTGGTCAAAATGCACAATCATTTTATTTATTTCCTCAAATAAAATATGCAAATACATTCACACCATACTCATCCCTTGGGTCCACCCCCTTATGATTAAAGTTCAAATGTCTAACTTTTAAAAATTCAACACACAAATTGGGGGTGTTACATATTCCCCCTCTGAAAATAAACATCGTCCTCTGTGTTCTTATTCAACTACTAGAGTTCATTTAAACAAAAATGGATACCTCTCCATCATTTCAGCTTCCCTTTCCCAAGTGGCTTCTTCAGCAGTAAAGTGCTTCCACTGCACCTTTACTCTGACCACTGTTCTGTTTCTCAATTCAATTTCTTCCCGCTCCAATATTTGAAGCGGTTCTGGCAGAAACTCCCCTTCTGGTTCCACCTGTACAACATTTCAATCAACTATGTGAGAAGCATCATGTACATATCTTTTTAATAATGAAACATGAAATACATTATGCACTCTAACATGGGGTGGTAAGGCCAGCTTGTAAGCCACTGGTCCCACCCTTTCTAAAACTTCAAAAGGCCCACAATATCTAGGAGCCAGTTTTGCACAACTTCCTGCATAAAGTGTGCTCCTTTTGGGTTTAATGCGCAAATACACATGATCCCCCACTTTGAATTCTCGGTGCACCCTTTTCTTATCAGCATAGCTCTTCTGTCGGTCTTGTGTTGTCTTTATATTTCTCTGTATTTGTTTAACAATTCTTTCCATCTCTTGTAGTGCATCTGGTCCCAACACCAGTTTATCCTCTGGTTGACTCCAACTCAAGGGAGTATGACACTTTCTCCCATAGAGTGCCTCAAACGGACTCATCTTAATAGAGGATTGGTAGCTATTATTATAAGCAAACTCAGCTAGATGCAGATACTCTTCCCACTTTGATGGTCTATCCATCACATACATTCGCAGCATATCCTCCAAGATTTGATTCGTCCTTTCTGTCTGTCCATCTGTTTGAGGGTGATAGGCAGTACTAAAATTCAGCTTAGTACCCATCCCTCCAAACAATCCCTTCCAAAATGCTGCTGTAAACTTAGCATCTCGATCTGAGACAATTACCTTGGGAACTCCATGAAGCCTTACTATCTCCTTCAGGAAAACATTGGCTACTTGAGCGGTTCCGAAAGTAGATTTCACTGGTATAAAATGAGCAGCTTTTGTGAGAGTGTCTACTACTACCATCACCGAATCATGTTGATATTTAGTCTTGGGTAATCCTGTTATAAAATCCATGGAAACTGTGTCCCATTTCCATTCTGCAATTGGCAGGGGATTTAAAAGCCCTGCTGGGTGTTGATGCTCAACTTTGACCAATTGACATTCCATACACCTACTTAGATACTCTGCCACATCTCTCTTCATTCCTGGCCAGAACAACTTCTTCTTCAAGGCTGTTAACATCTTTTGATATCCGGGATGTCCTGCATAGGGCTGTTTATGATATTCATCTAGAATTTCTCTTTTTAATGACTCTATATTTGGAATATACAACCTGTTTTTGTAATAGAGCAGCCCTTGTGGGTTTTTAGTGTAATCTGTTTTATCCCTTGTCTGTAATTTCACCAAGAGTGCTTCATAGTGGGGATCTTGAGTTGCTGCTTTTCCCACCAATTCCTCTATCTCCATCTGGGCACTACTCCCAATGTTGTTTAAATGTTGACAAGCATTCCTACTTAAGGCATCAGCAACTTTATTTTCTTTTCCCTTGATATGTTTTATGTCCATATCAAATTCACTTAGAAAAGACAGCCATCTAGCTTGTCTTGCATTCAGGTCAGTTTGGGAAAAGAAATATTTAAGGCTGATATGATCCGTCATCAATGTGAACTTCTTCCCCAACAGATAGTGCCTCCACATTTTTAAAGCATGAATAACAGCTGCAAATTCCAAATCATATGCACTATAATTCTGTTCATGAGTTTTCAATTTCCTAGACTCATAGGCAATAACTGAATTTTCTTGCAATAGGACTCCTCCTAGCCCCTCTCTGCAAGCATCTGTACATACCACAAACTCTTTATCAGGATCAACAATTTTTTATATAGGAGCTGAAATAAGTTTCTGTTTCAATTGTTCGAAACTGTTTTGACATTTCTCCGTCCACACGAACTTAACACCCTTCCTTTGTAATGAGGTTATGGGATTTGCTATAGCAGAAAATCTCTCCACAAATCTGCGATAATAGCCTGCAATTCCCATAAATGATCTTACTGCTGAAACATCAGTTGGAACTGGCCATTCCTTAATTGCTTTTACCTTTTCAGGGTCAACTGCCAACCCTTTTTCAGAAATTATATGACCCAAATATTGAATTTTATCTTTATAAAATTCACATTTACTGAACTTGGCATATAGTTGATTTTCTTTCAAAGTTTGCAACACTATTCTCAAGTGTTCCTTATGTTCTTCCTCATTTTTGGAGTAAACTAAGATATCATCTATGAACACAAGAACAAATTTGTCCAAATACTTATTCAACACACTGTTCATCAGACACATAAATGTGGCAGGGGCATTTGTCAAACCAAAAGGTAAGACTACAAATTCGTAATGCCCATACCTGGTTCGAAATGCTGTTTTGCTGATGTCTTCTTCTTTAATTCTGAGCTGGTGATACCCAGTCCTTAGGTCTATCTTGGAGAAGACTGAAGCTCCTCTCACTTGATCAAAAAGATCATCAATTCTAGGAAGTGGATATCTATTCTTAATGGTCAACTTGTTGAGTTGACGATAGTCAATGCACATCCTAAAAGTTCCATCCTTCTTTTTAACAAATAAAACAGGTGCTCCCCATGGAGACACACTTGGTCTAATGTAACCCTTATCCAATAATTCTTGCAGCTGCATCTTCAGCTCCAACAGTTCTGGCGGACTCATCCGATAAGGAGCTCAGGAAATAGGTGTAGCTCTCGGCACCAGATCTATAGAAAAGTCAATCTCTCTTTTGGGGGGAAGATGAGGGATTTCCTTGGGAAAGACTTCCTTAAACTCTCTGATGACTGGTATAGCATCCAGTAACTCTTCCTCAGTTTTCTGTTCTATTTCTTCTACATGCACTGCATAGACTTGGTATCCTTTTCTAGCTGTTCTTTTCAATTGTAAGGCTGATATTTGTCTTACTACAATGGGTTTTGGTTTCCCTTTTAATGTAAAAGGTTTCCCTTCCTCATCTACACAATGAAGGGTTTTATCCCAGCAGTTCATCAGGGCTTTCTTCTTTTCCATCCAATCCATTCCTATCAGCAGATCATAGGATCCTAATGGCAATATGTTTAGATTTACTTCTGTTGGGAACCCATTTAATTGTATTGCTGTTTTGGGCAACTTATGTGTGACTTTTCTCTTAGTTCCAGTGGCCAGCTGTACCAACCATGACTGCTGAAATTTTTCAGGTTTAATTTTACATTTTTCTGCAATTCCAGGACTAATGTAACTCAAAGAAGCACCTGGATCAATCAAAACAGTAATAGGTAGGTCAGAAATCTTACCCTCCATTTCCACCATGGTTGCTTGATGTTCTGCTTGCCGATTTTCCAAGGCTGCACTGATAGTTGGTATGCTTCTGGCTATGTCATTGACTGTTGTTGCCTCTCGCTCTCTGCTGATCATATGAATATTTCGATGGGGACAATCCCTCATCATATGGGGTTCTCCACAGCCCCAACATTTCAGAGGTTCCTTCATTCTGACTGTCCCTTCCTTTTTATTGTTCCCTTCTACTGGTTTTGAAACCACTTGGGACTGAGCAATTTGACTTTCCTTTGGTTTGCTGAACTTTTTCCTTTGATGATCTCTACCAAAATTCCTTAAATATGTTGGTTTTGGTCTTTTGCCTTTGAACTCACCCTTGTTCAGCCAGCTCTTCCCTTGTTCCGCTTTACCTTTAAACTGCTGATAGCATAATCTTGCTTTTCTAACAGCTTCATCCATGGTCTTTGGGTTGTCAAATTCAATTTTCTCCTTGTAAACAGTAGGCAAACAATTTAAAAACCTTTGCACTTTTTCCTTTTCTTCTCTAATGTAAGGGACATACCTCAGTAAATTAGTAAACTTAGTGACAAACTCATCAATAGTGAGCTGTCCTAGCCTAAGTTCATGGAATTCTTTTTCTTTATCGTCATAATAACGTTCATTCAAATAACGACTTTTGAACTTAGTCTGAAAATCTTCCCAAGTAACTGTCTTTTCATCAATGGCATGCACCATTTTTGTCTCTTCCCACCAGAGTGTAGCTTTTCCTTGTAGCTGGTACACAGCTAATCTAGCCTTCAGATTTCTCTCATATTCATAGACTTGGAAATACTTTATCATGTTCAACAACCAAGCTTCAGCATCCTCCTCCTTCTCCCCATCATAGGAGGGAGGTTTGATCTTTCTAAATTCTCCCTGCAACTCTCTTTTCTGCTTATGTTGATTTCTAGCTGCATCCTCATCCTCAGATTCATCCATCTTTCTTTTTCCAGAACCTTCGCCTTCTTGGCTGTTCCGGGAAGTTAGCTCTCTGATGAGCTTTTCCTGCTCCTTACTGGCTGATGACAACATGTCATTTTGGCTTCTTAATTCAGCCAACTCTCGTTGCATCCGGTGCAACATAGCCAGTACCGGGGCATTGGGATCTGGAGTAGCAAACTCATCCCGCAGATCCACATAAATCCCTTCACCTTCAGCCATTTCAACTGTACACACTTACAACACAGATTAGCAAAGTTTGTAAACTTCAAAAAAAAACAAAATATGTAATAAACAGTGAGCACAAAACGACAGCCCAATTTGTTGTAACACGCTACTGTCACACCTCTCATTTGGGAATTTTTTTTTTTTTTTTTCATTTCCTAACACAAATGTGTTCCATACGATTATCTGGGGATATATATATACATCTGTTACCTACATATATACTTATATATATATCTCTGTATAACATATATGTCCAACCTACATTTATCAACCATATCCTTTTGAGTATTTATACTCCCCCAGATATAGGTGAAGTACACCTCTTATTAAGATATCTGACCCATATTTATATACCCATAGAAATATAAGATATAATAGCTTCTTCATGGATATAATTTTTTTTTCGAATCCCTAAGTATTACATCCTTCTTATGGATATCTATTTGTGATAATGCCTCTTACCATCTTTTATTTTATCTACAATCATACACCTATATCTCTGTATCTCTGTATATGTATATGGATCGGTGGCATACTAATCCCTTCAACCATTTATGAGTAATTATGATTCCTCTTAAGTACACATACAATATATTTATACATATAACTATAGGTTTTTTCAAATTTACCCCCAACCCTTTATGTATAAATAATCTTCCACGAACTCCAAAACCTATATATTCTCAGGTTAATTCATTTTCATTTATATCATTCTATCATAAGATAGAGAAGTTACCCTTTGCCTATACGTAAAGGTAAACCTTGATCATTCGGCCCATTATATTCATACGGATTTAGATAAGCTTTAACATATATATATATTCTTACATTATATATATATAATTACTAACTATTCCTATGGATGCCGAAAAGCTTCAATATACCTATATATATATTCTCCAATGATATATATATATACCATAATTGCATTATCATTTAAATTTGGCTAGTGGAATAGGCACATATACGAAATAATCATATACCCTATCCAGCTCATAAAATGGTTTAGTTGCGATACGACTATCGTGTATAACCATCGGCTTACTGTTTCATAATTCTTGAATGGTAACGTTACTTTGAGATCAATCGTCAGGGCTCGTTTCAATTTCCTGCACTGTCATTATTAACCATTTTCTTTGGTTCGTATCACAGGTACGAAGGCGGTTTGTGTTTGGGTTGGAGTGTTTGTATGGGTAACCTTGCCACGGCCAAGTTCGCTATCATTGGTGCGAGCACCCAACTACCGCCTATCGTGTCTCCCTCGCACCCGCTGAAAGTTTCCAGGTACATTTTGGGATCGCAGCTATGGTACCTTGACTGGAAAACCTCGACGGGTGTCCACACAAGTTAGGGGTCCGATGGTCTGGCTCACCTCGGCGAGGACGGAACGCAGTGCTTGAGCCGGATTTATCTGCGCTGTCCTGACATTTTCAGGGTTAAAGAATTCCGAGTACTCTATCCAGGTACCGATTTATCTGCACGCCAAGATTTGTAAAATCCCGCCCTCAGGATTATTGCACAAACACTTTGGCACCTGCAATTAGGGTTTCAGGTTTCTGTCTTTACACGTTCAACCAGCAACGGCACTTAGGTCACGGTTCGCCTCCTTATAAACCCAGTATGCCTATTGCGATTTCATTTCCCCGGTATTTGTTTCCATTTGAGTTTCTCGTCCACTGGTTTTATTGTTTCTCAAATCCACACCGCTTGGCAGGGAGACCAGGGTGAACGTGTTGAAGCCCAACCGTCTGGCCGAGTATTTCTTTTGTTGATCTCACGCAATGGTTCTAGGACTAAAGGATTGTGGGGTTATTCGCGTTGAATATTTGTTTTCTGGCGTTTTATCACTTCGATTTCTCTTACCTGGGTGGTGGTGTTTGTTTACAGGTATTCTCTCTCCACCACGCTGTCCCTAGTTACCATTGGCCGTGCGGACAACTCAACCTCGTCTGCATGAGGGCGTCAAGAACTGAGGGTGGTTTACAGGCCTCACCTTTATCTACTCAGCTCATGATTTCAACTTTTACTACCCTACAGTTACTTTCGGTTTGTTCTTATGTCCTTATGTACATCGGAACGATTGATCACTGTGGATGCTAACATGGTATAGTTTTTCTTTCGTCTATCGCATTGCGAAGTAATTTCAGGCGGCCATATTTGTGACTGACATGATTGTATACCCTAGGGTTGAAATTTTAGGGCCTGTAATATGAGTTCTAACAGTATAATCTGATAGCCGGCCGAATAGGAATTATTGTTCTCTATCCATGCTGGTCGATTTGATTTCGTTTATCCGATACGATAGAAAATTCTGTTTGATATTGCGCAGACATGGCTACGCCCTTTTCAAACTGGAGAGTACTGTTGCGCATCTCCTGAGCATGGTAATCTGTAAAGTTACGTTGACTTATACTCATCTGATTACGAAGCGTTAGGGTTATATATCGTTGGCTTTCCACTGCAATTTATGATATTGTTCTTTTTCGTTCTATTCTACACAGAACAAAACTCCAGAGTTGGGACTGTCGGTTTAGCAGAGCGCGTTCTTGTAATAACGTTTCGACCAACAGTCTGATAACACAAAGTCACGTATAGATTCGCCTTACACTAATCACCTACCCATACTTACTCTCTGGTTATGCGCAGGCTTCAAATATATTTACTCGCCGCACTATTCTTTGATAACGCAATGTTATCAGGGTGACTAGTTTAACTCACGGTTTCTGACAGTTTGATTTTTAATGTATATGTATATCGTTATGGCTAACTTTTTTATGGCACGTAAGTTTCATATTTCTGTGATATATATATATATATTTCCCTTTGTATATATGGGTCGTTCTTATCGATCAATATCTATGTATAGGAATAGCATATCCATCTTTTGTTTGTAGTCGAGGTAAAAATAATTTGGTTGGTTAGCACACGATGCTTATTCAATGTTTTTAAACGCACCTACATCGCATTGGTATTATATTTAGATATGGATTAAGCCTCTTAAACTGAACTTTTCTTCCCGATTCTTAAGGATAAATTTAAAATGCGATCGTCCTTATAGTTACTATGATCGGTACTTCAAAGGTGTAAGATGTTATAAGAGCTAATTTTTCCATTTCTTTTTTTTTTTCGTTTTGTGTAGATGCGTATATAAAGGTATTCGGTATATATCAATTGATTGCATACCTTAAGCAATGATTTACTCCATTGCCCTAGTGCTTATTTATCGGGTTAGAGATGAAGCTAGAATACAAACTACTCTATAAGTGTTATGAGTACTCTAACTCTTTTATAATGGTGATTTACTTTGGGATTTAATAAGAAGTAAAGTTTCATGTTATAGAGTACTTACTCTTAACTTCCATTTTTCTTTTTGAGGTATGCTATTAAGTAGTTACTAGTGCTGGACCAAAGGACCTTCATTGTAATTCCAGCAGTTGCTATAATTCAAGTTTTTCAAGGACAAGAGTAGATTTAAAGATAAAATCTATACACTTATAAATGCTATAATGCTCATACATTTTAGAATGACTCTTTTTCTAGCACAATCTTTTTGTCACATTCTAATATCTTGCTTTCTTTGTTTTGCTATATACCATGCATACATCAGTGTTGTTATACCACTTTTCTAGCATACATAAGAGCATAAAATATCCCATTTGTATATACAGGAACAGAATAATATTTCATGATTCATGGGGACTAAGAAACTTCAGATTTAAACCAACCTTGGTTTAGAGATTCTGGAGTTTCTACTCTATGAACTTTCTGGTCTGCAACTAAACAAAATCTGGAAGGTGAATGCATCAGGATAGATTTTGTTAAATGTGGTACCAAAATTTCTCAATGCCATACAACTAAATTTTATATGTAGCCAATTCATACTGTAATAAGACATAGAAACAAGAATTTCAGAACATACCACCAAATCTGCAAAATGACCAACCTCCCAACCTTAGAATCCTCTTTATCTCCCAGGATTCACCCCCAAGCAGAGATCACCTCCTAGCACAGATCAACCTCTGATCTGCTTAGAAGCAGCTTATTTAAGCTCATAATTTCCCCAAAGCATGTTTCTAATTCTGCGTCCAGAATAGCAGGATGCTTTCTTTCCTGTTTAGCCTAGGCTTCCCATCTTGGGATTCTTTAAAGCTGCTTTAAGCTTTTCCTCAGCTTTTCCAGCTTTTTTTTTTGCTCACCTCTTCCCAACTACTCCTCTTCATTGGGGGAAATTTAGATTCCTCCTCAAATCTAAATAAATTTCTTCCAAGGATTTTTGAAAGATTTTTTGGGGATTTGTTGCCTTATCCCTCCTCATGGATTTGGCAAGTGATCTCAAATTCTCTTTTTGGTCAAAATGCACAATCATTTTATTTATTTCCTCAAATAAAATATGCAAATACATTCACACCATACTCATCCCTTGGGTCCACCCCCTTAGGATTAAAGTTCAAATGTCTAACTTTAAAAATTCAACACACAAATTGGGGGTGTTACATATTCCCCCTCTGAAAATAAACACCGTCCTCGGTGTTCTTATTCAACTACTAGAGTTCATTTATACAAAAATGGATATCTCTCCATCATTTCAGCTTCCCTTTCCCAAGTGGCTTCTTCAGCAGTAAAGTGCTTCCACTGCACCTTTACTCTGACCACTGTTCTGTTTCTCAATTCATTTTCTTCCCACTCCAATATTTGAAGCGGTTCTGGCAGAAACTCCCCTTCTGGTTCCACCTGTACAACATTCCAATCAACTATGTGAGAAGCATCATGTACATATATTTTTAATAATGAAACATGAAATACATTATGCACTCTAACATGGGGTAGTAAGGCCAGCTTGTAAGCTACTGGTCCCACCATTTCTAACACCTCAAAAGGCCCACAATATCTAGGAGCCAGTTTTGCACAACTTCCTGCATAAAGTGTGCTCTTTTTGGGTTTGATGCGCAAATACACATGATCCCCCACTTTGAATTCTCGGTGCACCCTTTTCTTATCAGCGTAGCTCTTCTGTCGGTCTTGTGTTGCCTTTATATTTCTCTGTATTTGTTTAACAATTCTTTCCATCTCTTGTAGTGCATCTGGTCCCAACACTAGTTTATCCTCTGGTTGACTCCAACTCAAGGGAGTACGACACTTTCTCCCATAGAGTGCCTCAAACGGACTCATCTTAATAGAGGATTGGTAGCTATTATTATAAGCAAACTCAGCTAGATGCAGATACTCTTCCCACTTTGATGGTCTATCCATCACATACATTCGCAACATATCCTCCAAGATTTGATTCGTCCTTTCTGTCTGTCCATCTGTTTGAGGGTGATAGGCAGTACTAAAATTCAGCTTAGTACCCATCCCTCCAAACAATCCCTTCCAAAATGCTGCTGTAAACTTAGCATCTCGATCTGAGACAATTACCTTGGGAACTCCATGAAGCCTTACTATCTCCTTCAGGAAAACATTGGCTACTTGAGCGGTTCCGAAAGTAGATTTCACTGGTATAAAATGAGCAACTTTTGTGAGAGTGTCTACTACTACCATCACCGAATCATGTTGATATTTAGTATTGGGTAATCCTGTTATAAAATCCATGGAAACTGTGTCCCATTTCCATTCTGCAATTGGCAGGGGATTTAAAAGCCCTGCTGGGTGTTGATGCTCAACTTTGACCAGTTGACATTCCATACACCTACTTAGATACTCTGCCACATCTCTCTTCATTCCTGGCCAGAACAACTTCTTCTTCAAGGCTGTTAACATCTTTTGATATCCGAGATGTCCCGCATAGGGCTGTTTATGATATTCATCTAAAATTTCCCTTTTCAATGACTCTATATTTGGAATATACAACCTGTTTTTGTAATAGAGCAGCCCTTATGGGTTTTTAGTGTAATCTGTTTTATCCCTTGTCTGTAATTTCACCAAGAGTGCTTCATAGTGGGGATCTTGAGTTGCTGCTTTTCCCACCAATTCCTCTATCTCCATCTGGGCACTACTCCCAATGCTGTTTAAATGTTGACAAGCATTCCTACTTAAGGCATCAACAACTTTATTTTCTTTTCCCTTGATATGTTTTATGTCCATATCAAATTCACTTAGAAAAGACAACCATCTAGCTTGTCTTGCATTCAGGTCAGTTTGGGAAAAGAAATATTTAAGGCTGATATGATCAGTCATCAATGTGAACTTCTTCCCCAACAGATAGTGCCTCCACATTTTTAAAGCATGAATAACAGCTGCAAATTCCAAATCATATGCACTATAATTCTGTTCATGAGTTTTCAATTTTCTAGACTCATAGGCAATAACTGAATTTTCTTGCAATAGGACTCCTCCTAGCCCCTCTCTGCAAGCATCTGTACATACCACAAACTCTTTATCAGGATCAGCAATTTTTAATATAGGAGCTGAAATAAGTTTCTGTTTCAATTGCTCGAAACTGTTTTGACATTTCTCAGTCCACACAAACTTAACACCCTTCCTTTGTAATGAGGTTATGGGATTTGCTATAGCAGAAAATCTCTCCACAAATCTGCGATAATAGCCTGCAATTCCCATAAACGACCTTACTGCTGAAACATCAGTTGGAACTGGCCATTCCTTAATTGCTTTTACCTTTTCAGGGTCAACTGCCAACCCTTTTTCAGAAATTATATGACCCAAATATTGAATTTTATCTTTATAAAATTCACATTTACTGAACTTGGCATATAGTTGATTTTCTTTCAAAGTTTGCAACACTATTCTCAAGTGTTCCTTATGTTCTTCCTCATTTTTGGAGTAAACTAAGATATCATCTATGAACACAAGAACAAATTTGTCCAAATACTTATTCAACACACTGTTCATCAGACACATAAATGTGGCAGGGGCATTTGTCAAACCAAAAGGTAGGACTACAAATTCGTAATGCCCATACCGGGTTCGAAATGTTGTTTTGCTGATGTCTTCTTCTTTAATTCTGAGCTGGTGATACCCAGTCCTTAAGTCTATCTTGGAGAAGACTGAAGCTCCTCTCACTTGATCAAAAAGATCATCAATTCTAGGAAGTGGATATCTATTCTTAATGGTCAACTTGTTCAGTTGACGATAGTCAATGCACATCCTAAAAGTTCCATCCTTCTTTTTCACGAATAAGACCGGTGCTCCCCATGGAGACACACTTGGTCTAATGTAACCTTTATCCAATAATTCTTGCAGCTGCATCTTCAGCTCCATCAGTTCTGGCGGGCTCATCCGATAAGGAGCTCGGGAAATAGGTGTAGCTCCCGGCACCAGATCTATAGAAAAGTCAATCTCTCTTTTGGGGGGAAGATGAGGGATTTCCTTGGGAAAGACTTCCTTAAACTCTCTGATGACTGGTATAGCATCCAGTAATTCTTCCTCAGTTTTCTGTTCTATTTCTTCTACATGCACTGCATAGACTTGGTATCCTTTTCTAGCTGTTCTTTTCAATTGTAAGGTTGATATTTGTCTTACTACAATGGGTTTTGGTTTCCCTTTTAATGTAAAAGGTTTCCCTTCCTCATCTACACAATACAGGGTTTTATCCCAACAGTTCATCAGGGCTTTCTTCTTTTCCAGCCAATCCATTCCTATCAGCAGATCATAGGATCCTAATGGCAATACGTTTAGATTTACTTCTGTTGGGAACCCATTTAATTGTATTGCTGTTTTGGGCAACTTATGTGTGACTTTTCTCTTAGTTCCAGTGGCCAGCTGTACCAACCATGACTGCTGAAATTTTTCAGGTTTAATTTTACATTTTTCTACAATTCCAAGACTAATGTAACTCAAAGAAGCACCTGGATCAATCAAAACAGTAACAGGTAGGTCAGAAATCTTACCCTCCATTTCCACCATGGTTGCTTGATGTTCTGCCTGTCGATTTTCCAGGGCTGCACTGATGGTTGGTATGTTTCCGGCTATGTCATTGACGGTTGTTGCCTCTCTCTCTCTGCTGATCATGTGTATATTTCGATGGGGGCAGTCCCTCATCATATGGGGTTCTCCACAGCCCCAACATTTCAGAGGTTCCTTCATTCTGACTGTCCCTTCTTTTCTATTGTTCCCTTCTACTGGTTTTGAAGCCACTTGGGACTGAGCAGTTTGACTTTCTTTTGGTTTGATGAACTTTTTCCTTTGATGATCTCTACCAAAATTCCTTAAATATGCTGGTTTTGGTCTTTTGCCTTTGAACTCACCCTTGTTCAGCCAGCTCTTCCCTTGTTCCGCTTTACCTTTAAACTGCTGATAACATAATCTTGCTTTTCTAACAGCTTCATCCATGGTCTTTGGGTTGTCAAATTCAATTTTCTCCTTGTAAACAGTAGGCAAACAATTTAAAAACCTTTGCACTTTTTCCTTTTCTTCCCTAATGTAAGGAACATACCTCAGTAAATTAGTAAACTTAGTGACAAACTCATCAATAGTGAGCTGCCCTAGCCTAAGTTCATGGAATTCTTTTTCTTTATCGTCATAATAACGTTCATTCAAATAACGACTTTTGAACTTAGTCTGAAAATCTTCCCAAGTAACTGTCTTTTCATCAATGGCATGCACCATTTTTGTCTCTTCCCACCAGAGTGTAGCTTTTCCTTTTAGCTGGTACACAGCTAATCTAGCCTTCAGATTTCTCTCATATTCATAGACTTGGAAATACTTGATCATGTTCAGCAACCAAGCTTCAGCATCCTCCTCCTTCTCCCCATCATAGGAGGGAGGTTTGATCTTTCTAAATTCTCCCTGCAAATCTCTTTTCTGCTTATGTTGATTTCTAGCTGCATCCTCATCCTCAGATTCATCCATCTTTCTTTTTACAGAACCTTCACCCTCCTGCCTGTTCCAGGAAGTTAGCTCTCTAATGAGCTTTTCCTGCTCCTTACTGGCCGATGACAACATCTCATTTTGGCTTCTTAATTCAGCCAACTCTCGTTGCATCCGGTGCAACATAGCCAGTACCGGGGCATTGGGATCTGGAGTAGCAAACTCATCCCGCAGATCCACATAAATCCCTTCACCTTCAGCCATTTCAACTGTACACACTTACAACACAGATTAGAAAAGTTTATAAACTTCAGAAAAACAAAATATGTAATAAGCAGTGAGCACAAAACGACAGCCCAATTTGTTGTAACTAGTGCTCCGATACCATTTGTCACACCTCTCATTTGGGAATTTTTTATTTTTTTTTTCATTTCCTAACACACATGTGTTCCATATGATTATCTGGGGATATATATATACATCTGTTACCTACATATATACTTATATATATATCTCTGTATAACATATATGTCCAACCTACATTTATCAACCATATCCTTTTGAGTATTTATACTCCCCCAGATATAAGTGAAGTACACCTCTTATTAAGATATCTGACCCATATTTATATACCCATATAAATATAAGATATAATAGCTTCTTCATGGATATAATTTTTTTTCGAATCCCAAAGTATTACATCCTTCTTATGGATATCTATTTGTGATAATACCTCTTACCATCTTTTATTTTATCTACAATCATACACGTATATCTCTGTATCTCTGTATATGTATATGGATCGGTGGCATACTAATCCCTTCAACCATTTATGAGTAATTATGATTCCTCTTAAGTACACATACAATATATTTATACATATAACTATAGGTTTTTTCAAATTTACCCCCAACCCTTTATGTATAAATAATCTTCCACGAACTCCAAAACCTATATATTCTCAGGTTAATTCATTTGCATTTATATCATTCTATCATAAGATAGAGAAGTTACCCTTTGCCTATACGTAAAGGTAAACCTTGATCATTCGGCCCATTATATTCATACGGATTTAGATAAGCTTTAACATATATATATATTCTTACATTATATATATACAATTACTAAATATTCCTATGGATGCCGAAAAGCTTCAATATACCTATATATATATTCTCGCATGATATATATATATACCATAATTGCATTATCATTTAAATCTGGCTAGTGGAATAGGCACGTATACGAAATAATCATATACCCTATCCAGCTCATAAAATGGTTTAGTTGCGATACGACTATTGTGTATAACCATCGGCTTACTGTTTCATAATTCTTGAATGGTAACGTTACTTTGAGATCAATCGTCAGGGCTCGTTTCAATTTCCTGCACTGTCATTATTAACCATTTTCTTTGGTTCGTATGACAGGTACGAAGGCGGTTTGCGTTTGGGTTGGAGTGTTTGTATGGGTAACCTTTCCACGGCCAGGTTCGCTATCATTGGTGCGAGCACCCAACTACCGCCTATCGTGTCTCCCTCGTACCCGCTGAAAGTTTTCAGGTACATTTTGGGATCGCAGCTATGGTACCTTGACTGGAAAACCTCGACGGGTGTCCACACAAGTTAGGGGTCCGATGGTCTGGCTCACCTCGGCGAGGACGGAACGCAGTGCTTGAGCCGGATTTATCTGCGCTGTCCTGACATTTTCAGGGTTAAAGAATTCCGAGTACTCTATCCAGGTACCGATTTATCTGCACGCCAAGATTTGTAAGATCCCGCCCTCGAGATTATTGTACAAACACTTTGGCACCTGCAATTAGGGTTTCAGGTTTCTGTCTTTACACGTTCAACCAGCAACGGCACTTAGGTCACGGTTCGCCTCCTTATAAACCCAGTATGCCTATTGCGATTTCATTTCCCCGGTCTTTGTTTCCATTTGAGTTTCTCGTCCACTGGTTTTATTGTTTCTCAAATCCACACTGCTTGGTAGGGAGACCAGGGTGAACGTGTTGAAGCCCAACCGTCTGGCCGAGTATTTATTTTGTTGATCTCACGCAATGGTTCTAGGACTAAAGGATTGTGGGGTTATTCGCGTTGAATATTTGTTTTCTGGCGTTTTATCACTTCGATTTCTCTTACCTGGGTGGTGGTGTTTGTTTACAGGTATTCTCTCTCGACCACGCTGTCCCTGGTTACCATTGGCCGTGCGGACAACTCAACCTCGTCTGCATGAGGGCGTCAAGAACTGAGGGTGCTTTACAGGCCTCACCTTTATCTACTCAGCTCACGATTTCAACTTTTACTACCCTACAGTTACTTTCGGTTTGTTCTTATGTCCTTATGTACATCGGAACGATTGATCACTGTGTATGCTAACATGGTATAGTTTTTCTTTCGTCTATCGCATTGCGAAGTAATTTCAGGCGGCCATATTTGTGACTGACATGATTGTATACCCTAGGGTTGAAATTTTAGGGCCTGTAATATGAGTTCTAACAGTATAATCTGATAGCCGGCCGAATAGGAATTATTGTTCTCTGTCCATGCTGGTCGATTTGATTTCGTTTATCCGATAAGATAGAAAATTCTGTTTGATATTGCGCAGACATGGCTACGCCCTTTTCAAACTGGAGAGTACTGCTGCGCATCTCCTGAGCATGGTAATCTGTAAAGTTACGTTGACTTATACTCATCTGATTACGAAGCATTAGGGTTATATATCGTTGGCTTTCCACTGCAATTTATGATATTGTTGTTTTTCGTTCTATTCTTGTCACGTCTCCCAGACCCATTTTTTTTTTTTCATTTTTCCTAACATGTCTAGATACATCACCCCGAATGGGGAAGACAATTGAACCTGTGATGAGTGCTACACATATAACATAACTCAAATATTCTCCGCTTTATGCGCCGATAACAATTATAGTTTTTATACTGAATCACTTACAAATTCAGACTGTTATCCGGGGTTTAGATTCTTTTCAGCACTTATAGACAGCCATGGATTACAAGAATTTCCATGAGAATTTTTGGACTTGACCTCCCCTCTTCTCAGTCCATCTAGTGGACTTATATATCTATATATAATACTTTGTATTTCTCAGGTTTTCTGTTCAGAGTTGTGTCCAACTCTAGATGATCACTAGACCCTTACTCAAACTTCCCCATTTGCAGGCCTTATAAAATTTCCAACATTTTAAAGTGCAGCATCGAGATATAGATGTATGCCTCCTCGCATACCTCTATCTGTACTCAGTTAACCTCCATGGCCCCAACTACTTTCCCAACAGTTTATATGGAAGGTAACCAGATGCTCTGTTCATTGTATTCTTACATATGCTTACAATCTTCCCTCAGACAACTTTTTATCACACAATGGTTGTGCAAGTAGGATTTCCCTTTTATTTTACTGTTACAACATTCAATTTGGTTGACACTCGGGTGCAGATTCAACTATTCCCTAGGAGACAGATCCTCTTTGCTTCAATCAATTAGGGGAGGATACTGAACTGGATAGTTTAGACTCCCTAGTGTTAGATCCTCTTACTTAGTTAGGCTTCAACTTCTGCTTTCATATGTTTACACTTACAGTTAGTAGAATAGTTTACATTCTTAGTTTTACAATTCCTTCTATTGCCTCCCAACTGTCATCCTGAACCCCATACTACTATCACAAGGTTGTTGTGTCCTATCTTCTGTGATTTGTTCCAGGGAATTCTGTGTCACCAATATTGTGATGATATGTTTAGTTATTTGGTACTTGCTGTTCATGGTTACTGGGTTGTTAACATTTTCTGTCCATACACACAGTAAGTTAATGTTCCTTGGAAAGGCAGCAAGCTACACCTGTACATAATCATGGGATCAGCTGTTCAAAGGATCTACAATCTCTAACTCCATTTTTCAAGATACTCATCCCTATATTCCAACCATTTGTCTCTGCTATCAATAGCTTTGGTTTACAATTACATGAGTTACTGAATTCAATCTACAATCTTCATAATGAACCATAACATAATAACTCATAAATTGCATAAGAAATTATAACATCACAATTCATAAATTGCATAGGAAATTATAACATCACAATTCATAAAGCAGGGATATATTTAATACAGACTTACAACAATCTCCAACAATAGCCATGCATACCTCTACCATGACCAGTCCTCCCAACCATAGAATCCTCTTTATCTCCCGGGATTCACCCCCGAGCAGAGATCCTCCAAGAACAGACTAGCCTCAATCTGTTCTGGAGCAGCTTATTTAAGCTGTGCTTTCCCCAAGCCTGTTTCCAATTCTGCGTCCAGAATTTCAGGATGCTTTATTCCTGTTTAGCCTAGGCTTCCCATTCTAGGACTCTTTAAAGCTGCTTTAAGCTTTTCCTCAGCTTTTCCAGCTTTTTCTCACCTCTTCCCAACTACTCCTCTTCATTGGGGAAATTTAGATTTTTCCTCAAAAATCTAAATTAGAAATAATTTCTTTCAAGGATTTTTTGAAAGATTTGGGGAAAGTCTTTTTTTTCCTTTTCCATCACCTCATGGATTAGGCATATGATCTCACTTTCTCATCTGGTCATAGTGCATGCAAAATATTTTATTTATTTTTCATAATTAAGTATTTAACCATATCCACATAACAATTATCCATTGGGGTCCACTCCCCTATGGATGTATGTTCAAATGTCTAATTTGAAAAGCATAGAACTTGGGGGTGTTACATATTCCCCCTCTGAAAATAAACACCGTCCTCGGTGTTGAAAACTATCGACTTAGTTCATTTTGAACTTAATTATGAATGCTTTTCCATCATCTGAGCTTCTCGGTGCCATGTATCTTTTTAGCAGTAAAATGCTCTACTACACGTTTACTCGAGCTACTGTTCACTTTCGCAATTCCATTTCTTCTCGCTTTCATCTTTGAAGCGAATCTGGAAGGAAATTCCTCCTCTGGTTCCACCTGGACCACATTTCAAATCCATCATGTGAGAAGCATCATGTACAAAAATTATAACTTTTCTTTTCCAACAAGGGGACATGAAATATATCAGGAAATTTAATAAGCAATGGCAGGGCTAATGTATAAGCCATTAGTTTCCAGCAGAGTACTCTCCTGTCTCCACTCTATTTACTGATGCCTGATGCAGTTGATTTTCTTCCTACTTCTTTGCAAGAAGTCTGTATGGAAGATATTTTATTCTGATTTCTCTGTCCACAATTCATACCAATGTAAGTAATATCAGGTACATATAATTGATAATTCACAACAGCGTTCTGCATTTCAATAACTTAAGACATTTAGTTATTAATCAAACCGTTGAGGTTCATAATAGTTTAGTGCACTTTTAGTACACTACTTATCCTTTCTTGTTTTTCAGCGAGATTCTTTCCTCACGCAGCCTGGTTCAGTTCAGCTTTTCTGGATTTTCTAGGTGATTTATCTTCACCTTTTTCTTCTTTGTTTCCAGAGTGCCCAATTTCCTGTTACACACTTGGCTAAACAATTTTTTCCAACTTTTTCATTAGTACTCATAAATGAAAGAAACCAATTGTATCATTTGCATGGTTATGCTTACCCTTTCTCATTTTATAGTTGTACTTCTAGTATCTTTTCATTGTTTCTTTTGTTATTTAATCAATTTAATTAGTAACAACTAGACTCATTAATAATCTCTACCATTCCATGCTTACCTCTCGCATGAAATGGTATCCACTAGTTCAAAACTTAAGTGAACAATTTTGGAACTGATGGGTTTCCCCCACACCCAAGTCCAAAATACAGCTCATCCTCTTTTCTCTTGGTTTGTAGCTGTATGATTTCACATCATTTCTCTGTCTTTGAATTTAAGACTCAAGAAAATAAAATTTACACCAAAAAATTTTATAGTGTGAATACATGTTTCATTTTCTAGTGATAAATGAAATCTCTATAATTCATCACATTTACAAATATTAATACTTGATAATGCAAAAAATAAATTTGACACAGTTTCCCCTTTTTCAAAGAATCATCAGAATTTATGCATTTACTTTTACTTGTATGTTCATGCTTTGCTAGTTCCCCTCTTCTATTTCTCTCATCGGCTTATATACTAAAATGGAATTAAAATGGAAAAGATTTCATAAATCATAAAAGTATTCCAACTTTTTCCCGAGTCATAAAAGAATTCCTTCTTTTCTAATGCATAAAAGCATTCTATTTTTTTTTTCCTAGCAAAAGCAGCCCATAAATCTCTCATGCTTTTATTTTTATTTTTATTTTTTTTCCTTATGAGAGAAATATCACTTCTCCATATTTTTTTTTTCCAATTCTTTTACTCATTATCTTTAAACTTATAAAATATACCAACTGGAAGAATATAAATAAATAATTAAGAATCATTCTTCCACTATCACAAGAATATTCTTCCTTAAGTAATTCATCAGGAAAATTTTAATTTACCCCTTCATTCATTCCTGCCTAACTCTATGTAATGGTTCCACAGTTACTGTCACGTCTCCCAAACCCATTTTTTTTCTTTTTCATGGGATTCTGTTATTATTTAATAACATCCATTATACCTCATGGTTACTCCTCCTAAATTTCTTAACTCCTCTTCTATAAGTGGTTCATTTTACTCCGAATGAGATTCAACATGTCTCTCTTAAGGTATATATTCATAATATGTCTATATTCATCACCCCTATGATGAGTGCTACCCATATAACATAACTTAATATTCTCCGCTTTATGCGTCGATAACAATTATAGTTTTTATACTGCATCACCTACAATGCAGACTGTTATCCGGGGTTTAGATTATTTTCAGTACTTACAGACAGCCCTGGAATACAAGAATTTCCATGAGGATTTTTGGGCTTAACCTCCCCTCTTCTCAGTTCATATAGTAGACTTTATATCTACGTATTTTACCTTGTATGTCTCAGGTTTTCTGTGCAGGATGATCACTAGGCCATTAATCAAACTTCCCAGTTTGCCGACCTGCTAATATTTTCAATATGTTAAAGTTTTAGCATCGAAGTATAGATGTATGCCTCCCTCGCATACATCTATCTCTACGCAGTTCACCACCATTGCTCCACTACCTTCCCAGTAGTTCTATGGATGGTAACCAGATGCTCTGTTCATGGTATTTTACACATGCTTATAATCTTCCCTCACACAGACTGTTATTTCACAATAGATTTTGCAATAGGCTTTTCCCCCCCTTATTTGTCTGTTATAACCATTCATCATGTATGACACTATGGTACAGATTTAGTTGTTCCATGGAAACTAGGAAACAACTCCTCTTGCTTCACTCCAAGGGAGGGAGAGAATACTGAACTGGATAGTTCTAAATCCCTAGTGTTAGATACTCGTACTTAGTTAGGATTCAACTTCTACTTCCATAGGTGTACCATTACCTTTAATAGAATACTGTAAATTCTACACAGCTGAGGATTGTTGTTCCCTACTTTCTGTTATTGATCACAGTGAATTATGTACCATCAGTACTATGATGATAGATTTAGTTGTTTGGAACTTAATTTTCATGGGTACTGGTTTGTTAACATCTTCTGTTTATACACACAGAAATTAAATACTCCTTTAAAGGATATCAAGCTATACCTATACATAGTTATTAGATTGGTTGTTTAACTAATCTATCATCTCAAATCTCATTATTACCAGGTACTCATACCTACACCCAACCATTTGTCTCTACTGTCAATAGTTGTATTTGCAATTACATAAGTTACTGAACCATTAATCCATCTAACAGTGGCATACTGCAACGTAACCTACAATTCATACATTCCATAATGCACTATAACATTGCAATTTCATAAATTGCATAAAGGACTATAACATCACAAGTTCATAAATTGCATAAAGGAATATAACATCACAATTTTATAATTTTCATAAAGGAATATAACATCACAATTTTATAATTTGCATAAAGGAATATAACATCACAATTTCATAAAACAGGGATACATTTAACACAGACTTACAGATATCTCCAAATGTATGCATGCACACCTCAACTATGACCAGTCCTCCCAACCTTAGAATCCTCTTTATCTCCCAGGATTCACCCCCGAGCAGAGATCCTCCAAGAATAGACTAACCTCAATCTATTCTGGAGCAGCTTATTTAAGCTGTGCTTTCCCCAAAGCCTGTTTCGAATTCTGCGTCCAGAATTTCAGGATGCTTTATTCCTGTTTAGCCTAGGCTTCCCATTTTGGGACTCTTTAAAGCTGCTTTAAGCTTTTCCTCAGCTTTTTCAGCTTTTTCTCACCTCTTCCCAACTACTCCTCTTCATTGGGGAAATTTAGATTTTTCCTCAAAAATCTAAATTAGAAATAATTTCTTTCAAGGATTTTTGAAAGATTTGGGGAAAGTCTTTTTCCTTTTCCATTACCTCATGGATTAGGCATGTGATCTAACTTTCTCATCTGGTCATAGTGAATGCACAATATTTTATTTATTTTTCATAAATAAGTATTTAACCATATCCACATAATAATTATCCATTGGGGTCCACTCCCCTATGGATGTATGTTCAAATGTCTAATTTGAAAAGCATAGAACTTGGGCGTGTTACATATTCCCCCTCTGAAAATAAACACCGTCCTCGGTGTTGAAAACTATCGACTTAGTTCATTTTGAACTTAATTATGAATGCTTTTCCATCATCTTAGCTTCTCTGTTCCATGTAGCTTTTCAGCAGTAAAGTGCTCCACTGCACCTTTACTCTAGCTACTGTTCGTTTTCGCAATTCAATTCCTTCTCGCTTTCATCTTTGAGGCGACTCTGGAAGGAAATTCCTTTTCTGGTTCCACCTGGACCACATTTCAAATCAATCATGTGAGAAGCATCATGTACAAAAATTATAACGTTTCCTTTCCAACAAGGAGACATGAAATATATCAGGAAATTTAATAAGCAAGGGCAGGGCTAATGTATAAGCCATTAGTTTCCAGCAGAGTATTCTCCTGCCTCCACTCTATTTACTGATGCCTTATGCAGTTGGTTCTCTTCCTACTTCTTTGCAAGAAGTCTGTATGGAAGATCTTTTATCCTGGTTTCTCTGTCCACAATTCATACCAATGTAAGTAAGATCAGGTACATATAATTGATAATTCACAACAGCATTCTGCATTTCAATAACTTAAGACATTCAATTATTAATCAAACCGTTCATATTCATAATAGTTTAGTGTAATTTTAGTACACTACTTATCCTTCCTTGTTTTGCAGTGAGATTCTTTCCTCGCACCACTTGGTTCAGTTCAGCTTTTCTGGATTTTCTAGGTGATTTATCTTCACCTTTTTCCTCTTTGTTTCCAGAGTGCCCAATTTCCTGTTACACACTTGGCTAAACAACTTTTTTTCAACTTTTTCATTAGTACTCATAAATGAGAGAAAACAATTGTATCATATGCATAGTTATGCTTACCCTTTCTCATTTTATAGCTGTACTTCTAGTATCTTTTCATTTTTGTTAACCAATCAATTTAATTAGTAATAACCAGACTCGTGAATAATGTCTATAATTCAATTCTTCTAGCCTCTTTTATGAATTGTATTTACTAGTTCAAAACTTACATGAAGAAATTTGGATCTCATTGGTTTCCCCCACACCCAAGTCCAAATACAGCTCATCTTCTTTTCTCTCGGTTTGTAGCTGTATGATTTTTCATTCTTTCCTTGTCTTTGAATTTAAGACTCAAGAAATTTAACTTTAATAAAATTTTCACCACAAAATTTTATAGTGTGAATACATGTTTCCTTTTCTAGTGATAAATGAAATTTCTAAGATTCATCACATTCACAATTATTAATACTTGATAATGCCAAAAATAAATTTGACACAGTTTCCCCTTTTTCAAAGACTCGTCAGCTTATATACTAAAATAGAATTAATTAAAATGGAAAAGATTTCATAAATCATAAAAGTTTCCAACTTTTTCCTGAGTCATAAAAGAATTCCTTCTTTTCTAATGCATAAAAGCATTCTATTTTTTTTCTAACAAAAGCAACCCATAAATCTCTCATGCTTTTATTTTTAAATCTATATTTGTTTTTTTTTCTTGTGAGAGAAATATCACTTCCCCATATATTTTTTTTTCCAGTTCTATTACTCATTATCTCTAAACTCATAAAATATACCAATTTGAAAATATACTTTATTTCCATGAAAGAATATAAATTATTATAAATAAATAATTAGGAAATCATTCTTCCACTATTACAAGAATATTCTTCCTTAAGTAAGTCATAAGGAAATTTTCAATTTATCCCTTCATTCATTCATGCCTAACGCAATGTAATGGTTCCACAATTACTAATTCACCTATTTAATTGTAATTAAAATTGGTACTTCAATCTTCTTTTCTTTTTATAGCAGTATACATGCCTTATTTATAGGATACATCTTCCATTTACTCATTTAACCACTTCGTTGTTTTCCATGCATCCGTAGAATTTGTTACTACTTTCACCCTAATTAGAGTAATAATAATCCAGCCATAGGGTAAAATATGTCATTTCACTTTTCTAGTAACCTCAACAAAGTTAACATTATAACAAAATCACCTATATTTATAATATTAATTGTAGATTTAACTTATGCTCCTCACGCAATTTCTTTCATTTTAATCTACCATTTCTCATGATAATGATTATTATTATATATATATATTTTTCCATAGTTAATTAAGAATTTACAACTTATATTTAACATACCTCTATTAAATATAAATTGTCATTTTTCTATTATCCACTTTCCTCTATTTTCACCCGACAATTTTTCATTTATATCTTTTCATGCTTCTAATCAACTTATTGTTATAAGGAATATCAATAAAATTCCATTTTAGGTGTTTTAACACCCCCAACTTTTCCCTTCAGTTTTAATTTCATATATCCATTTCTTAACCTTATCCTGAAGATTAATTTCTCTATGGATATATATATTCTTGAACACAATTTTTTTTTTTCTTATACCTTCATATAAGTCATACCCGCACATATCACCCATATGTTGCTTCTATCCTTATGTGTATAGGTACCCCTGACAGAAATTTCTTGAGTGCACCTAGAGATACATATGCATATAATTATATATAAATATATATAAGTCACCTATATATACATATATATATATATATAGGCCACATAAACATATTCCTTCAATGCGCACCCCTCATATATATATATAATTACTATACCCCTTGGTTTAATGTTTTTGAATATACCCACATATACCAATTATTGCTTATCCCAATTTAAGGAATTTTTTTTTTTTTTTTTTCGAATACCCTGGGGTTTTCCCTCTATTCACAGATTTATTGAAATCATGATTTCTGAAGTTTTACTGCTCTTTCCTTTTTATAAATTTCTTGGATCACTTCGCATTTCCATCTATATCAGACATTTCACATTTCACATTTTCATATGTATCAACCATGGAACACTTCACGTTCCCATCTACATATATATATATCTTCTTCTAACGCCTTATCTATTCACCCATATAATTGTGAATCCTAATTCTAACCATGTGTCCACATTTATATTAATTTAATATCATTAACCCACATATATAGACATGTGTAGGGGTTATATATATATAGAGAGATCATTGTATATATATATGTTTATCGCGGATATTGTTTACATGTAATTATATAGCCTTCGGCCATCTTACTTTAATACGCATATGTTTCATATACATATATATAGGGCACCTATACCTATATATCTATATTATATACCTATGTTAAACCTTTCTAGACCACGACCTTTGGCCGCGCCATATGATAATTATATATAATCCTCACGAATATATATCATCATCTATATATCATTACGAATTATATATCCTTTGTATCCTTCCGAATATATAACATTGTAAAATACTTATGAATTCTAATTGGACATCATTGACAGCTCAATACGTCGGATTAGGTTTTTGTTTTTTTTCCACATAATTACAATTTCTTTCGAACCAGCTTGTTCGATCCCGACTGAAGTATCTGAGTTATAATTAACATTTTTAACGGAGATTTATTCACCCTCACGCGTTACATTACATAACACTATCACGCCTTTGTTGAATAAATGGTATAAGATGGAATTTTTTCAACCTTACGTGTTACATTACAGGTCCTCACGGCAAAATTGAGTGATTGTATAATCGTATTTTGTGCAGGTCGGCGACAACGCACCCCGTTTCATTTCGACGCAACCCTCGACCGCTTTGAGTTTGCGATGCCATGATTACGTCCCTGCAACCCCGCCGACATTTATCTAGCTCCAGCGTACTGGGCTGAAGTGTCGCTTACACGTTAACTCGGGTTAGCGTGTGAACTTCCACCTGCACACCGAGTGGGCGGATTGCTCCCAGAAGGAGGTTACTGATCGCCGGCGCACCCCATCTCAGACCTAGCATAGGTTGGACGGATAGCCTTGCAATTTGAAAAATCTACTCATTCAGGTACAGTGAGCGCCGTGTCTCTCTGCCCTCGAGTACGCGTTCTGCCGACGCAGCAGACCTTCAGCATTCGGCCTGGGGATTCCAATTTCCCTCTGGATCTGTTTCCCTCTGGATCTGTGGAGTTTTAGGGTTTCTGGAGTTCTTTTTAAATCCCAGCTCTTTTGTAGCTTGGATTCATCAGCTCTGAGGCAGAGGGGTTACATTTTCCCGCTTCTTTCGTCGGTGGCTTAGAGCAGAACAGTGTGTAATTGCAGCTTCTACTCATCGTTGATGGGTGTGGTCGAACTCTATACAGGGTTCATCTTCTTACATAGTTCTGTGTTCGATTCTCCGCTTTACAACGTAGTTTTTTTTTTCTTTCTTCGGGATACATAGTTCTGTGTTCGATTCTCCGCTTTACAACGTAGTTTTTTTTTTCTTTCTTCGGGGTTTAATAGGGTATTCCGGTTTTACATCTTTGCAGATTTGTATATTTCGAAGGGAACAACCCATCGACTCCCCCAGACGAGAGACCACGCTGTTCTCAGCGTTCCTCAACTTGGCAACGTGACTTTTAAGTTATCCCTTCATAGGGCGGTTATTTATCTATGGTTTCTAACTATTCGGCTAGAGACCCTAGCTCGTTGGCTGGATTCTTCCGCGTCTACCCTTAATATCTGGCGAAGTCATCTCTTGACACAGTTTGTTCTACTGACAGATCGGCTAAGGCACCCTGCTCGCCTTCTCAGTAGATGTTAGGGTTGACGATGTTCAACACAGTGGTTGGATGGGTTCAATACTGACAACGTTCTTCGCGACTGAGGTAATGATTTTGTCTTCATTTAGCCATGACGCCCAGTTGCTTTGCATTTAGGTTAATATACCAGGTGCAGCATATAGACAACCCTGATGTATATTACAAGCGGTCTAGTGAGAGCGTTCTGATATCACAGTGTATCTCTCTCTGTGCAGACTTGTACAGCCTAAGGTTAAATACAGTTGTAATGTGTTTTGCGTCGCTGCATAATTCCTCCTCGTTCATTCCAATATCTCCTAACCGATTTCAATTTCCAGGTTCATGCAATTCGTTACCGCCCGAAGGGCTCGGTTTGACAGAAACCACACGTATAATATTTTGTTTATGTTTACCGCCCTCTATTCCTGTAGTTTTGATCGGGCGTTTGTTTAATCATTCATAGGCTTTACCGTGAATACCTATAGTTTGTATTGACGTTCCCTTCAGATTCTCTTGTATGCACATATAGACGTATAACTCATGTTTATTAAAATCTTTTGTTTTATTTCTCGTGCCCGAAATAACATCTATCAATAGGGGAAACGTCTTTGTGGTTCCCTGTATGACCTATAAAGGTTTCATATATTTTCGTCTTTCCATTTCTATTGTACTATAGCTGTACATATTTCACCCATAATTCGATTTACAATGATACCTATAGGTTTCGTTATTATGCTTACATATATGGACTTTGTAGATCCATGTCTCTTTGGTATCAAAGTGAATTAAATGCTTTTTGCGCCATGTATTTACTCCACCAATTTGGAGGTGTATGCATTCATTCGATAGTGTATGGTTAGTTCAAACTTTACACATAAATTCACTCTTTTACCCTAATACTTAATTAAAAAGGTAAGAGATGAATTTGGTATACAAGTGTTCTATATTATTTTTAAATATTGAATCACTTAATTAGTATTGCTTTAATACTTTGGTTAGCAGGAATAAGTATTATAAAATCATTTTCTTTACTCTATATGGTCCAGTTACTATATGTCTATATATGCATTCTATAGTGCATGACCAGAGGACTTTCATAATAAGTTAAATCATTTAATATAGTACTGGTACCAAAGATTAATGATGATTTTTTTCACAATGCAATAGATACACTTATCAATGTAGAGATTTCTTCAATGTCCCATTCTATTGCTCCTATTTGCTTATTACTTTTTTTTTTTTTCATACAATGAAACTTTAGTCCTGCTATATGTATTCTCTAGCACATAAGATCCCCGGTGTCTACAGAGATCAATATTTTATTTTCTGGTCTACCATTTAGACCCTGGTTTAAGCTGGTATTCTAGCTTTATATATATACGTAGACTTTCTATGACTACCATATATATATAGGAGATCTATATATTCCATAAGTCTCATATAGAATAGCAGAAATTCATTATCTAGAAGATTTTTTTTTTTTTAAGTTTCATATGCAAGTGTCTTTACTTTCTTTACCTCAATTCTGCTACAATATCATTCTAATATACTCAAGTATATATGCTGTTACCTTGTGTCTACATAAATAAGAGAATATTTCACTTTCCATAGAGACTAAGTAACTTCAACATTGATCTTTTCTACTGTATTAAGATGGTTTCAGTATCTTAACTTTATGCACACTGTACTTGCTTTTACATAACGATGATAGTAGGACAATATATAAATATGTCATTATAAACCTATTATGGGTTTAACCATTCTGGTTATGAGCCTCCTCATACTACTCCCTTCATCACCATCTGTTACATGTATACCTGAAAGTATATCCAAGATATTTGTATACTCGAAGTACTATTTTTAATATTCATAAATTTTATAACAATTAACCATTTCCTTGTGAGCACATATCTTGCCCAATTTTTGAACTTTAGCTCCGATACCATTTGTCACGTCTCCCAAACCCATTTTTTTTTTTTTTCATGGGATTCTGTTATTATTTAATAACATCCATTATACCTCATGGTTACTCCTCCTAAATTTCTTAACTCCTCTTCTATAAGTGGTTCATTTTACTCTGAATGAGATTCAACATGTCTCTCTTAAGGTCTATATTCATAATATGTCTATATTCATCACCCCTATGATGATTGCTACCCATATAACATAACTTAATATTCTCCGCTTTATGCGTCGATAACAATTATAGTTTTTATACTGCATCACCTACAATGCAGACTGTTATTCGGGGTTTAGATTCCTTTCAGTACTTACAGACAGCCCTGGAATACAAGAATTTCCATGAGGATTTTTGGGCTTAACCTCCCCTCTTCTCAGTTCATATAGTAGACTTTATATCTACGTATTTTACCTTGTATGTCTCATGTTTTCTGTGCAGGATGATCACTAGGCCCTTAATCAAACTTCCCAGTTTGTCGGCCTGCTAATATTTTCAATATGTTAAAGTTTTAGCATCGAAGTATAGATGTATGCCTCCTCACATACATCTATCTCTACGCAGTTCACCACCATTGCTCCACTACCTTCCCAGTAGTTCTATGGATGGTAACCAGATGCTCTGTTCATGGTATTTTACACATGCTTATAATCTTCCCTCACACAGACTGTTATTTCACAATAGATTTTGCAATAGGCTTTTTCCCCCCTTATTTTTCTGTTATAACCATTCAGCATGTATGACACTATGGTACAGATTCAGCTGTTCCATGGAAACTAGGAAACAACTCCTCTTGCTTCACTCCAAGGGAGGGAGAGAATACTGAACTGGATAGTTCTAAATCCCTAGTGTTAGATACTCATACTTAGTTAGGATTCAACTTCTACTTCCATAGGTGTACCATTACCTTTAATAGAATACTGTAAATTCTACACAGCTGAGGATTGTTGTTCCCTACTTTCTGTTATTGATCACAGTGAATTCTGTACCATCAGTACTGTGATGATAGATTTAGTTGTTTGGAACTTAATGTTCATGGGTACTGGTTTGTTAACATCTTCTGTTTATACACACAGAAATTAAATACTCCTTTAAAGGATATCAAGCTATACCTATACATAGTTATTAGATTGGCTGTTTAACTAATCTATCATCTCAAATCTCATTATTACCAGGTACTCATACCTACACCCAACCATGTGTCTCTACTGTCAATAGTTGTATTTGCAATTACATAAGTTACTGAACCATTAATCCATCTAACAGTGGCATACTGCAACTTAACATACAATTCATACATTCCATAATGCACTATAACATTGCAATTTCATAAATTGCATAAAGGACTATAACCTCACAATTTCATAAAACAGGGATACATTTAACACAGACTTACAGATATCTCCAAATGTATGCATGCACACCTCTAATATGACCAGTACTCCCAACCTTAGAATCCTCTTTATCTCCCAGGATTCACCCCCGAGCAGAGATCCTCCCCAGAACAGACTAACCTCAATCTGTTCTGGAGCAGCTTATTTAAGTTGTGCTTTCCCCCGTGTTGTTCAATTACAGTCCAGATATTCGGGATGCTTATTCTGTTTAACTGAGCTTCCCATTTTGGTGGAAGACAAAGGTAGCTAGCTTTTCCTCGACTTTTCCCGTGACTTTTTCTCACCTCTTCCCAACTATTTGCTCTTCATTAGGGAAATTTGGAATTTTTTTCCTCAAAAATCTAAATTTGAAATAATTTCTTTCAAGGATTTTTGAAATATTTGGGGAAAGTCTTTTTCCTTTTCCATTACCTCATGGATTAGGCATGTGACCTCACTTTCTCATCTGGTCATAATGCATGCACAATATTTTATTTATTTTTCATAATTAAGTATTTAACCATATCCACATAACAATTATCCATTGGGGTCCACTCCCCTATGGATGTATGTTCAAATGTCTAATTTGAAAAGCATAGAACTTGGGGGTGTTACAGTTACTAAATCAACCATTTAATTGTAATTAAAACTTGTACTTAAATCTTCTTTTCTTTTATAGCAGTATACATTTTCCACTTACTCATATACTACTTACATCTCAAGCCTTGGGCAATATACATCTCATGAGCATGTATATATATCCACTAGGTTTGTATATATCATATATATTTCCAAACCTTATTGTGTAAGTAACCATGATATCTATATCTATATATATATATATATATATATATCTATATAGCCTTAGCAATATTAATTTGATGAACATATGAATATATATATATATCCCTATATTTATACATATTCATATATAAATTCAAAGCTTTTTTTTTGAAAGTGCTACCATATATATATTACACATAATTTAAAATAATCCCTTTTTTTTTATGAACCATTATATTTCCTATCATTAAATCCACTCTTTTTCATATATATATAGAACCACTCTATATATATATAATACACAAGATATAAACTCCATCATATATTCTCCCAAACACCAATAAAGTGCCACATTAATAAATTCATTTTCCATCTCCTTTTATAACATTCAAAATATTTTCCATGTGTTATAAAATGCCATGCCTCTCTCAAGGCCCATATGAAAAATCATTTTCTTTTGATTACCCATATGCTATATAGGTGTCAGTATATAACCCTATATACAATACACGAAATTTTTTTTTTTCCTACTATAACCATAGTGTAGGTGGATGTACCTAACTTCCACAATCCTCTCCTAACACTTTATACTTTTCACTCATCTCTTGTTGAGTCCCCTATATAGTTTATACCTCTATCTATGTATTCTCATACATAGAAAACTAATAACATTAATACACATGTATCGGTAAGTGTAAAGGCCATTATCTATATACATATTAATTGGCATTATTACTTTAAGACATACATGTATAACATATAGGGGTCCCAAAACTTTCGGTGTCACATATCTTGACTACCTAATCTTTGGCGATATTAACCCAAGATCCATCCATATAACTATCGCATTCATATGTATATATGTGTGGTAAGTCCATTCAAACCTTAAGATAAAATTTATAAGCGGCGATCCCATGTATCGCGTGAAATCAAAATACCCCACTTAAAGTTTGCATTGGTCTCGTACGCTTATATATATATAATGATTTTCTACATATACTTT
Organism: Pinus albicaulis; assembly: GCA_034641835.2. Classification (NCBI taxonomy): domain Eukaryota; kingdom Viridiplantae; phylum Streptophyta; class Pinopsida; order Pinales; family Pinaceae; genus Pinus; species Pinus albicaulis. The sequence goes on from CM076582.1 coordinate 1,058,556,161, forward strand.
TATGCATGCGTTGCCGAAACCCTTCCGAGCGGCCGTAGGTTAATGCACATTCTACTTTTTAAGATTTTATCACACTTATAAGGGTATAGATTTAATATCTAAATCTATATTTAAACCTTCAATCGATTGGTATAGTTCAAGACATGCAATATAATTCTGAAACTCTATTTAATCATTATCAAAGATACTTATGCCTCGGCATAAAATAAAAGTACCATAGCTTTCATCGCTACTAAAGGCCATATCATTTATACACCTAGTTTAAACCGGTGAGCACTACTATTGTCGGAATATAATCAACGTAAAACGACAGGCCGTGGAATATGATGGCCGTGGCGTAATACTTAGCGGAAATAGCATAAAACAAAATATCCGACTACACCAAAGCAAGTATTTATATATGCATTCGATAGTCCTTGGGGCACATAACTTAATGGAAATTTCCCCCGACCTTAGCCATGAGGCGCTATGTTAATTCATCGCGGCGCCGGTAATACTGATCACCGAGTCACGTCGACGGTAACCTATACACATATCAGCGTGGACTGTCAGATGTATGGTTACGGGGTTGCATTATGAAACTTTGTTATGGTTAAATCGAATTTAGGTATTTTTATTCCACAGACCAGTCACGACTGGGCGCATGTTCCACAGCTATCAGTTGTAGCAGGAGGCTTGACAGCGTGTCACCTCTGACCAGGCTACCGGAAAATGGAATGATACCATTTTGGAACCCAGCTACAACGCGTCGTGGTTTCATTCGGGAGTACACAGTAGATACATTGATTATGTTTTCTTGTAGGCTGTCGAGTACAAGGCCCAGTGCTAGGGATTTGCGTGTAATGTAGGATGGTTAACATTATTTGGTGTTTGTTTGCAGGAGTAGTGACTCCCAATGGAGCGAGAAAGTTTGTCAGAGGCGGCGTACGCTGCCCTCCGTCCATGAAAACTCGACATATGGATTTGAATGACCAGTTCTGACGGCTCCAGTCCGGAGAGCGCCGCACTCCCATTATTGCAGTCGTTAACCTCAGGGTTAACTCGATACCTCAAGAGTATGACTCCATACCTTCTCGGCGCAGCTGAATATTACCTAGTACCATTCTACTGATACACTGCATCTGCTGAATCCCCTTCGGGATTTGCTGAAGTTATTGGGCAGTCCAATTAGGGTTTTCGGTGATGCCTTATATTCGGCTATCAGTTTTCTCTGAGACGAATTTAACTGGAGCTACGAGTCTTTTTGTTCTATTTTCGTATCTCTGCGCATTGTAACAGGCTCACGATGAGCTAGGGTTAGCTCTCGGCATTCGTTGCCCGGAGTACCTCTCACCGCGCGACTGTAGGTTGAATCCTATGTTAAATCAATTTGGCAATAGAGATCAATAATATACCTCGTGTTAGCGTAGTTGGTTCTGGTTTATATTTCTTTGATTTCTTCCATACTGACTCCGCCCATATACAACCCTCAGTTATTACTTTTGTTGACCTTTTCTAAATTACCTCTATACATATATTGAAAAGCAGGTAGGACGAATTTTATTTCAGTTCTCAGACGAATTATATTTCAGTTATCTTTTATGATTTGTATATTCGTGAGGTTTCAGTGATAATTTAACCCTCTGATCTTCTTTCAAATCGCATCCAAGTTTGGTTATGATATACATCTATACTCTCGCCCGTTCTTTGTTTATAATGGTTTATAATTGTTGCCACGATTCTTAGTTAGCAGCGCGCATTTTTTTTTTTTCTCTGCTGATAGCTCATGCAGAAGTTAACGGTACATATAATTTTAGTACTATGGTTCACCGCCTTTGTAATTAGTTTGGATGTATATGAATGTTCCGTTGCCATCGCGCTCTATATTTATGTGCTAGCTTTACATATTAACTGTAATACTAACATTTAAAAGTAGATATTCAAATTTTTTTATACGCCGTGTATATGCTATGAGTGGTATAACCTTTTTATATAGATTTGATATTCTTTTGGGAATAGACCATGTCGCTTTTCACAATCTAACACTTCGGTTTTTTTTTTTCTGAGACAGTTCTAATGGCTGTTATTCGAGCCATGACGCTCGACGAAGAAAGCAACTTTTCTTCTTCTTTTTTTTCTTTTTTTTGCAGCTTTTCTTATACGCTGAAAAAAAAACTCATAATTTTTTTTTTTTATTATTATTATTGATGAACATGCATGTTCATCATTAACCGACCTCTTCGGTATTTTTATCATTAAATATTTGGAATAATCCACACGCATTAATATAGTTATACGCTGGATTTTCACGGCTGTAGGCTCATATTTGTATTCCATTTACGTAACTTAGTTGAGTCTGCTCCTGACCTTTATTAACCTATATATATTCTCACCATACTATAAGTTACCAATGGTTGAATGTCAGAGAGTCATTCGTTCGTACATCGTAATGTTAATGTGTATATATATATATATATACTTGTATTGTTATTCTGTTTAATTCGTGGCTCGATATTCTATATATATATATATATATTTCCTTATATATACTTAGATGTATTCAGTAGCATTTGTATCGATGTTTACATAGATGTATGACAAGTCTAATCTTTCGTAAGTATCGTACATGGCTCTGAAATTAAAGGCAGATATATAGTTGAAATCGATACACTTATACCCATTATAAAAATCTTATAAAATAGAGATATTCCTTGATTATCACAAATTTAAAGTTCCCTATTTTAATATCATTTAATTTTCCCCTTTTTGGGTTTAAGTACCATATCAATTTCAGTTTTGTCCCACTATTTCGTTTTTCTAGCATTCATATGCGCATATATTGTCATATGGTATTTGTATATAGTTATTCCTTAGTCATTGTAACGTAAAACTTAATGGTAGCTTTAATTCTTGACTATGATGCGTAGTTCCAGAATTTGAGATGAATTTCACAACATAATAGGCTATATTAATGCTATGAATTGTATATTCCTTAGGTATAATAGAATTTCTTTTAAAAGCTAGAAAATGTCGACATGCCTACTCTGACCTCTTTTAATTTTCTTCTATGATATCCTCTAACTCATAGTTTTCCTCTTACATATGAGCATAAAATTCCACAATTGTACACATATATAGTGTAAGGTAATATTCAATTTTCCTACATAACTTCGAGTGTCAACATTCATGGTATTTACTTACAGCTGTTTATATTTATACCATGTACTTTATGTTTATAGTGAAAGACTATAGATGCTAGAATAATCCTACATAATTTCTCTGAATACTATCATACTACTGTAGAGAAGAATTTACCTTTTTATCTAGAAACATGTTGAGTTCATGTTCTAATGTATTTTCTTGCTCTACCACAATTCTGCTACAATATTCTCTATTATACTTATGAGCATAGAATGTCAGCTAGTGGCTACATAAGATAAGAAAACATTTAATTATCTGTGGAATCTGTGGGGACAATTAACTTCAGATTTAGACCGACTTCGGTTTAGAAACTCTGGAGTTCCTACCCTATGGATTCACGTTTTACAACCAACTGGAAGGTGAATCATACTCTATTATTTTACATCGAAATACTATTTTTCTGAGAGATATCGGTTTCCTGTTTTAAACCTATTATAGGTTTACCCATTCCGGTATATGAGTCTCCTCCTATTACTCCCATATCAATATTTCTACTTCATCACAATCTGCTACATGTATACCTGAAGATATATCCAAGATAATTGTATACCTGAAGTAATATTTTTAATATTCATAAAATCTATAACAGTTAACCATTTCTTTGTGAGCACATATCTTGCCCAATTTTTGAACTTTGCTCCGATACCATTTGTCACACATTCTCTGGACCATTTTTTGTTTTCCTAACATGTCTAGATACATCACCCTGAATGGGGAAGACAATTGAACCTGTGATGAGTGTTACACATATAACATAACTCAAATATTTTCCGCTTTATGCGTCGATAACAATTATAGTTCTTATACTGAATCACTTACAAATTCAGAATGTTATCCGGGGTTTATATTCTTTTCAGCACTTATAGACAGCCATGGATTACAAGAATTCCCATGAGAATTTTTGGACTTGACCTCTCCTCTTCTCAGTCCATCTAGTGGACTTATATATCTATATATAATACTTTGTAGTTCTCAGGTTTTCTGTTCAGAGTTGTTTCCAACTCTAGATGATCACTAGACCCTTACTCAAACTTCCCCATTTGCAGGACTTATAAAATTTCAAACATTTTAAAGTGCAGCATCGAGATATAGAGGCATGCCTCCTCGTATACCTCTATCTATACTCAGTTAACCTCCATGGCTCCAACTACTTCCCAAGCAGTTTATATGGAAGGTAACCAGATGCTCTGTTCATTGTACTCTTACATATGCTTACACTCTTCCTTCACACAATTTTTTATCACACAATGGTTGTGTAAGTAGGATTTCCCGTTTATTTTACTGTTACAACATTCAAGTTGGTTGACACTCGGGTGCAGATTCAACTATTCCCTATGACATAGGTCCTCTTTGCTTCAATCAAATAGGGGAGGATATTGAACTGGATAGTTTAGACTCCCTAGTGTTAGATCCTCTTACTTAGTTAAGCTTCAACTTTTGCTTTCATATGTTTACACTTACAGTTAGTAAAATATGTTACATTCTGAGTTTTACAATTCCTTCCATTGCCTCCCAACTGACATCCTGAACCCCATACTACTATCACCGGGTTGTGGTGTCCTATCTTCTGTGATTTGTTACAGGGAATTCTGTGTCACCAATATTGTGATGATAGGTTTAGTTATTTGGTACTTGCTGTTCATGGTTATTGGTTTGTTAACATTTTCTGTCTATACACATAGTAAGTTAATATTCCGTGGAAAGGCAGCAAGCTACACCTGTGCATAATCATGGGATCAGCTGTTCAAAGGATCTACAATCTCTAACTCCATTTTACAAGGTACTCATCCCTATATTCTAACCATTTGTCTCTGCTATCAATAGTTTTGGTTTACAATTACCTGAGTTACTGAACCAATAATCAATCTACAATCTTCATAATGAACCATAACCTAATAACTCATAAATTGCATAAGAAACTACAACATCACAATTCATACATTGCATAAGAAATTATAACATCACAATTCATAAATTGCATAAGAAATTATCACAATTCATAAAGCAGGTATATATTTAATACAGACTTACAGCCATCTCCAACAATAGGCATGCATACGTCTACCATGACCAGTCCTCCCAACCATAGAATCCTCTTTATCTCCCAGGATTCACCCCCGAGCAGAGATCCTCCAAGAACAGACCAGCCTCAATCTGTTCTGGAGCAGCTTATTTAAGTTGTGCTTTCCCCAAGCCTGTTTCCAATTCTGCGTCCAGAATTTCAGGATGCTTTATTCCTGTTTAGCCTAGGCACCATTACGGGACTCTTGTTGCTTCAACTTTCTTTCAAACTCGACTTTTTCTCATATCTTTGGCTTTCTCCTCTTCATTGGAAATTTGAATTTTTCCTCCAATCTAAATTAGAAATAATTTCTTTCTAAAGTTTTTGAAAGATTTGAGAAAGTCTTTTTTCCTTTTCCATCACCTCATGGATTAGGCATATGATCTCACTTTCTCATACCGGTACTTAAGTGCATGCAAAATATTTTATTTATTTTTCATAATTAAGTATTTAACCATATCCACATAACAATTATCCATTGGGTTCCACTCCCCTATGGATGTATGTTCAAATGTCTAATTTGAAAAGCATAGAACTTGGGGGTGTTACAATTCTACACAGAACAAAACTCCAGAGTTGGGACTGTCGGTTTAGCAGAGCGCGTTCTTGTAATAACGTTTCGACCAACAGTCTGATAACACAGAGTCACGTATAGATTCGCCTTACACTAATCACCTACCCATACTTACTCCTTGGTTATGCGCAGGCTTCAGATATATTTACTCGCCGCACTATTCTTTGATAACGCAATGTTATCAGGGTGACTAGTTTAACTCACGGTTTCTGACAATTTGATTTTTAATGTATATGTATATCGTTATGGCTAATTTTTTTATGGCACGTAAGTTTCATATTTCTGTGATATATATATATATTGCCCTTTGTATATATGGGTCGTTCCTATCGATCAATATCTATGTATAGGAATAGCATATCCATATTTTGTTTGTAGTCGAGGTAAAAATAATTTGGTTGGTTAGCACACGATGCTTATTCAATGTTTTTAAACGCACCTACATCGCATTGGTATTATATTTAGATATGGATTAAGCCTCTTAAACTGAACTTTTCTTCCCGATTCTTAAGGATAAATTTAAAATGCGATCGTCCTTATAGTTACTATGATCGGTACTTCAAAGGTGTAAGATGTTATAAGAGCTAATTTTTCCATTTATTTATTTTTTCGTTTTGTGTAGATGCGTATATAAAGGTATTCGGTATATATCAATTGATTGCATACCTTAAGCAATGATTTACTCCATTGCCCTAGTGCTTATTTATCGGGTTAGAGATGAAGCTAGAATACAAACTACTCTATAAGTGTTATGAGTACTCTAACTCTTTTATAATGGTGATTTACTTTGGGATTTAATAAGAAGTAAAGTTTCATGTTATAGAGTACTTAATCTTAACTTCCATTTTTCTTTTTGAGGTATGCTATTAAGTAGTTACTAGTGCTGGACCAAAGGACCTTCATTGTAATTCCAGCAGTTGCTATAATTCAAGTTTTTCAAGGACAAGAGTAGATTTAAAGATAAAATCTATACACTTATAAATGTTATAATGCTCATACATTTTAGAATGACTCTTTTTCTAGCACAATCTTTTTGTCACATTCTAATATCTTGCTTTCTTTGTTTTGCTATATACCATGCATACATCAGTGCTGTTATACCACTTTTCTAGCATACATAAGAGCATAAAATATCCCATGTGTATATACAGGAACAGAATAATATTTCATGATTCATGGGGACTAAGAAACTTCAGATTTAAACCAACCTTGGTTTAGAGATTCTGGAGTTTCTACTCTATGAACTTTCTGGTCTGCAACTAAACAAAATCTGGAAGGTGAATGCATCAGGATAGATTTTGTTAAATGTGGTACCAAAATTTCTCAATGCCATACAAGTAAATTTTATATGTAGCCAATTCATACTGTAATAAGACATAGAAACAAGAATTTCAGAACATACCACCAAATCTGCAAAATGACCAACCTCCCAACCTTAGAATCCTCTTTATCTCCCAGGATTCACCCCCGAGCAGAGATCACCTCCTAGCACAGATCAACCCCTGATCTGCTTAGGAGCAGCTTATTTAAGCTCATAATTCCCCAAGCATGTTTCTAATTCTGCGTCCAGAATAGCAGGATGCTTTCTTTCCTGTTTAGCCTAGGCTTCCCATTTTGGGACTCTTTAAAGCTGCTTTAAGCTTTTCCTCAGCTTTTCCAGCTTTTTCTCACCTCTTCCCAACTACTCCTCTTCATTGGGGAAATTTAGATTCCTCCTCAAATCTAAATTAATTTCTTTCAAGGATTTTTGAAATATTTTTGGGGATTCGTTGCCTTATCCATCCTCATGGATTTGGCAAGTGATCTCAAATTCTCTTTTTGGTCAAAATGCACAATCATTTTATTTATTTCCTCGAATAAAATATGCAAATACATTCACACCATACTCATCCCTTGGGTCCACCACCTTAGGATTAAAGTTCAAATGTCTAACTTTAAAAATTCAACACACAAATTGGGGGTGTTACAGCTACCCTTCTTAACTCTTAGATCTGGTCTTTTTATTGAGATTTACGTTAAACACTGGGAGACCTCGATATTTCTGTCATCTCTGTCCAATCGATGGCTCTTCCCTTGAGTCAGCTTGATTGCCTTGAGTCCATCAACGACTACGTTTAAAGTAGGTCACTGGCTAAATGGGAAGAAAATATTTAAAATCGGGGAATTTAAGTTTTCGAGGTGTGAGTTAGATATTGAAGCTCCGTATTTCCACGTGTATATCATTCTTTCAACTTTGTTGATAATCTTGAGATTTAGATTTCTAAACAATGTTTAGGCAAACAATCAATCCTAATAAATCTAGGAAATGAGATGTCATTTAACTTATCTCATGTAATTTTAGATTTGAGAATTTTGTAATAATTAGATTTAAGAGTAAAAAAAAACTATAATATGTATTTTAAATATATAAATGTTTTATATTAGTTATTAAAATTTACAGAAAAAAAAAAAAAAAAAAATTGTCGAAAAATGTGGAGAATAAAACTTATAAATAAAAAAATAAAAATCAACAAATAATAATAAATAAGTAATAAATAATAATAAAAATAAAAAGAGAAAAAATGGTCTCTGCTAGGGTTTTGTTGGGTCTAGCTGCCGGCGCCGATTTCGCAGCTGTCGCTTCAGAGAATGTTTCTCTCGGCTCTGCTGCCGCCTCCATTATCGATCATGGTGCCTCTGAGGATGCCGCTGCCACAATAAATCAAGTTGCTCCAAAGGTTGATCTGACTGCTGCTACCCTTGGCTCGAAGCTCCAGGGCGGTCATCCATGGCGTGTCGTCGTTGTATAGTGGAAAGAAATTGGGCACACGCCGTGTGGTGCCTCTTGTCAATGGTGGTGGGGACACTGCTCTGGAGGCCTCGACAACAAATCCTAGTCTTCTCTAACCTAAAACACGATCATATTATACCCACACAAACACTAATTTATTCATAATCAATCTTAAATAATTATATATTATAATTTATAACATTAATCATATACAATACAATTTGAGTGGGTAATGGTTAAGAAATTGTGTTTCTTCTTAAAAAATCACAAGTTCAAAACAGAAAACCAGAGAAATAGAGTATGTATGGTTTCCTAAATTTAAAATTCAAATCACACCAATTTAGTGTGATGAAAAAGAAATTAAAAATATTAAATTAATATAGTTTAGTTAATTTTAATTTTAATTGGGTAGGTTAGTAATGTTGTGATTTTGCTCCACAGCAATTCGCTCGCTTACAAACTTGGTTTTTAATGTGGTAAAAAGGGGCTCAACTTACTGACTGAGCAAGTTTTTTACTAAGAAGGTTCTTTCTTTTCGCAGTTTCTCATAAAACCCTTGTTCTGAGAAACCTGTTAAGTTCTTTCTTTTCATTATTTTCTATAGATTCCATGTAAATTATTTTCTTCAATTTGATCCAAATTTCAATTTTATGAGATCATAGTAGCAAGCTATAGCCATTTTAATTTGATTTATTTTTGTAAAATCACCTAGCGTTTCCCATTTCTAATCTAAAACCTTAACTTGGCCATTCATTCCAATTAATCCAATATTATCGCTCATCTCAGATTTCCTTGATTCATAGAAATGATTTGGGCATCACGTTTATGCTTGAGTTTGTTTATGCTGAAGTTCTCCATTAGGCAATCCAAAATATGGGAAGCTCATCTTTATAATCCAATTACGAAAATCACAACAATGTCATTTAATTAAATATACCTAACTTATGAGATTCAACTTTAATACAAAATTACAACAATTCCAATCACCAAAAATAACCTTATTTATTTATGAACAACATATTAAAACAAATATTTTATTAGCATTAGATTGCAAGTTGACTACACCTACACGACAACTCTATTGACTAGGTAGCAATCACCAAATTATACAATAGTAGTAATATTTAGACATTCATTATTCGAACATGCTAAAAAAAACTAGTGTTACTGTTTCTTTAGGTTTCTTTAATTCAATATTGTATTTAGATTGACTATTTATTTATATTGGTGAAGGGTTAATTTATTATGAGAACATCATTAATCAAGGGTAAAATATTAAAGATAACGTTTTTTTGAAGGGAAGCATAATGATTCAAAACGTCAAAATTTTTTTTTGTCACGAGTAAGGAGAAATCCAAATTCCAACCCTGGTCGGCACTCTCGATCATTACTACCCCGTCGTTGTCAGCCAGGGCAGTCATCCATGGCATGTCGTCGTTGTATAGTGGAAAGAAATTGGGCGCACGCCGTGTGGCGCCTCTTGTCAATGGTGGTGGGGACACTGCTCTGGAGGCCTCGACAACAAATCCTAGTCTTCTCTAACCTAAAACACGATCATATTATACCCACACAAACACTAATTTATTCATAATCAATCTTAAATAATTATATATTATAATTTATAACATTAATCATATACAATGCAATTTGAGCGGGTAATGGTTAAGAAATTGTGTTTCTTCTTAAAAAATCACAAGTTCAAAACAGAAAACCACAGAAATAGAGTATGTATGGTTTCCTAAATTTAAAAGTCAAATCCCACCAATTTAGTGTGATGAAAAAGAAATTAAAAAAATTAAATTAATATAGTTTAGTTGATTTTAATTTTAATTTGATTTCAAATTTTAATAATCATATTGGAACATGTTTGAGGATTACATCGAATGATTTCAATAAAAAAAATTATATTGTTGGAAAGAAAAAAATTTAAGAAAAGATTTTATTGAAATCGTATTAAAAATTTGATAAGATTATCAAAATTTTGAATATGGACTTAGTTGTGTAAAATTTAAATAAGGATTTGTGGAGATTTTACAAAAATATAATTCAAATTATAACAAAATTATGATAAAAAACTTTTAAAAGAAATTAAAATAGTTAGTTTGAATAATTTGAAATTTCAAATATTATTTAGATAATTATAATTAATTCAATGAAATGAAATCTGTATGTAAATGATTTGAAGTCTAAAATAATATTTAGGCAAACAAATAATCATAATTAATTCAAGAAATGAAATGTCTATTCAACTTATTTCATATGTTTTTTAGATTTTTTTTAATTGATTTGAGAGATTGTGAGAAAGAGTTTTAATAGATGGAAAATTTTATGGAATACGCATTTTAAATATATAAATGTTGTAGATTAGTCATTAAAAATTATAATAAAAAGAAAAAACTAATAATAAAAATTTCAAAAACTAATGATTAAAATAACAAAAATATTAAAAATTTCAAAAAATAATAATTAAAATAAAAAGAATATATATATATATATATATATATATATATATATATATAATAATTAAAAATGAGAAGAAAAAAACTTTAAAAGAAAATAATAATTCAAAATCTAAAAATAGAAAAAATTACACACATAAAATTTATTAATAAATTACCACTATTATGTTAATATAATAAAATAAAATTAATATAATAAAATAAATTATAATTATTATGATAATATAATAAAATGAATTGTAATCATTATGTTAACATAATAAAAAGTAGAGGTAATAATTATAAAAGTTATATATAATATCGTAGTTTTTGATAGACGCTTCTGGATCTAATTGCTTGCAAATGCAAGGATACTTACTTTTTAAGTTCATTATTGGGGTGGGGGGTTTGAACCTTGTCACCATTCATCTCAGATCAAACCAAATCAAAAACCTCGTATCCTTCTTTTAGTTCGACATAAGTACAGGAATCTATGGTTTTGCAAAAATACGTTGTCGATTACATGCAGACTGATCATGCAACGAGACATGCAAATAAATCAATAGAATGATAACATACTGGCCAAGGCCAAGTTGATCATATGAATGGGAGACCCAAAAAGAAAAGAAAAAAATTGAAGTAAGACGGCAATTATGTTGTGTTGTCATCAACCTTTTATGCCTTTTTTCGGTTACGTATATTATTTTTCCAAGTCGGGCAATAACTATATAGTTACAGAAATTGGGGTTTTTGATATCACTTTTCTCATATTAGTTACTAAGATTGTCTTGTAAGTTGAAAGTGTCACGTTAGTCATATGGGTTTTTTAGTTTATGTAGGATAATGGACCTCGTGGATCGAGTCTTTCTTTTGAAATTAGCCAATAAGTTAAGGCAGTTTGAATGTAACATTAGAAATCTTATTCTATGATTACTTGAAATAACTAACAATCTTATACTATTTATATATAGGAATAGAAAAATATATCCATTCAAGATTTCCTATGAGGAGGGTTGCCATATGAGAACAATATTGTGTAACCTGATTATGGCCTTTGTTATATGCAATTTTTTTATTGGAGAGGGAAGAGCTACTAAAGTTGTTACAAATAATCTTTATTGATTTCTATCATATCAAATGTCAATGTCAAATATTAAAAACAAAGAGAACTATAATTCTATCCTAAGAGATACCTACGTGTTCATTTAAAAATTGAATTGAGGCGGTTGTCTTCTTTGTATTCAGCCATATGAAGTTTGCATGCCAGTAACCATTCCTTTTAGGCTACCAAAATTAATTATTACAAAACTATTTGACAATTGAAGAATCACGAATATTGAACTTATACCACAAATAAAAGAAAAAACAAATCTTAAATAAAAGAAAAACAAATTTAAAGAAAAGAATGGAAAAGAAAAAAATAATTTAAAGAAAAGAAGAAAAGATAAGGAAAAAGTTGATCCAGGAAATCGTTGAGTGAAAAGGAAAATTTATAAAGACTAAACATACAGCACAATTCGATGAGCACTTCGAATTCTAATTGCCTGCAAATCTGACGTGGATGCCTAATCTATGCATCCTTCATCGGCTATTTGGGCAAGTTCTAGGGCTGACGAGATAAATCTCACATAAAACCAAATTTATATCAAAACATTATTACGTAACAGCTTTTATGATATGTATTTTCTATCTGAGAAGGGAAACTATAAAGCCTCTTGTAAAAAATCAAACATCGTAATCTAATCAACTAATTCTGGATTGATTATTCATTTATAACTTAGACGGAATTAATTATTTTAGAAAATAGAAGACAGAGAAACCTACCTGTTCATCATGATGAAACGCCTGAGTGGATTCTTCTATTTTTCTTCCGCCATGTTTGATATACCCACGCACGAGTAACCATTCCGTTCGCTCCTGCCAAAATTAATCACCCTCAAAAATCGCTCCGATCAATGGAGGAATAACGAATCTTGCACAAATGGAACGAAACAAATAGATTTAGCTGATCCATGGGTGAAACAGAAAAATTAAGAAGAAAAAACATACCGTGTATTTTGATGGACAAGCTTAAGATAGATGCTTAATATTTATGGTTCGAATTTTCGAATCCTGAAGACATTGATCTCATCGCATTAAATTTGAGAAAAAACCAAATAAAAATGCATTCTAATGTTATTTACATTTACATATTCATTTACGACTCTCTTTGAGAAATAAATAGTTATATATATGGAAAACATACTGCAGAGTTTGATAAACGCTCACATTTACATATTCATTTACGACTCTCTCTTTGAGAAATAAATAGTTATATATATGGGAAACATACTGCAGAGTTTGATAAACGCTCTGGATGTGAGGAAGATTCAAACCTTGAGAACATAAATCCACGATCAAACAAAATAAAAAAACTCTTCCTTCGTATACAGATTCCTCTCCTTCGTTCTCAAGCCTATGCTCATCTCTCTCTCACTCTGCACAAACATCACACAACAAGCACCTACACAGAGAGACACAAACATATAGACTTGCAGATACACAAACATATACACAGAGACACACAAACATATGAGCATACAAATACATGAACATATAGACATATATTACTAGATGCACATAATTAATAAAAGAAAAACATGCAGAGATAACAAACAACACCAAGGAACGCTTCACACTGCTGTGAAGAGAGAGCATGGAGAGGTTGAACCAAAACAACCCGTAACATTTCTTGTCAATTTGGCAACCAATTTATAGATGGGATATTGTGCTGCACTTTGGATTCCTGCGTCATTCCATATGGTTCATCTAGACACATGACCGTTTGAATAAAAGCACAAAAGCAGCTATACAATTCACATGACCGTTTGAATAAAAGCACAAAAGCAGCTATACAATTCAACCGCTCTAAACATTACATTAAATTCAAATTTGATCAAGAAAATTCTTCAATTTTGGATAAAAGTGCTGTTCCAATCCAACGGCTATAAAGATTACATTCAATTCAAATTTCGATAGCGTTGGGTATTTTTGTGTGATGTGGAAGTTTGAATAAAAGCACAAAAGCAGCTCTACAATCGAGCCGCTATAAACATTACATTCAATTCAAATTTGATAAAGAAAATTCTTCAATTTTGGATAAAAGCACTAATCCAATCCAATGGCTATAAAGCTTACATTCAATTCCAATTTCGATGACATTGGGTATTTTTGCCCGATGTGGAAGTATTATTTTTGAGTTGGCTGAAGTTTGAGCGCTTTGCAACCTAAGAAATTTACTCAATAATGATTTATAAATTAAAGAAATCATTTAATTTAATTATTTATAATATTATTTTTTGGATTCTCTATTTTTAAAATTAAATAGAATTACTATTCAGTTAAATTGAATTACAGAATGATGCAAATTGATATTTATTAAAATAATATTTATTATATTTAATTTATTTTATTTCGAGTAGTTTCTAGTGCGACTTTTCGAAGCATTTTACGATGGTTTTTTCGAGTGTAATTTTTCTTAAATCTAGCAGGAATTTATTCAAAGGAGAAGTTTGATTATTAATCTTGCACAATAGAAGTGGCCTAGGGGTTTTTGAGGGTGCTAAATCCATATATACAGTCAAAACACCAGTTTAAATAACAAAAACCAAGATTTTACCTCAATTTTTTACCTGAAACTCCAAAAAGTCGCACTAAAGACAACTCCGTTTTATTTAGTTTAGTAATATGTATTTTTTTATTTTGTTTTTTAAAATAAAATAAAAAATGATTAGAAAATATTTAATAATATAATAATATATAAATTAATTAGTTAACTTTAGTTGGTTAAGAATAGGCCTTGTAAGTAAGGCAACTTAAGATCAAACTTGACTCAAGATCAAACTTTACAAATTATTAAGGTGGTTGTGCTTTGTGCTAGGGAAAAGAGACATACTAAAAAATCTAGACAACTAAGAGGTGATGTAGAAAATCACAAACAACTTAAAGAAATAAAAAATATATAAATTTAATAAGAAATTAAAATATAAATTAATTAAAAATATTCATTAAAATTTAACATCCATTATTAAAAATATTAGCAATAGATAAATGTTCAATGATTAATGACATTGATCTAAAAATTAATTGAAATACTTTTTTTTTTCTCTGAACAGGGCTACTTCTATATTGATACAAAATAAAATTACAAAGAGGCAGCGGTCTCAAGATTTCCAGCCAACCAAGAGAGCTATAAAACTATGACCTTAGTAGAGCCCTAAAGAGATGATTAAGTTGCAATGACTAGATTGTAAATGCATCTTGACAGAGGACATCAATGTGACATTACTGTGAGGGCTTGGATTTTTAAGGCTCCTACCCATTACAGTAACCCAAAAAACCGACATTTCAAATGTCGAGTCAAGGCCAAAATTGAAATCATAAACCGAAGTATGCCGCCCACACGGGGATATCGGCAGTTTAACAAAAGAGTGAACATGAGAGCTGTAGAACAGTGGAGCACCCAACTGGAATTGAATAGCTCCATTCCAACAATAACCAAAAAACCAGGAATGCAAACCTGTTTAGACTTCATGAGAAGAGGGAGGTTCTTCCTCAACGATGAGGCAAGCAAACTTGTATGGATCGTCTTCATCAGGAGGAGGGCAATCCTTGCTAGGGGAGCCGCCATCATTAGGAGCATTGGGACCTGCCTGCAGACCCACATCAACATTAACACCAGGATCAACACTCTGTCGGATATCCTTCTGAGAAATGCGCTGCTCGGCTTCCTCGTTAGTCGCCAGAGGCTCGGCATCATCTTTAGTCATCATAGCCGCTGCAAGAGTAGCCATGACTTGACTCGAGGGAGCTTCCCAGAGGACAATGGTAACAGTGTCTAAGAGGGAGATATTGCTGAAAGTGCAGGGGAATTGAAGACGAGCCTGATGAGAGTGCGCCCTGGAGGAAAGACGAAAGTGCCCAGCTGGATTGAACTGAACCCGACCCCTACCACGACCACGTCTGGAGGTAGGAAGGCGAACAGGGCCAAATTCCGAAGAGTAGGATGAAGAATCAGAGGTGGAGGGGGAGGACCTGCGGTTCACTTGCCCACGAGAGATGCCTCTCCTGCAACGCATTCTTGGGCGCAGTCGAGGCATTGTGTGAAGAGCAGAGGGAGCAAAAAAGTCAGCAGAATTGTGGGAGCATGGGAGAGCCGAAAGGAAACTTGCATGAGCCTGCAGAGGGTAATTGGTTGGAGAGGAGGACGGACGAAGGTGATTGCAGGAAGAGCTGTTGGTATAATGGAATCCCGGCATGAAGTTTACAGAGCCACCCAAATCACATCGCATCCCTGTGCTGGTGTGTGAGCGATACTCAGCTGCAGCTAGGGAGCAGAAGGTGCAGAGGGGAGGAGCGCAAATAAGATCATCGGAGGGCGCCATATCTGAAGATAGAGCAGGAGATCGTCGGGAGATGGGCTTCATTAACTTCGCATTGAAGACCTGGACGGAACAAATTAAAGCCGGCATCATGCGAGGTAGGGTGGCGTGGTGAAAGGCCACGCGCCATCCCGCCATCTCACCTGCGTACCACATACCTCATTATACACCCGCATCCGGGAGAAATAATTACTAATAACCAAAACATATATATAATTATTACTAAAAAATTAAAATATAGATAATTAAATTAATTTATAAATAATTAACTAAAATATACATATAAATTATTAAAATGTAGATTAATTTAAAAATATTCATTAAAATTTAACATCTATCACTAAAAATATTAACATAAGTTAAATAAATTTTCAATGAAATAATAACATAAGGTAAATAAAATGTTCAAAACAATTTATTTAAAAAAAAATAACTGAAATACTTACTAAATACTAAAACATATATATAATTATTAATATTAAAAACTCTTCGAAAACATTTAAAAGAAATTATTAAAATCTTTCACAAAATTAAATGTTGAAAACCTTTCACAAAACTTTACTCATTCATTTGAATATGAGGGCGTGTCGGTTCCATTCATAATTTACTAACTGCGGATTGGCCGGCATGTAGGGGATTCAATGTGTTCGGTTAAGCTGTTTTGTCAGCGAATGTTCTCTATTCTTGGAAATATACTTCGTATATTAAACTATGGCATTGAATATTTTAGGAGAGAAAGTTATTAAAACCTTTTGAAGAATCCTTATCTACATTCATTCTTGCAATGGGAAGCAACGAACAAGACAGGGAAAGGAACGAAGGCTTTAGAAAAAAACAATAATGTAGAATTAATAATATTTGAATTATTAATTAATTATAATTATATAACTACATGTGTTTGGTTAATATGAATTTTATCATGAATGTAATGATATATTATATCTAAATCACATTATAAATTTTGTATGATAAAATAATATAATTTAACTTATATTATATTAACAAGCATATTTCATTTCTTGCGATCTCGCACTATTGGGAGGGCATAGACGAATTGCGTTCTCTTGTGCGAAACCTTGTATACTTTCCCTCCATTACCGCAACCCATAATTTCCAGTTTCTCAAGCTCGGACGGGGGCGATCTGGTATGAATTTTGTGTGGCTTGGGGCATCTGAGGTGGCCACGACCAAGGAAGCAGTGTGGTGCAAGAGGAGTGTGAGGGGAAATTATTTTTAGCCTACAGTACAAGTAAGAGTGAAGATTGCTTTCCTTACCACAAAACTACTGGCAGGACACCTTGGAAAGCAACTTACAGGCAGGGAAGAACTTACAAGGAAGAGTGATGGTCTCACTAGATTGCGAGGATCATGACATCCAATGTCTCTTGTTGCGCTCAGCTTATATTGCCTGAAAACAATGGAACTAATCTCTAGTCTCAACAAGGTATGTCTGTAAGGTAGAAGGTTAATATTAGGGTCTCGGGTCTATTATTCATGAGTCACGAGGCTGGTTAATGACTGGTAAATGTAGTTTCATACCCTCTATCATATTGATTGGACTATTAGAGGATATTTAGAGGATATTGACTGTCTATCATACCCTCTGTGCGGGTCATAATAGTCTCTCTGTGTGTGAATTTATGCGAGAAGGTATTCCTAAATAGGTGCACTATGGTTTTTTATTGGTGTGGGGAAATTATCTTGGTATGGATATTTGTTGGAAAATTAATCACAACTACCACTTTTAATTTTCTGACAGCAACCATACCTCAGGGAATGTTTTGCAAGTTGCAGATTGTGTTTGCAGAGAAGGACAAGTTATGAGCAGAGTACATAACCCATTCCGCAATAGAGTTAAATGATTAAATTCAAATAGAAATTGAATGCATGGTTAGTAAATGAGTATGGGCAAACAATTAATCTGCAAGTGTTGTATACTTCACCCAAAATCTGTAAAATTCAAAAAGTCATTTTTGCCCATCCGTTGTATTAAATTTTGTCTGTCACTAATTAGATGTCTTAGATATATATTTTTTGATTTTACATGTAAGTTCAAGTGTGTTGTGTAATGTGGGGGATGTAAGTTTGAAAAGACAAGGGGAGAAACAAGTTTTACACTATGTTACTCTGCAACCCTGGTGATATAAATCTCAGTAAGAACAATAGTTTTACTGGTAAAGGAGCCACAACCTCCATATGAATGTGTATGTTTTATTTTTGAATTATAATCTAAAGTTTGGTTAGTTGAGATTTGGTTCTCGAATTTACCCCAACACTCTTCTTTACTATGTTTCACGTGAGTAAAATTAGTTGCTTATATTTGCTCCTCTATATTGAAAAAAGGGCTCATATGATTTGATTTTTGCAACTGTATGGTATGGATTAAGTGGGACTAAATCTGTTGCATGGGAGGGTTTTTCACCGGGCTACCTCTAGAGTCGAGACAGAGAGCAAAGTGGGACTAAATCTGAAGTGGTAACAAATGAGCTAGGTTGCGGCTCATGGGGTGGGTTGTTACCCTAACCATCCATGTTTCCCTGTCGACTGTCCAATCAAGAGGTTCAAAGATTAACATTGGATAGAGCTCGAAGATGGCCAGTGTGGGACAACTGCCACCCATCCAACTCAACAGATGGCCAAGAGTTCCAGAATTTCAAGGGATCCGAGATAAATGACATTAACCCAAAAGCCCATGTGAAATAGTACATGAAATCATGCGCAAGGATATAAAAGATCCTTACAAAATTTGTAATGCATAAATGTAGAGCGATAAATCATATATTCAAATCAACCAAGATCTGAAGTACCAAATTATGAATACATTAATCAATACTTTAAGGATTAATTGCGTGCGATGTTGAACATAAAGGTTAAAGAACAATGTGTAACTTGTCCATTTCTGATTGGAAAGATATGAATCATTTATAAATTCTATAACAACGATATGATGTAGTTATATATGCTTTAATAATAATATGAATTCGCTTGTGTATGATTAGATTCAGAGTATGTAAGGTAGTAGTAAAGGTAGAAGGTTAAATTTTTTTTTTTTTAATGGTATGAGGAATAGTTGTGACATTTATATATTTATTTTCAAATTTTAGAATATTATTATTTTTTATTTTAAGTATTTTTAATCAATTGTTTTTTTATTTTTTATTTATTTTTTGTGTTTTTTAATAAGCGGTTTTCTATTTTGTTCCCAAATTTCTATTCATCACATTTTCTTCTTATGATAAATAATAAACTTTAATAATTAATTTAAAATGTTTATATAATTAAAATGTATATAGTTTCTCTGTATTTAAAAAAATAAATGAAATAAGTGTATAAGTTGAACAAATATTTCATTTTATTTAGTTTTTAAATTATTAAAAAAAGAAGTTTCAACTTTGAGAAAAATCTCTTAGATTGTTTATGTTAATTTGAATATTTTAGGTGAATCTTTGTCTAAATATTACACAATCCAACAGTTTTTAACATTATTTAAATAATAAATTTAGGGTTTTTTAATCATGTTCCACTCGGGCTGTCAATCGGAAGTGTGGATAATTGCATGTTTTCTTTAAAGTCTATGTCCATGCACTAATATGTTGATTTGTAGCCAAGACTCTCCATATTGGACCTTTAAAAGGAACTTTGAATGCTATAGATATATAGCAAATGATAATTTATACATTATGGCTAGAATTATAACTTTTATAGAAGTCAAGGAAGGGTTTATAGTTTGAGTTGGAATAAAGATTAACTATTAATGTGTAGTTAAAATATGTTAATCATATAAAAGAATGTATTTCTATTTTTCATTTTGTATATATTTTTTAGAACATATATAAAATTAGTTCACTTATGGTGGATATTGAAATATTTGTTCATTATTAATATATTTTTTCAATGCAAAGTGTCAACTCCCAATTTAGTATGAAAATTGTTACACATTTCTCTCAGGACAACAAAAGGCTATTAACTTCAAAAAAAAATGATAAGAAAAATTATTAACAATTCTCCAAAATAAAGCTTCACGATTTTTGAAAGAACCCTCTAGATGTAATGCATTGTTAACCAACTAGTCTCATGCTAACATTATGTGACCACATTGGTACACTTAAATGTATACCTAAAAATTGTAGTAGTAATAAGAATGACCTCCTTAGTCTACATAAAAAGTGTAGTAATAACAAGTGGGACCCACTTATGTCATGCAAATTGCCTCATTAAATAATTTATTTCCACAGAAGTAATTTCCACTCTCAATCTCTTTTTAAATTTCAACTTAAAACATTGATAAATATTATACCACAAAAACACAAACCTATATCTCATAAATAATAAAGATTACAACTTATTACATTAATAAATTACCATATATGTTATATTAACACCCTCTCCAATATTAATTAAATACTATATATTATAACCTAAAACATTAACTACTTGTATTGATTAATTCATTACTAAGTGCATATTAATAACCCACTATTGGCACGATACATGAGAAGAAAACTTAACGCTACCCTTCTTAACTCTTAGATCTGGTCTTTTTATGGAGATTTACGTTAAACACTGGGAGACCTCGATATTTCTGTGATCTCTATCCAATCGATGGCTCTTCCCTTGAGTCATCTTGCCTGCCTTGAGTCCATCGACGACTACGTGTAAAGTAGGTCACTGGCTAAATGGGAATAAAATATTTAAAATCGGGGAATTTAAGTTTTCGAGGTGTGAGTTAGATATTGAAGCTCCGTATTTCCACTTGTATATCATTCTTTCAAGTTTGTTGATAATCTTGAGATTTAGATTTCTAAACAATGTTTAGGCAAACAATCAATCCTAATAAATCTAGGAAATGAAATGTCATTTAACTTATCTCATGTATTTTTAGATTTGAGAATTTTGTAATAATTAGATTTAAGAGTAAAAAAAAAACTATAATATGTATTTTAAATATATAAATGTTTTATACTAGTTATTAAAATTTACAGAAAAAAAAAAATTGTCGAAAAATGTGGAGAATAAAACTTATAAATAAAAAAATAAAAACATCAAATAATAATAAATAAGAAATAAATAATAGTTAAAAATAAAAGTGAAAATGGTCTTGCTAGGGTTTATGGCTCCAATATTTATAAGTATTTGAAAACAAGCGCTTTCGTAGAATGTTTCTTCTGTTTCTGGTCTCATCCATTATCAACATGAGTGTCTGTCATGCCATCGCTAATAATAAACTGCTGTCTTAAAGGTTGATGTGGATCAGCCGTTACCCTTGGCTCGAGCCCAGACAGCCATCCACATATCGTCTGTAGAGGAATAATTGGGCGACGCCTGCAGGTGCTTCTCATTACCAGTGTGGGACACCGCCTGGAGGCCTCACAACAAATCCTAGTCTTCTTTAGTCCTAAAACACGATCATATTATACCCACACAAACACTAATTTATTCATAATCAATCTTAAATAATTATATATTATAATTTATAACATTAATCATATACAATACAATTTCAGTGGGTAATGGTTAAGAAATTGTGTTTCTTATTAAAAAATCACAAGTTCAAAACAGGAAACCAGAGAAATAGAGTATGTATGGTTTCCTAAATTTAAAAGTGAAATCACACCAATTTAGTGTGATGAAAAGAAATTAAAAAAATTAAATTAATATAGTTTAGTTAATTTTAATTTTAATTGGGTAGGTTAGTAATGTTGTGATTTTGCTCCACAACAATTTGCTCACTTACAAACTTGGTTTTTAATGTGGTAAAAAGGGGCTCAACTTACTGACTGAGCAAGTTTTTTACTAAGAAGGTTGTTTCTTTTCGCAGTTTCTCATAAAACCCTTGTTCTGAGAAACCTGTTAAGTTCTTTCTTTTCATTATTTTCTATAGATTCCATGTAAATTATTTTCATCAATTTGATCCAAATTTCAATTTTATGAGATCATAGTAGCAAGCTATAGCAATTTTAATTTGATTTATTTTTGTAAAATCGCCTAACGTTTCCCATTTCTAATCTAAAATCTGAAATTGGCGATTCATTCCAATTAATCCAATATTATCGCTCATCTCAGATTTCCTTGATTCATAGAAATGATTTGGGAATCACGTTTATGCTTGAGTTTGTTTATGCTGAAGTTTTCCATTAGGCAATCCAAAATATGGGAAGCTCATCTTTATAATCCAATTACGAAAATCACAACAATGTCATTTAATTAAATATACCTAACTTATGAGATTGAACTTTAATACAAAATTACAACAATTCCAATCACCAAAAATAACCTTATTTATTTATCAACAGCATATTAAAACAAATATTTTATTAGCATTAGATTAAGTTGACTACACCTACACGACAAATCTATTGACTAGGTAGCTATCACCAAATTATACAATAGTAGTAATATTTAGACATTCATTATTCAAACATGCTAAAAAAAACTAGTGTTACTGTTTCTTTAGGTTTCTTTAATTCAATATTGTATTTAGATTGACTATTTATTTATATTGGTGAAGGGTTATTTTATTATGATAACATCATTAATGAAGGGTAAAATATTAAAGATAACGTTTTTTTGAAGGGAAGCATAATGATTCAAAACGTCAAAAAAAATTTCTGTGACGAGTAAGGAGAAATCCAAATTCCAACCCTGGTCGGCACTCTCGATCATTACTACCTCGTCGATGTCAGCCAGGGCGGTCATCCATGGCGTGTCATCGTTGTATAGTGGAAAGAAATTGGGCGCACGCCGTGTGGTGCCTCTTGTCAATGGTGGTGGGGACACTGCTCTGGAGGCCTCGACAACAAATCCTAGTCTTCTCTAACCTAAAACACGATCATATTATACCCACACAAACACTAATTTATTCATAATCAATCTTAAATAATTATATATTATAATTTATAACATTAATCCTATACAATACAATTTGAGTGGGTAATGGTTAAGAAATTGTGTTTCTTCTTAAAAAATCACAAGTTCAAAACAGAAAACCAGAGAAATAGAGTATGTATGGTTTCCTAAATTTAAAAGTAAAATCACACCAATTTAGTGTGTTGAAAAAGAAATTAAAAAAATTAAATTAATATAGTTTAGTTGATTTTAATTTTAATTTGATTTGAAATTTTAATAATCATATTGGGACAAGTTTGAGGATTACATCGAATAGAGTATGTATGGTTTCCTAAATTTAAAAGTCAAATCACACCAATTTAGTGTGATGAAAAAGAAATTAAAAAAATTAAATTAATATAGTTTAGTTAATTTTAATTTTAATTGGGTAGGTTAGTAATGTTGTCATTTCTGCTCCACGAAAGAATTCGCCGCTTACAAACTTGGTTTCTTTTAATGTGTAAAAGGCCCAAATCTCACTCGACCCAGCAAGTTTTTTACCACAAGAAGGTTGTTTCTTTTCGCAGCTTTCTCATAAAACCTCTTTGTTCCTGAGAAACCCGTTAAGTTCTTTCTTTTCATTATTTTCTATACATTCCATGTAAATTATTTTCATCAATTTGATCCAAATTTCAATTTTATGAGATCATAGTAGCAAGCTATAAAGCCATTTTAATTTGATTTTATTTTTGTAAAACTCTCTAACGTTTCCCATTTCTAATCTAAAAAAACCCGAAATTGGCCATTCATTCCAATTTAATCCAATATTATCGCTTCTATCTCAGTACTTTCCTTGATTCATAGAAATGATTTGGGCATCACGCTTATGCTTGAGTTTGTTTATGCCAAGTTTTCCATTAGGCAAATCCAAAATATGGGAAGCCTCATCTTTATAATCCGCTGACGTATGAAAATCACAACAATGTCATTTAATTAAATATACCTAACTTATGAGATTCAACTTTAATACAAAAATTACAACAATTCCAATCACCAAAAATAACCTTATTTATTTATCAACACAGATATTAAAAACAAATATTTTATTAGCATTAGATTGCAAGTTGACTACACAAATATTTTATTAGCATTAGATTAAGTTGACTACACCTACACGACAACTCTATCGACTAGGTAGCTATCACCAAATTATACAATAGTAGTAATATTTAGACATTCATTATTCAAACATGCTACTAGTGTTACTGTCTTTAGGTTTCTTTAATTCAATATTGTATTTAGATTGACTATTTATTTATATTGGTGAAGGGTTAATTTGTTATGAGAACATCATTAATGAAGGGTAAAATATACCCTTTATTACGCGTGTGATTAATATAGAAACCAAGTGATGCCACAAGATTATGTCTATAAAATGTCTTTATCGCATGGCAAACGCCTGGCACCAGATTAGCAAGAGACATTTAAGTCGAAACTTAATGAGCGCGATCTCGCACTCCAAACGCACTCGAGAGAATTTCACGGCGAGTAAGCACAGAGATCCGGTCATTACTCCATCCATGGCGCGCTTAATTTGTCGGTGACGACAGTCGCAGCTTTTCTTTGAGGCATTTGATTGCGAAACTGGAGAGCGAGCATGCTAATAGCGACGTCCCTCGGCCGTCGTCGTGTATTGTTCGCCCACCGTGAGGCACTCCTCCAGAGCGAACCATCACCGGCGAAGCGCACCGACTTCATGGTTGCATTGTCCTCGGGCGATAATGTTCATTTCTCCATCGAGTGGGTAATTGTATGCATCGGCCGGGATTTGGCTTGAGAACTCGCCGCATCCCCCATAGCTCCCACGCTCTCACCCACGATCGCCGCCTTGGTTCTCGCATTCCCCCAATGCTTTTCTCGCTACGATCGACGGTATGCCTCGTTTAAGGCACATAATGAGATGCCGCGTCGGGTCCTTCAGGAGGGTTTACGGTGCGCTCCTCCCCCGTCTTCTAGCTACCTCGTCGCGCGATTTTACCGGCTCGGCCAAAGACTTTCACGTTGCTCGTGGGGCGTATTCTAAGGTTCGAGAGTCTGGAACACCATCGGCCGAATGCTCCCGCTCACTCTCAAACCCGGCATTTTGTGTTTCACAGTGCTTTGAATCGCCCATGTATTACGCCCACCGTCACCATGGTTTTCCGAGAGTCCCCATATGATGATGGGAGGGCTGGTCTTGGGGTGCGAGATTGATGAAGAGCGGGTTGGTCTTGATGGGCGCGCATGATGAAGAAATGCCCGCACGACCGCAGCCGGCACCGCAGGGATGTTGATGGACAGGGGCATTGGCATGAATATGGATATTGACAAATGGTAAAGAAGAGCGCCAGCACGCAATTCAAGACCGGGTAATGAAAATGCTCCCGGCACCGGCAACATCCGGGCGATGGATCGCGCACCGCCGCTTAACAAGATCATTCACTCAATCGCGGACCTCCACGATTGCGCGGAGAACCGATGAGTTTTGGTGCGCAGTCGAGGAAGAGGAACCGGATGAGTGATCTTGCTCAGCCCCGTGTTTTGTTTTTTTTGCTATGGCACTCGTCTTAGGGTTTGCAATTTGTCACTATATGGTTCTAGACTTAAACATTGCCCCCGTGTGGGTCTTTTGATGGAACTTGATTTTGCACCGGTTTCTGACCCGGCAGCGTTGCCAAGTTTTTTGACTTTCTACCCTGCTGTGCCTACTCAAGCCTTGTTCTAGTTTACCTCGATGGTTACATTTGCCATCGATTACCGTAGATTAAATCATATTTAGAAAAAAAATGAAGGGTAAAATATTAAAGATAACGTTTTTTTGAAGGGGAAGCATAATGATTCAAAACGTCAAAAAAAATTTTATGTGACGAGTAAGGAGAAATCCAAATTCCAACCCCCTGGTCGGCACTCTCGATCATTACTACCCCGTCGATGTCGGCCCGGGCGGTCATCCATGGCGTGTCGTCGTTGTATAGTGGAAAGAAATTGGGCGCACGCCGTGTGGTGCCT
The DNA here is from genome assembly GCA_034641835.2 of Pinus albicaulis. Lineage (NCBI taxonomy): Eukaryota > Viridiplantae > Streptophyta > Pinopsida > Pinales > Pinaceae > Pinus > Pinus albicaulis. Next base: position 1,058,582,478 of record CM076582.1, read on the forward strand.
CTTGTCAATGGTGGTGGGGACAACTGCTCTGGGAGGCCTCGACAACAAATCCTAGTCTTCTCTAACCTAAAACACGATCATATTATACCCACACAAACACTAATTTATTCATAATCAATCTTAAATAATTATATATTATAATTTATAACATTAATCATATACAATACAATTTGAGTGGGTAATGGTTAAGAAATTGTGTTTCTTCTTAAAAAAATCACAAGTTCAAAACGGAAAACCGGAGAAATAGAGTATGTATGGTTTCCTAAATTTAAAAGTCAAATCACACCAATTTAGTGTGATGAAAAAAAGAAATTAAAAAAAATTAAATTAATATAGTTTAGTTGATTTTAATTTTAATTTGATTTGAAATTTTAATAATCATATTGGGACAAGTTTGAGGATTACATCGAATGATTTCAATAAAAAAAATTATATTGTTGGAAAGAAAAAAAATTTAAGAAAAGATTTTATTGAAATCGTATTAAAAATTTGATAAGATTATCAAAATTTTGAATATGGACTTAGTTGTGTAAAATTTAAATAAGGATTTGTGGAGATTTTACAAAAATATAATTCAAATTATAACAAAATTATGATAAAAAAACTTTAAAAAAAGAAATTAAAATAGTTAGTTTGAATAATTTGAAATTTCAAATATTATTTAGATAATTATAATTAATTCAATGAAATGAAATCTGTATGTAAATGATTTGAAGCCTAAAATAATATTTAGGCAAACAAATAATCATAATTAATTCAAGAAATGAAATGTCTATTCAACTTATTTCATATGTTTTTTAGATTTTTTTTAATTGATTTGAGAGTTTGTGAGAAAGAGTTTTAATAGATGGAAAATTTTATGGAATACGCATTTTAAATATATAAATGTTTTAGATTAGTCATTAAAAAATTATAATAAAAAAGAAAAAAAACTAATAATAAAAAATTTCAAAAACTAATGATTAAAATAACAAAAAATATTAAAAATTTCAAAAAAATAATAATTAAAATAAAAAAGAAAAAAAAATATATATATATATATATATATATATATATATATATATATATATAATAATTAAAAAATGAGAAGAAAAAAACTTTAAAAGAAAATAATAATTCAAAATCTAAAAAAAAAAAAATTACACACATAAAATTTATTAATAAATTACCACTATTATGTTAATATAATAAAATAAAATTAATATAATAAAATAAATTATAATTATTATGATAATATAATAAAATGAATTGTAATCATTATGTTAACATAATAAAAAGTAGAGGTAATAATTATAAAAGTTATATATAATATCGCAGTTTTTGATAGACGCTTCTGGATCTAATTGCTTGCAAATGCAAGGATACTTACTTTTTTAAGTTCATTATTGGGGTGGGGGGGGTTTGAACCTTGTCACCATTCATCTCAGATCAAACCAAATCAAAGACCTCGTATCCTCCTTTTAGTTCGACATAAGTACAGGAATCTATGATTTTTGCAAAAAGACGTTGTCGATTACATGCAGACTGATCATGCAACGAGACATGCAAATAAATCAATAGAATGATAACATAAAACGAGTACTGGCCAAGGCCAAGTTGATCATATGAATGGGAGACCCAAAAAGAAAAAGAAAAAAAATTGAAGTAAGACGGCAATTATGTTGTGTTGTCATCAACCTTTTATGCCTTTTTTTCGGTTACGTATATTATTTTTTCCAAGTCGGGCAATAACTATATAGTTACAGAAATTGGGGGGTTTTTGATATCACTTTTCTCGTATTAGTTACTGAGATTGTCTTGTAAGTTGAAAGTGTCACGTTAGTCATATGGGTTTTTTCGTTTATGTAGGATAATGGACCTCGTGGATCGAGTCTTTCTTTTGAAATTAGCCAATAAGTTCAGGCAGTCTGAATGTAACATTAGAAATCTTATTCTATGATTACTTGAAATAACTAACAATCTTATACTATTTATATATAGGAATAGCAAAAGATATCCATTCAAGATTTCCTACGAGGAGGGTTGCCATACGAGAACAATATTGTGTAACCTGATTATGGCCTTTGTTATATGCAATTTTTTTTTGTTGGAGAGGGAAGAGCTACTAAAGTTGTTACAAATAATCTTTATTGATTTCTATCGTATCAAATGTCAATGTCAAATATTAAAAACAAAGAGAACTATAGTTCTATCCTAATTATTTTAGAAAATAGAAAGAGATACCTACGTGTTCATTTAAAAATTGAATTGAGGCGGTTGTCTTCTTTGTTTTCAGCCATATGAGGTTTGCATGCCAGTAACCATTCCTTTTAGGCTACCAAAATTAATTATTACAAAACTATTTGAAAATTGAAGAATCACGAATATTGAACTATACCAATAGATAAAAGAAAAACAAATTTAAAGAAAAGAATGGAAAAGAAAAAAATAATTTAAAGAAAAGAAGAAAAGATAAGGAAAAAGTTGATCCACGAATTCGTTGACTGAAAAGGAAAATTTATAAAGACTAAACATACAGCACAATTCGATGAGCACTGCGAATTCTAATTGCTTGCAAATCTGACGTGGATGCCTAATCTATGCATCCTTCATCGGCTATTTGGGCAAGTTCTAAGGCTGACGAGATAAATCTCACATAAAACCAAATTTATATCAAAAGTTTATTACGTAACAGCTTTTATGATATGTATTTTCTATCTGAGAAGGGAAACTATAAAGCCTCTTGTAAACAATCAAACATCGTAATCTAATCAACTAATTCTGGATTGATTATCCATTTATAACTAGGACGGAATTAATTATTTTAGAAAATAGAAGACAGAGAAACCTACCTGTTCATCATGATGAAACGCCTGAGTGGATTCTTTCTATTTTTCTTCCGCCATGTTTGATATACCCACGCACGAGTAACCATTCCGTTCGCTCCTGCCAAAATTAATCACCCTCAAAAATCGCTCCGATCAATGGAGGAATAACGAATCTTGCACAAATAGAACGAAACAAATAGATTTAGCTGATCCATCGGTGAAACAGAAAAGTTAAGAAGAAAAAACATACCGTGTATTTTGATGGACAAGCTTAAGGTAGATGCTTAATCTTTATGGTCCGAATTTTCGAATCCTGAAGACATTGATCTAATAGCATTAAATTTGAGAAAAAACCAAATAAAAATGCACTCTAATTTTATTTTATTTTTTATTTCTCATTTAGACTAATCCTAATCTTCCCATTTTTTTCTCCTTCCATTCCACCCATGGGTTTCGAACCGGTGACCTTACAGAACGGAGTGCCTTCACAGTGCACCCCATCACCGACTGTTCTACACCACATGGGCAAAATGCATTCTAATGTTATTTACATTTACATATTCATTTACGACTCTGTCTTTGAGAAATAAATAGTTATATATATGGAAAACATACTGCAGAGTTTGATAAACGCTCTGGATGTGAGGAAGATTCAAACCTTGAGAACATAAATCCACGATCAAACAAAATCAAAAATCTCTTCCTTCGTATACAGATTCCTCTCCTTCGTTCTCAAGCCTCTGCTCATCTCTCTCTCACTCTGCACAAACATCACACAACAAGCACCTACACAGAGACACACAAACATATAGACTTGCAGATACACAAACATATACACAGAGACACACAAACATATGAGCATACAAATACATGAACATATAAACATATATTACTAGATGCACATAATTAATAAAAGAAAAACATGATGAGATAACAAACAACACCAAGGAACGCTTCACACTGCTGTGAAGAGAGAGCATGCAGAGGTTGAACCAAAACAACCCGTAACATTTCTTGTCAATTTGGCAACCAATTTATAGATGGGATATTGTGATGCACTTCGGATTCCTGCGTCATTCCATATAGTTCATCTAGTCACATGACCGTTTGAATAAAAGCACAAAAGCAGCTATACAATTCACATGACCGTTTGAATAAAAGCACAAAAGCAGCTATACAATTCAACCGCTATAAACATTACATTAAATTCAAATTTGATCAATAAAATTCTTCAATTTTGGATAAAAGTGCTGATCCAATCCAACGGCTATAAAGATTACATTCAATTCAAATTTCGATAGCGTTGGGTATTTTTGTCAGATGTGGAAGTTTGAATAAAAGCACAAAAGCAGCTCTACAATCGAGCCACTATAAACATTACATTCAATTCAAATTTGATAAAGAAAATTCTTCAATTTTGGATAAAAGCACTAATCCAATCCAACGGCTATAAAGCTTACATTCAATTCCAATTTCGATGACATTGGGTATTTTTGTCTGATGTGGAAGTATTATGTTTGAGTTGGCTGAAGTTTGAGCGCTTTGCAACCTAAGAAATTTACTCAATAATGATTTATAAATTAAAGAAATCATTTAATTTAATTATTTATAATATTATTTTTTGGATTCTCTATTTTTAAAATTAAATAGAATTACTATTCAATTAAATTGAATTGCAAAATGATAAGCCAAGCCAGTTCATTTTGGATGATGCAAATTGATATTTATTAAAATAATATTTATTATATTTAGTTTATTTTATTTCGAGTAGTTGCTTGTGCGACTTTTCGAAGCATTTTACGATGGTTTTTTCGAGTGTAATTTTTCTAAAATCTGGTAGGAATTTATTCAAAGGAGAAGTTTGATTATTAATCTTGCACAATAGAAGTGGCCTAGGGGTTTTTGAGGGTGCTAAATCCATATATATAGTCAAAACACCAGTTTAAATAACAAAAACCAAGATTTTACCTCAATTTTTTTCACCGGATTTCGGCACCTGAAACTCCAAAAAGTCGCACTAAAGATCACTAAAGTCGCACTAAAGACAACTCCGTTTTATTTAGTTTAGTAATATGTATTTTTTTATTTTGTTTTATAAAATAAAATAAAAAATGATTAGAAAATATTTAATAATATAATAATATATAAATTAATTAGTTAACTTTAGTTGGTTAAGAATACGCCTTGTAAGTAAGGCAACTTAAGATCAAACTTGACTCAAGATCAAACTTTACAAATTATTAAGGTGGTTGTGCTTTGTGCTAGGGAAAAGAGACATACTAAAAAATCTAGACAACTAAGAGGTGATGTAGAAAATCACAAACAACTTAAACAAATAAAAAATATATAGATTTAATAAGAAATTAAAATATAAATTAATTAAAAATATTCATTAAAATTTAACATCCATTATTAAAAATATTAGCAATAGATAAATGTTCAATGATTAATGACATTTATCTAAAAAATAATTGAAATGCTTTTTTTTTTTCTCTGAACAGGGCTACTTCTATATTGATACAAAATAAAATTACAAAGAGGCAGAGGTCTCAAGATTTCCAGCCAAATGCTGCGGCATTCTCGCTTTACAATGCAGGTCATTGACAGATGAAACATCCTGATAGTTCTCCAAGAGAGCTATAAAAACTATGACCTTAGCGGACTCAAAGAGATGATTGGCTGTAATGACTAGATTGTAAACAGACCTTGACAGAGTGACATCAATAGAAATTACCAGAGGGCCTGGATTTTTACAGTTCCTACCCATTACAGAACCCAAAACTGACATTTCGAAATGCTGAGTCAGTGCCAAAATTGAAATCATAAACCCGAAGTATGCCGCCCACACGGGGATATCGGCAGTTTAACAAAAGAGTGAACATGAGAGTCTGTAGAACAGTTGGAGCACCCAAGCTGAATTGAATACCTCCATTCCAACAATAACCAAAAAAACCAGGGAATGCAAACTTGTTTAGACTTCATGAGAAGAGGGAGGTTCTTCCTCAACGATGAGGCAAGCAAACTTGTATGGATCGTCTTCATCGGGAGGAGGGCAATCCTTGCTAGCGGAGCCGCCATCATTAGGAGCACCGGGACCTGCTGCGAGACCCACATCAACATTAACACCGGGATCAACACTCTCGTCGGATATCCTTCGAGAAATGCGCTGCTCGGCTTCCTCGTTAGTCGCCAGAGGCTCGGCATCGTCTTTAGTCGTCATAGCCGGCTGCAGGAGTAGCCATGACTTGACTCGAGGGAGCTTCCGGAGGACAATGGTAACGATGGCTAAGAGGGAGATATTGCTGAAAGTGCGGGGGAATTGAAGACGAGCTCGATGAGAGTGCGCCCTGGAGGAAAGACGAAAGTGCCCGAGCTGGATTGGAGCGATCCCGACCCCCTACCACGACCCCGTCCGGAGGTAGGAAGGCGAACGAGGGCCGAATTCCGAAGAGTAGGACGAAGAATCGGAGGTGGAGGGGGAGGGACACTGCGGTTCACTTGCCCACGAGAGGCTGCCTCTCCTGCAACGCATTCTTGGGCGCGGTCGAGGCATTGTGTGAAGAGCGAGAGGGAGCAAAAAATGTCGGCAGGAATTGTGGGAGCAGGGGAGAGCCGAAAGGAAACTTGCATGAGCTCGCAGAGGGTAATTGGTTGGAGAGGAGGACGTGGCGAGGTGATTGCGGAAAGAGTCTGTTGGTATAATGGAATCCCGGCATGAAGTTTACAGAGCCACCCAAAGCACATCGCATCCCCGTGTCGGTGTGTGAGCGATACTCGCCATGCGGCTAGGGAGCAGCAGTGCAGAGGGGGAGGAGCGCAAATAAGATCATCGGAGGGCGCCATATACGAAGAGAGAGCAGGGAGATCGTCGGGAGATGGGCTTCATTAACTCCGCATTGAAGACCCGGACGGGAACAAATTAAAGCCGGCATCATGCGAGGTAGGGTGGCGGTGGTGAAAGGCCACGCGCCATCCCGCCATCTCACTCGCGTACCACATACCTCATTATACACCCGCATCCCGGGAGAAATACTTACTAATAACCAAAACATATATATAATTATTACTAAAAAATTAAAATATAGATAATTAAATTAATTTATAAATAATTAACTAAAATATACATATAAATTATTAAAATGTAGATTAATTTAAAAATATTCATTAAAATTTAACATCTATCACTAAAAATATTAACATAAGTTAAATAAATTTTCAATGAAATAATAACGTAAGTTAAATAAAATGTTCAAAACAATTTATTTAAAAAAAATAACTCGAAATACTTACCAAATACTAAAACATATATATAATTATTAATATTAAAAACTCTTCGAAAACATTTAAAAGAAATTATTACAAATCTTTCACAAAATTAAATGTTGAAAACCTTTCTACAAAACTTTACTCATTCATTTGAATATGAGGGCGTGTCGGTTCCATTCATAATTTACTAACCGCGGATTGGCCGGCATGTAGGGGATTCGATGTGTTCGGTTAAGCTGTTTTGTCACGTGATGTTCTTCGTTCTTGGAAATATACTCAGTATATTAAACTATGGCATTGAATATTTTAGGAGAGAAAGTTATTAAAACCTTGTGAAGAATCCTTATCTACATTCATTCTTGCAATGGGAAGCAACGAACAAGACGGGGAAAGGAACGAAGGCTTTAGAAAAATACAATAATGTAGAATTAATAATATTGGAATTATTAATTAATTATAATTATATAACTACATGTGTTTGGTTAATATGAATTTTATCATGAATGTAATGATATATTATATCTAAATCACATTATAAATTTTGTATGATAAAATCATATAATTTAACTTATATTATATTAACAAGCATATTTCATTTCTTGCGATCTCGCACTATTGGGAGGGCATAGACGACCATTGCGTTCTCTTGTGCGAAACCTTGTATACTTTCCCTCCATTACCGCAACCCATAATTTCCAGTTTCTCAAGCTCGGACGTGAGCGATCCGGGTATGAATTTTGTGTGGCTTGGGGCATCCGAGGTGGCCACGACCAAGGAAGCGTGTAGGGTGCAAGAGGAGTGTGAGGGGAAATGATTTTTAGCCTAGAGTACAAGTAAGAGTGAAGATTGCTTTCCTTACCACAAAACTACTGGCGAGTGACACCTTGGAAAGCAACTTACAGCAGAGGGCGAACTTACAAGGAAGAGTGATGGTCTCAGCATAGATTGCGAGGGATCATGACATCCAATGTCTCTTGTTGCGCTCGGCTTATATTGGGCTCGAAAACAATGGAATTCAATCGTTGGAACACCCAATCTCACATGGGTAGGCAGGTGTGGAATATGAAAAGTCACAATGGAGTCCAAGTGACCTGGGAACGTGAAACCAAGAGTCACACCATTGTACCATAAATGTACATCTTTGCATAATGGAAAACAAGAAAGCCTCACGCTTATTTTTCATTGTGTGTTGTTTCTCTTGTGTGTGTATTCTTTCCCTCATACCCCATGTGTGTGCTTCAACATGGTGTTTAACATGGTATCAAAGTCAAGTATTTCCGTCCTCGCTCCACTTTTGAGTGAGCCATTTGTGTCTATGGCCTCGTGTACACTTTCATTTTTTGCGCATTTAGAGAGTTTTTGGCAAAGTAAAGAGCTTTTGCCACATTCGGGTAAAGTGGTTTTGAGAAGGAGCGCATTCGAAATGATTTTGCAAAAAGATTCAAAAATCCCGTATTTCAGCATTTGTTTTGAAGAAGAGTGTAAAGCAAAGACCGCCTATCCGAAGGTTTTCATTCTCATTTTTCCAATTCCTATTAATTTCCACATCAAGAGTTGTCGGAAAACATCGTTTAAAGAGGGTTTCCGAATCCAGAAGTTTCGTGTTTCTTCATGGAAATTTTTTTGAGTTTTTCTCGTCGGCCGAGCTATTGAAAAATCGGTTTATTTGGTAACCGCCTACCGTATTTCGCAGCTTAGAAATCGTCGTTGTTTCGCCGTACTTGGTCTCGCCACTTCATTCTCTGCCTACTCGCTCGTTTTTAATATTAAAAATAATAATAACAATAAAAAAAAAAAATCTCTCGCAAGCCCTTCGCCCGCTTTTACGCCCCCTCACTCGCAAATTCATTTAATACATGTACCCCTACTTCCAACACTCCCATCCCCGCAACATTTGGCATCTAGCGTCCCCGCATTTTTAAATTAAAAAAAAATTATTTAACCCTCTTCCACCGCCCTATCTCTCTCACCCCGCAGACCCTACTCCCCCCCCGCGCGCGTTCATCTTCCACCACACATGCAAGCTTGCGCGCAACAATACACCCCACTACCCCCTATCAACACCCGCGCCGAACCCACGTCCCACGAGCTCCCTCCCCACCGACCATCGCGCTCTCCCCACACCACAAACACTCTCGCTCGCTTCCGCAAACAACTCGTCCCACCGCTCATACCTCCCCGTCACTCCCCGCGTTCACGTTACCCACACTTACCAACGCGGTCTCCTCCTTACGCTCCCGATCTTCCTTAACGCTATCACACACACCATCGACTCTTTGCGTACCACTCTTATTACTCCACGCATACAAAGCTGCTCTATGCACCCTTATTACTCCACCCTCCCATTTAATTCACCTCACCACTAAACTAATTCCCTCCCACTATACCATTCCTCTCCCATTTAATAATCCCCATTTAAATTAAATCACCCCCTTTATTACACAACCTCCACTCCTTTTAAATTAACTCCCACTCTCTCATTTTAGATTTCGAATTTTTATCATTTTAATACCACCATCATACTCTTCACACCATTCGATTTTTAAATTAATTCAATTCCCACCTTCCCATTTTTATATTCTAATAATATTTTCTCATTCCCTTTTTTTAATCCTTCATTTTAAATTAATACCCTCCATTTTAATAATTTTTAACTTTTCCCCTTTTAATTCCCCTTCTCCCCATTTTTAATTAATTCTCCATCTCTTTTTTAAATTTCAATTTTAATCCCAAATAATTATTTTTTTAATTAATTTTCAATTAATTTAAAAAAAAAAAAAAAAAAACAACAGAGAGAGAGAGAGAGAGAGAGAAGATTTGAATGCTATAAATAGAGGAATGACATGTGAGCAAGAATTGAAGAAATGACATGGACTATACACATAGAAGAAGAAAGTGAAATTTCGACATCAGGTGATTTCTCACAAAGGTGATTTTTTTGAAGAATTTCACATTTGAAGATAAGTTTAACATCATTGAAAACAGCTATTTGAAGAAGAAAATTCAAATCGCCATAAAAAGATTCTTGCACAAGTTGTTTCAAATGCATACATTTACAAATATTTTACAGAGATATGTATCGAGCCGACATTGTATTTTGAGTGGAATTTGTAGCTTCTTCATTGTTGCAACCGTATTTGAGTTGTTGGATTGTTGATTGCCCTCCATCATTTGAGGAGCAGATTTTGTACTTTCCATAGTTGGAAGTCTTCTTGAGTCACTTGTATATCTTGTTGTATCACATTGTAAATGGCATTTTCTTGCCAGTCAAGACCTCTTTCTTTTTTGAGCCTAAGTTGTTGAAAATGGTCAAAATCAATGAGGTATTAGTGTTGTTGAATAACCTCATTCATTCAAATGTTGATGATGTGATAAAAATGAGCAAGGATGCTCTTTGTAATATTCGATTTGTTTACAAGATGCACAAGAAAAGATCGAGTTTTTGCACTGGAATCACCAACAAGAAGAACTTCAGCTAGGTAAGAGTCACCATTTCAACCTATTTTCGTTCAGAAGACTGAGATTGACTCCCATCAGCAAGACAACAAGAAAGTTTCTGGCCTGATTCCCATTCGTTGCCTCGTACTAGAGCAGCATTTGCTACGATGTAGCTACCCGCCCGCACTTCCCAAGCCCATCATCGTACCTTGGAAGAGCTTGTCCGCTGGCCACACCGAATCGGGTTCGATATGACAAGGATGTGACCTTTCATATTCCAGACCACACAAAGCCCATCAAATTTCGTAGTGCCGTATCTATGTATGATGGGGTCACCGAAACAGCTTGTTCCGCATCCTCGCTCCGTCACCGTATCGAGAATGCCAACACCGTGATCGAGCTGGCCATATGAAAGATCACCGTTTTGATTCTCATCCATGCAAGCACCGTGTCGACACACCCATGCTTCGTACAGACAAGCCGTACACAAGTTTCCCCCGCAAGAACCGAAGATTCATCTTGATGGACTGCCTGGCAATGGGCATCACCGCCCAAGAAGATGTTTTCATTACACATGTTAGAACTTGTTCGGCGTACATTGGAGAAAACTTGGAGTTGAGTTTTCACCATCATCTCACCCTGTCCCTGCTGGTGGGGAAAATGGTGGCCGTGCGCTTTGGACTTGCTGCATCAAGCGAGAAATGTAGCCACAATCTCTCATTCCATGTTCAAAGAGTTGCAGCCACAGCTCAAGCGAGCTCGAGCCACACCCGTCATCTTTATCTGTGGATGTAGCCGCAGACACGGATGCTCATGAGCATACCTTCTGCTGGTGGATAACCTAAAACCATCATTTTCAAGTCAGGATAACCTAAAACCATCATCTTTGGTTGGTGGATAACCTAAAACCATCATTTTCGGTCGGTGGACAACCTAAAACCATCATCTTTGGTCGGTGGACAACTAAAATCACCATGGGTAGTATTCTCCTTCTTTAGGTCGAAGGTCTCCTTTTTATGAGGGGACACCCTCTAGCGTGCTTCCCCGCAAATTTCTCGCTCAGCTTGAAGAGTTCGGAACTCGGCAGAACAAGTTTATGCCCAGTTGTTTGTGGTCATCCTAAAACCACCTCTTTTTTTCCAACATTTCGAGAGTTGATTCGGCCCTGCGTCGCTATGTATACCTGCTGCATTTGTATTACAACTCTTTCTGGACTCACACATACCCCTTCGATTAAGGGGGGATGTTGGAACACCTAATCCCACATGGCAGGTGTGGAATATGAAAAGTCACAATGGAGTTCAAGTGACCTTGAATGTGAAACCAAGAGTCACACCATTGTACCATAAATGTACATCTTTGTATAATGGAAAATAAGAAAGCCTCACGCTCATTTTTCATTGTGTGTTGTTTCTCTTGTGTGCATTCTTCTCCCCATACCCCATGTGTGTGCTTCAACATGGTGTTTAACATAATCTCTAGTCTCAACAAGGCATGTCCGTAAGGTAGAAGGTTAATATTGAGGTTCTGTGTCTCATGGTTCATGAGTCACGAGGTCACAATGACCGGGTAAATGTAGTTTCCACACTCTCTATCATATTGATTGACTATTAGAGGATATTTAGAGGATATCGATCGCTCATCATACCTTCCGTGCGGGTCATAATAGTCTTCCGTGTGTGAATTTCTATGCGAGGAGGTATTCCTAAACAGTGCACCGTGGTTTTTGACTGGTGTGGGGAAATTATCTTGGTATGGATATTTGTTGGAAAATTAATCACAACCACCGTTTTTAATTTTCTCGTGAAGAACTATACCGTGAAATGTTTTGCAAGTTGGTGGCATTGTGTTTATGCAGAGAAGGACAAGCAGTGAGCAGAAAGTACATAACCCATTCCGTAACAGAGTTAAATAATTAAATTCAAATAGAAATCGAATGCATGGTTAGTAAATGAGTATACAAACAATTAATCATAAGTGTTGTATACTTTACCTAAAAATCAGAAATTCAAAAAGTCATTTTTGCCCATCCGTTGTATTAAATTTTGTCCGTCACTAATTAAAAAATGTCTTAGATACATATTTTTTGATTTTACATGTAAGTTCAAGTGTGTTGTGTAATGGGGACAAGTTTGAAAAGACAAGGGTAGAAACAAGTTTTTAATACCATGTTACTTCCGCAACCTCCGTGACATAAATCTCAAGAAGAACAATAGTTTTACCGTGAAGGAGCCACAACTTCCATATGAATGTGTATGTTTTATTTTTGAATTATAATCTAAAGTTTGGTTAGTTGGAGATTTGGTTCTCGACCCCACCCCAACACCGCTTTACTATGTTTCACGTGAGTAAAATTAGTTGCTTACATTTGCTCCTCTATATTGAAAAAAGGGTTCATATGATTTGATTTTTGCAAATCGTATGGTATGTAGATTAAGTGGGACTAAATATGTTGCATGTGAGGGTTTTCTACCGCTACCTTCATAGTCGAGACTTTAGGAGAAAAGTGGGACCACCTGAAGCGTAACAAATGAGCTAGGTTGCGTCATGGGGTGGTTGTTACCCCAACCATCCATGTTTCTCATCGACCGTTCAATCAAGAGGTTCAAATATTAACGTTGGATAGAGCTCGAAGATGGCCATGGTGGGACAACCGCTACCCATCCAACCTGGGCGTATGCACACAGAGTTCCTTAATCAAGGGATCCGAGATAAATGACATTAACCCAAAAGCCCATGTGAAATAGTAATGGAATCATGCGCAAGGATATAAAAGATCCTTACAAAATTTGTAATGCATAAATGCAGAGCGACAAATCATATAGTCAAATCAACCAAGATCTGAAGTACTGGGAATTAAGTGAATACATTAATCAATACTTTTAAGGATTAATTGCGTGTGATGTTGAACAAACATAAAGGTTAAAGAACAATGTAACTTGTCCACTTTCCGATTGGAAAGACATGAATCATTTATAAATTCTATAACAAATTTATATGATGTAGTTATATATGCTTTAATAATAATATGAATTCGCTTTTGTGGTATGATTAGATTCGGAGTATGTAGGTAGTAGTAGCAGAAGGTTAATAATTAGTATGCAGGAATAGTTGTGAGCATTTATATATTTATTTTCAAATTTTTAGAATATTATTATTTTTAATTTTAAGTATTTTTAATCAATTGTTTTTTTATTTTTTATTTTATTTTTTGTGTGTTTTTTAATAAGTCGGTTTTCTATTTTTTTCCCAAACTTTCTATTCATCACAATGTTCTTCTCATGATAAATAATAAACTTTAATAATTAATTTAAAATGTTTATATAATTAAAATGTATACATAGTTTCTCTTGCCTTTCAATAATAATTTTGGAAAAATATGTAATCTAAAAAAGTTTTATAAAAAAATATAAATGAAATAAGTGTATAAGTTGAACAAATATTTCATTTTATTTAGTTTTCGACTATTAAAAAAAGAAGTTTCTGTCTACGAGAAAAATCTCTTAGATTGTTTATGTTAATTTGAATATTTTAGGTGAATATTTGTCTAAATATTACACAATCCAAACAGTTTTTAACATTATTCAAATAATAAATTTAGGTGTTTTTTAATCATGTTCCACTCGGGCTGTCAATGGGAAGGGTGGATAATTGCATGTTTTCTTTAAAGTCTATGTCCATGCACTAATATGTTGATGTGTAGCCAAGACTCTCCATATTGGACCTTTAAAAGGAACTTTGAATGCTATAGATATATAGCAAATGATAATTTATAAGTTACTATGGCTAGTAACTACAACTTTTATAGAAGTCGATGAAGGGTTTATAGTCTGCAGTTGGAATAAAGAATAACTATTAACGTGTAGTTAAAATATGTTAATTGTCACGTCTCCCGGACCCGGCTTTCTACACATATAACATAACTCGAGATATTCTCGGCTTTATGCGCCGGATAACATTGATAGTTTTTATCTTTTGAATCACTTACAAATTCAGTACATTATCCGAGGTTTAAATTCTTTTTCAGTACTTATAGACGGCCATGGGAATATAAGAATTTCCATGAGAATTTTTGGGCTTGACGCTCCCCTCTTCTCGATCCATCTAGTAGACTTATATATCTATATATATATTACTTTGTATTTCTCGGAGTTTTTCTTTTCGAGTTTTGTCCAACTCTAGATGATTGCTAGGCCCTTCCTCAACTTTCCAGATTTGCGGGCCTTATAAAATTTCCAACATTTTAAAGTTTCGGCATCGAGGTATAGATGTATGCCTCCTCGCATACATCTATCTATACACTCGCTTAACCTCCATTGCTCCAACTACTTTCCCGTACGGTTTATATGGACGGTAAACAGATGCTCGTTCATTGTATTTTTACATATGCTTACAATCTTCCCTCACACAAACTTTTATCACACGATAGATTGTTCGATAGGATTCCCCTTATTTTATTGTTACAAACATTCAACATGTGTGACACTCGTACGAATTCAAGCTTGTTCCATGGGAAAACTAGGAAACAGATCCTCTTGCTTCAATCAAATGGAGGTAGAGAATACTCTGAAATTGGATAGTTTAGAATCCCTAGTGTTAGATCCTCGTCCTTAGTTAGGATTCAACTTCTGCTTTCATATGTTTACACTTACAATTTAATAGAATAATTTAAATTCTAAATTTTACAATTCTTTCCATTGTAACACGCAAATTGATATCCTGAACCCCATATCGCTATCACGGGGTTGTTGTTTTTCTACTTTCTGTTATTGGTTACGGGGAATTCATGTGCCATCGGTATTGTTATGATAGGTTTAGTTGTTTGGTACATTTGCTGTTCATGGGTCTTGTTTTGTTAACATTTCTGCTTTATACACACGAATTTAAATATTCCTTTAAAAGATAGCAAGCTATACCTATACATACTTATTAGATTTGTTGCGTCAATTGATCTATCATCTACTAACCTCATTACTACAAGGTACTCATCCCTACAACCCAACCATTTGTCTCTGCTATCAATAGCTTTCCTAGTTTGCAATTACATGAGTTACCTGAACAAATTAATCAATCTAACATTTGCATAATGCACCATAACATAACAATTCATAAATTGCATAATGAACCATAACATCACAATTCATAAATTTCATAATGAACCCTAACATCACAATTCATAAATTGCATAATGAACCATAACATAAAATTTCATAAAACGAGGGATATGTTTAATACGGACTTACAGAAATCTCCAAATTTATGCATGCACACCTCATACTATGACCAGCCCTCCCAACCTTAGAGTTCGTTTATCTCCGCAACTCACCCCGTAGTCGAGATCCTCCAAGAACAGACTAACCTCAATGCGTTTCCGGAGTAGCTTTGTTTAAGCTATGCTTTCCCCAAACTCTGTTTCCACTCAACGTCCCAGAAATTTCGGGATGCTTTATTCTGCTTTAGCACTAGGCTTCCCATTTTTAGGGACTCTTTAAAAGTCTGCTTTAAGCTTTTTCCTCGGCTTTCTCCGACTTTTTCTCACCTCTTCCCAACTACTCCTCATCATTGGGGAAATTTAGATTTTTCCTCAAAAATCTAAATTAGAAATAATTTCTTTCAAGGATTTTTGAAAGATTTTGGGGAAAGTCTTTTCCTTTTCCATCACCTCATGGATTAGGCATGTGATCTCACTTTCTCATACGGTCATAGTGCATACACAATATTTTATTTATTTTTCATAAATAAATAGTTAACCACATCCACACAATAATTATCCATTGGGGTCCACTCCCCTTTGGTTTATGTTCAAATGTCTCATTTGAAAAGCATAGAACTTGGGGGTGTTACATATTCCTCTCGAAAATAAACACGAGTCCTCGAGTGTTGACAACTATCTACTTAGTTTATTTTGAACATAATTATGAATGCTGTTCCATCATCTTAGCTTCTGATCCATGTAGCTCTTTCAGTAGATAGTGCTCCACTTTGCACCTTTACTCTAGCTACTGTTTAATTTCGTAATTCAATTTCTTCGCTTTCAGCATTTGAAGCTGACTCGGGAAGGAATTCCTCTTCAGTTCCACTGACCACATTCCAATCAATAATGTGAGAAGCATCATGTACAAAAATTATATTTTTCCAACAAGGAGATATGAAACACATCATGAAATTTAATAAGCAATGGTAGGGCATAATTTATAAGCTATTATGCCTCCTTTCCAACACCTTCCCCGGTGTTACACTTTAACGTTGATTTTCAACGTTTGACAAAGATTTCTTCTTCGTCCTTGATTAGTTTCCAGCGAGTACTCTCCTGCGTTCTACTCTATTTACTGATGCCTTATGTAGTTGGTTTTCTTCCTACTTCTTTGCAAGAAGTCTGTCACGGAAGATCTTTTTATTCTGGTTTCTCCTGTCCACAATTCATACCAATGTAAGTAATATCGGTGTACATACAATTTATAATCCACAACAACATTCTCGCATTTCAATAACTTAAGAAATTCGATTACTAGTCAAACCGTTCAGTGTTCATAATAGTTTAGTGTACTTTTAGTACACTACTTATCCTTTCTTGTTTTTCGATGAGATTCTTTCCTCACACAACTTGGTCTAGTTCAGCTTTTTCTTGATTTTCCTAGGTGATTTATCTTCACCTTTTTTTTTCTTTTTTTTCTCCTTGTTTCCCGAGTGTACACTTTCTCGTTACACACTTGGCTACACAATTTTACACTTTTCATTAGTACTCATAAATGAAAGAAAACAATTGTATCATATGCATGGTTATGCTTACCCTTTCTCAGTTCATAGCTGTACTTCGAGTACCTTCTCATTGTTTTCTTTTGTTAGCAAATAAATTTAATTATTAATAACCAGACTCGTTAATAATGTCTATAATTCAATTCTTACTTCACACATGAAATTTTTTCTCTTCTTTTTCCTCTAACCTCTTTTATGAATTGTATCCACTAGTTCAAAACTTACGTAAATAAATTTGGATCTGATGGGTTTCCCCCACACCGTATTCCAAATACAGCTCATCCTCTTTTCTCCCGGTTTGTAGCTGTATGATTTCACGCTATTTCCCTGTCCTTGAATTTAAAACTCTGGAAAATTAAATTTAATAAAATTTACACCAACAAAATTTTATAGCGTGAATAAATGTTTGATATATGTAATTTCTATAATTCATCACATTCACAAGTATTAATACTTGATAATGTCAAAATTTAATTTGACACAATTTCCCCTTTTTCAAAGAATTACCAGAATTTATGCATTTACCTTTTAATTGTATGTTCATGCTTTACTAATTCCAATGATGATTCACCCATTTTATCTATATGTGATTTTCACTAATCATTAAGAATCAACCCATGGTTTATATAAACAACACATGGTTTTTAACAAAGACCACTTACAACCTAAAACCATGGTTCACTTGATAATTTGAGGAAAGTAGCTTCTCTCCATTAGATTCTTATCCATGCATGAAACTAAATCATTAGGAAATTTTGATTTATCCCTTCATTCATTCATTCATAACTCAATGTAATGGGTCCACATTACATTATTTAATATGAAATGGTCCACAATTACTAAACCATTTAATTATTAAACTAACTATTTAAACTGTATTTATAACTCGTACTTAAGCTTACCACTTCATTATTTTCCATGTTCATGAACTAAAATATGCTTATTACCAAATACTTTAGTCATGACTTAATTTTACATGACTTGAAAATCATCCTGGTAACTTTACCAAATACCAACATCCAATTTTTCCCTTTTAACACTTAATCTACCACAAAAATGTTCTTACTCCTTTAACCATAATTAGAGTAATAATATTCCATCCATATGGTCAAATATGGCATTCCACTTTACTTATAAACTTTTAAGGTGAATTCACTTTAAATTTTCCCTAGTGAATTAGTTCTTCTCCCTAAATCTTGTGGGTATAAAGTTTTTCTCATCTCGTCCCTTTGAGATATCGTAGGATTACACTTTCATTTAATTTTCCTACATACATTTTATTCTTATAATCTTCTTAGTCACACTTGGATATAATTGAATTACAAGTCTTTTAATACACCAATATTAATGCCCTTAATATAATCTTTACTTTTATCACCCTTTTATATGAATAATCTATTCATATCTCGTAAGTGTTGAAACCTTGTTTTCATTTTTTACTATTCTACAAATCCATAGGTGACTAAAATATATGTATATATGTATATATATATATATATATATATATATATTCTTCCCCCTCCAAAGTCATAAACCTATTTTGGTTTAATAACATATATGTCATTTTTAATTATCCTTACTAACAGGTAATGGTTCTAACTGTCAACATTTTTCCTCTTTGCCTTATATGGAAGAGAATTTATTTTAATACCCACGTTAAAACACATATAAATTCAATTTCAATGGTGTCAATTCTTATATTTCTATTTCATATATATACTATCTATTTCCTTCTTTATATATTTCAATATTTCCTACCGTCAATTTCGGTGTAGGGTAATGCTTACCAAAAATGGACTATGGAACTTCATTTATTTATTTTTAAATGTGAAATCACACTATCACCTTGTAATTAATTGAACCCTTTTATTAAGGATATCAATTCTTTTGGAGAGTAATAGCATTAACCTATGTGTTACCTCAATTTTCATTTGAAGATGACATGTGTCTATAACTTAATCCTTTCGTTTTATATTTGATTATAATTTTTTTTTTTTACTTTATTTATATATATATCCCATTCCAACTTTTATAAAATCCGTTTAAACTAATTTAACCCAGATGGCACCAACTTCAAGTATATTCAATTAACTTACTTCAAAGGTATTCAGAACTACCTTTTCAATTTTATATTTAATATACTTTTATTAAATATAATTTATATGTTTAGTCTATCCCCCATGGTATATATATTCCAATACAGTAGAACATATAAAATTTTCTTTACAATTCTCTTTGTCATATTAACCATTATATATCATTACATCCTCAACTCTATTTCATATATATATATATAATCCACCACATATATATACATAAAATCCATCATATGTATAAAATCCACCATATATGTAAAATACACCATATAAATAATCCAAAGGATTAAATTAATCCTTACGTGTATATATAATTTTTTTTTTTCTTATTTAATGTACCAGGAACCTTGCTCACGGTTTGATTTCAGTTTTCGTTGATTTCGTAACATATGTATACATAGGATAAATATAATTCTAAATAACATATGTATAAACCAAACATTTATCATAAACCAAACATAAATGTATAAACCAGAACATGTTATAACATATGTATAAACTAAACGCAGGTGGCTGTGGCCGTGGAGACCTCGGCTCGAATCCCAGCAGCCACAAATTTTAATCATATGAAGGTTGATTTAACGCATTAACAGACATTAATGTCTGGAATTTAAATGGGTATCTCACTCTTGGGTTCTACGTCCAAAGTTCGGCACACATACAAACGTGTGATTTGAAACTTAGGTTTAACTTGTACATTGAATTGATACAATTTTTTTTTTTTTTTTTGAGATATTACCGTGCCGCCCTCGAACTTGTCAAACAGGTTGTCGATATTTTCGGGCAGTGTAAATGTTACAATTCATTTAATTTCAACTACGAATTTTAAAGTTTGTGTACCTCATTACTCGTACTGGCTGTACTTTTGATTTTTTTTTTTGATTCGCTTCAATGTTTCTCACCTACTCACCGATCCCCCTGAATAGCAGGCTAAGCTTTTTATGTTTGGGCATCTATTGCCAAGTGTAAGGCTGAGATGATAGCGAATTAGGTTTTATCGGTGATATTAAACGTTTTCTCCATTACAAAGAGTCATCTCTCTTGTTCATTTCCGAGCCCTTTGTGAGGTTATCTCTGCAACGAGTATCCAAATGGGGAGGACGATGGTTCTTGGTTGCTACCAAACCATTCGAATGGTGTCCACGACTATCCGGCTGTGATTATGCCCAAGTGTCAGCAGATTGACGCCCAAATTCTACAGCTCTTGTTCTGCGAAATGTCAGCAGATTCGAGCAAGAGATGTGGTGGTTATCTCTGCAACGAAATTGTTGTTTCAGCCGTGAGGGTGTTTCAATGTTGCCACGCTTCTTCTTCAGGAAGCCTTCAGGTATTTGTCAATGCCTTCCATTCAACGCATAGCGTTCATGCATTTGCTCAGGGTTTTGTTAATACACTGTTACTGTATAATCTTTAGGGATTTACGGATTGGTATGAGGGTCTTCTAATTTCGTGCAGTGCTCGTTTAGTTATAGTAAGGTTTTATATACATATTATTCGTATGCTCTTTTTTTCCCATTTTTATAAACTGATTGTCTCCCCATTTTCGTTTCTATTAATAACAATTTCGGGTTCGAAATGCATTATTCTCCAATTAATAAAATTTTATGCCGCTTCTTTTTATTTCTCTTTAACTGGGATGAGCTGTTGCGTCTGTAGCTACTAGGTAAAACCCTCATATCTATTGAATCTATTGAATCTGCGTCCAAGGTCTCAGTCCTTCCATGCAATACTTTCCACTAAGCTGGAATAATTGAGTTCCCATGTTATCTCTTGTGACTGATATTCATGGTTTCCATATGAAATTTGTCTATTTCTTTGACTCGAAACTCTGATAATTTGTACTAATATTTTAATACGTTGTTTCTCCGTTATTGTAACCTACAGGTATCCTATCTTCGACATTTCTTTTTAGACAGGTATCGTATTTTTTCTCCTCAGTTAAATTGTATGAAATTTTTCCTCTATTTAACTTTCATTTACTAATCCCTCTCTTGTCCTTCCAGGTATCATTGGATTTTTTCATTCAGATATTTCATTGAATTTAACTCTTGCATTCTAGTGGCTTTTCCGCCCTTCAAACGATACGACTAAGCCATCTATGTATGTCAATAGGTGGGATACCGACGTTTCGCTAGTCGAAATTTAAATTTTTTTTCATTTGTGGAGATGGAAATGAAAATCTCCATTGGGACTATTCATAAAATATTTTAAAGTACTGTGATAAAATGTTGTATTTGCATACCCTCGAATGCTCTATTTCATATAACTTACTTATTTTTCTATATCTTGTTTCGAACTCTCTGTTTAAATTTTTTTTTTTTTTCAGGGATTTTTAAAAGGACAAAAGTTGTGTTCAGTACGAGTTGATATATACATGTATATATTCTCTGTTATATATATATATATAATTGTTTGAGATGCTAAAGAAATTAATCTGTTGTTTTACAACTATTTCTGGTTATCCCATGGCCATCATGATTTCTTATCATGTGAGTAAAATTTCGTCCTGTTTCGACTATTTATAGTTTTTATAAATCTACTATTTAATGAATTTGTCTATGAATACAGTAAAAGAAAGTATTTTATCTGTCTGTAGAATTTTATTCATCTTCCATAATGGTTACTTATAGGATTAACACCTCCAGTTTAAGGAATTTTTTTTTTTTTTTTCCATATATACTTGGATTCCCTTGTTATTTACCTACTTGTCTGAATATTAAGTTCGGAAGTTGGATTTTTATTGTATTTACCTCTACTCCTTTAGTATCTCTTTTAAACTAAGAACAAAAGTTTCTTGTCACTATTCCCTTCTAATAACGTTCAATGCCTACCGAGGTTCACATTAAACCCATATACATAAACTTCTAAACCTCCTCTTATAGCCCTATGTACCTTCACAGGATGAGATTTTCGATCCACATATGGTACTTATATATTAAATGTATAAAAACATTGAACACCCATATATATAATATAAAATCCATATATATATATATATGTCATTGGATTAAGTCAATTAAAAATTGCATACACCTATGCATAACTCATATATATATATAACCCATATATATATATATATTTATACCACCTGATACAACTATTGAAGGTGCGCACACATAACAACGCGGCATGAAATATATATATATAATTATATTTGTTACCTATGTCGATGCCTTTCAACGAAAAGCGGTTGCCGCCTTCCAACAGAGATTTGACCTAGATTAATTAAATTGGAGACTATAGTGAACCTTCAATTGAGCACATAATACATACCATACATTCAGTTAATGTCATGTATAGACAGAGTTATATATCCATGCAGATTGACTGTCATAAAATTTCGGCGTTTGAATTATGGAATTTGTGAAAACGTGTCGACCCCTAATCGTAACTTGTTATGACTTATTTGCGTACATTCTTTACAGGATTGTTCGCGGCGTGGCAACCTCCTTACCAGCTGATACTATGACGCCTATCACCACAACACATAATGCCGGCTGTATGTGCATTGGCGTAAACCCTAGTTTTTTATTTGAGACCTGCACATACACGCGTTTTGTGTTCATCCGCATAGTACTCCATCCTAGTACTGTTTAAGGATTGTATGAGCCGTCTAACACAATGTTTAGTCCATCTGGGTTTGACGTGTGAGTGAACTATAATATTTTGCTGGTTTTTGTTTGGAGGAGCACGTCTCGTACGTGGGAGGAAGGTAACCAGCGGTGGCGTACAGCGACCCTTGTCCAGCAAGAACTCGACGGGTGGAATTGAAATTGTCAGTTCGGCTGGTGCAAGTACTGGGTGCACTGAGTTTGGCCTCTGGCCATTGTAATTTCTAGGTTTAACCCAGCGACGACATGCATACGATGCCCTCCTCCTCTGCGCCCATTGATGGCACTTGGTACCTTCCTATCAACGTAGATGGGTTTTCTAAATCAACCTCGGGATTTTCTGAGGTTCTGATACAGTGGAATTAGGGTTTTGGGTGTTCTTTTAATTCGAAACCCTTCATTCGACCTATTTCCCAGATCCTTCCTATCTTGGTTTTATTTTTTTTCTTTCACTCCCCTCGCCTTCTATTTCCTTCGGTTGTAGATCCTTACTTCGTTTTTTTTTTCTACAGTATCTAACTAGCTATCTTATATTTGCGCAGAGAGGGCAGGAGATCGACGCCTCTGTCTGTCCACTGGAGGCTGAGGTCTAACCTGTCCTCTTTGGCGCGGTTTAATTTTTTTATATTCTTACCACAGTGTTGTAACTCCATTCGGAGGTAACCCTAGTCGTGTGATTTATGGGTGTTTTGATTTAATAGTTATCATTTCTGCGTTCAATACGTTTCATATGTGACGAAACATTTGCAGGCCTTTCAGGGGGTTACCGTCGGCCACGACGCAAGGAAAACTCTACTCACAGGTAAACCCTTAATTATTTCCTTCCGGTTGTAGCGAGTTGTGCTTCAGTTTGTTTATTATGTGTTTACTCCATCCTGCTATCGTTCGAAATCTCCAGAGATCTGTCAAATTCACTCTAGGTTTATGATTGTATATTTATGTTGAACTGTCTAAGTCAGCGAGAATCGAAGGCGTGCTGACTCGTCGGTTTCTAACTATGTCAATAGTTTCCATTTCAATTTACTAGCGTTTTTGGTAGTGATTCATACGAGGAAAGGGTGCCGAATTATTATATCGGTCATCCACCTCCCTGAACGAAAGCTCAGCGCATTTATTCCTATCGCTTCAGTGATGATAGCATACCTCCCGAGCGCAGGTCATGTCACGCGCTTTGGGAGGTTTAACATAATACTTCTGATATATAAAAATCATTTAAAGACATTGCAGGAAGCTCAAACACAGCAAATAATCATGTCCTTGACTATTACTTTGGAGGCGTTATTTCATAGTTTGGTTGCGGTTCATCCGACGGACTCAAAAATGCCGCGGCCTCTTTTATGGTTGCTTAACAGAGAATTACGTTGGTTTGACCTACCGGGCACGTCTCTATAATAACTATAGTTTGATCGTAACTCACTGGAACCCTGCATGATTCGTTTACCATTCTTTTAATCTAACCCTTTCACCCGAATCAACAATCTAATGAGTTATTATTGTGGCGCTCAGTACTTATATTGTTTCCCTGTTTTTCTCATAATTACATGTATGGCAAGCACCATGAAAACGAACTATGGTTTAGCTCTCGGCATTTATGTTGCAACTGTGATAATCTACACGCATCGTATTAGTGTTTTATCGGTTACCTCTGTTAATTTTATTTAACATTAAAAAGATCCTCGAAGTACCGTGGCTATAAAAGTCGGACAGCCAAAGGGTTTCGTTTGACTTATGGCGAAGGCAGCGTATTTTAAATTTACTGTCACGCAGTTATGTGTGGTTATTTATTCGTTTGTTCAAATAGTTGTAGGGATCTTATATAAAATTTCATTTTAACATAATTGATTGTATTGACATTTCCTTTACGGACATATATGGTTCGTATATGATTCGTAGTTATAACTCCTTTTAGAGCATATATGATCTCATATAAATGATTCGTATTTATATCTCCTTTTAACATATATGGTTCATATATATGTATAGCTCATTTGTAGTCGATGTTAAAAGGACCTATTGTGTTAGTTATTGATACTTATTAAAATATATATATATTTTTTTAAATGCATATACCTGTATTCGATAGTTCATTTGGTGGTGTGCATTCAGCATAGATTAAATCCATTGCCATAATATTTATTTCAAGGGTTAGAGGTGAATTTAAAATGCAATATACCCTATAAATGCTATAAATGCTATAATACTCCTATAGAGTAGAATTACTTCTTTATCTAGAAGAATTTCGAATTTCATATTCTAATGTCTTTACTTTCTTCTCTTTTTTTTTTTGTACCATGTAAACTTCAGTTCTGCTACAATATTTTTCTAACATACATATGAGCATATAATATCACCTTGTATCTACATGAAACAAGAAAATATTTAATTATCTGTGGAGACTAAGTAACTTCAGATTTAAACCGACCTTGGTTTAGAGTTTCTGTGGTTTCTACTCTATGGATTTCTGGTCTACAACTAAACAGAATCTGGAAGGTGAATGCCTTAGGATGGACTCTGTTAAATGTAGTACCAAAATCAATCATACAAATTCTCTTAAGTTTTATATGTAGCTAATTCATACCATAATACATCAAAATGAACAATAATTTCAGGAACATACCACTGTGGCAAATGACCAACCTCCCAACCTTAGAATCCTCTTTGTCTCCCAGGACTCACCCCCGAGCTGAGATCACCTCCTAGGATAGATCAACCCCTGATCTGCTTAGGAGCAGCTTATTTAAGCTCATATTTCCCCAAAGCATGTTTCTAATTCTGCGTCCAGAATAGCAGGATGCTTTCTTTCCTGTTTAGCCTAGGCTTCCCATTTTGGGACTCTTTAAAGCTGCTTTAAGCTTTTCCTCAGCTTTTTCCAGCTTTTTTTCACCTCTTCCCAACTACTCCTCTTCATTGGGGAAATTTAGATTCCTCCTCAATCTAAATTAATTTCTTTCAAGGATTTTTTTGAAAGATTTTTGGGGATTTGTTGCCTTATCCATCCTCATGGATTTGGCAAGTGATCTCTAATTCTCTTTTTGGTCAAAATGCACAATCATTTTATTTATTTCCTCAAATAAAATATGCAAATACATTCACACCATACTCATCCCTTGGGGTCCACCCCCTTAGGATTAAAGTTGAAATGTCTAACTTTAAAAATTCAACACACAAATTGGGGGTGTTACATATTCCCCCTCTGAAAATAAACACCGTCCTCGGTGTTGTTATTCAACTACTAAAGTTCACTTAAACAAAAATGGATATTTCTCCATCATTTGAGCTTCCCTTTCCCAGGTAGCTTCTTCAGCAGTAAAGTGCTTCCACTACACTTTTACTCTGGCCACTGTTCTGTTCCTCAATTCAATTTCTTCCCGCTCCAATATTTGAAGTGGTTCTGGCAGAAACTCCCCTTCTGGTTCCACCTGTACAACATTCCAATCAACTATGTGAGAAGCATCATGTACATATCTTTTTAATAATGAAATATGAAACACATCATGCACTCTAACATGGGGTGGTAAGGCCAGCTTGTAAGCCACTGGTCCCACCCTTTCTAATACTTCAAAAGGTCCACAATATCTAGGTGCAAGTTTAGCACAACTTCCAGCATAAAGTGTGCTCTTTTTGGGTTTGATGCGTAAATACACATGATCCCCCACTTTGAATTCTCGGTGCACTCTTTTCTTATCAGCATAGCTTTTCTGGCGATCTTGTGCTGTCTTGATATTTCTTTGTATCTGTTTAACAATTCTCTCCATCTCTTGTAAGGCATCAGGTCCCAACATTAATTTATCTTCTGGTTGGCTCCAGCTCAAAGGAGTACGACACTTTCTTCCATATAGTGCCTCAAACGGACTCATTTTAATAGAAGATTGGTAGCTGTTATTATAGGCAAATTCAGCTAAATGCAGATATTCCTCCCACTTTGATGGTCTATCCATCACATACATTCTCAACATATCCTCTAAAATTTGATTCGTTCTTTCTGTTTGCCCGTCAGTTTGAGGGTGATAGGCGGTACTAAAATTCAGTTTAGTACCCATCCCTCCAAACAATCCCTTCCAAAATGCTGCTGTAAACTTAGCATCTCGATCTGAAACAATTACTTTGGGAACTCCATGAAGCCTTACTATCTCCTTCAGGAACACATTTGCTACTTGAGCTGTCCCAAAGGTAGACTTTACTGGTATAAAGTGGGCAGCTTTTGTGAGAGTGTCTACTACTACCATTACAGAATCATGTTGGTATTTGGTTTTTGGTAGTCCTGTTATAAAATCCATGGAAACTGTGTCCCATTTCCATTCTGCAATTGGCAGGGGATTTAAAAGCCCTGTTGGGTGTTGATGCTCAACTTTGACTAGTTGACACTCCATACATCTACTTAAATATTCTGCCACATCTCTCTTCATTCCTGGCCAGAACAACTTCTTCTTCAAGGCTGTTAACATCTTTTGGTATCCTGGATGTCCTGCATAAGGCTGTTTGTGATATTCATCTAGAATTTCTCTTTTCAATGACTCTATATTTGGAATATACAACCTATTTTTGTAATAGAGTAGCCCTCTTTGGTTTTTAGTGAAATCAGTTTTATCCTTTTTCTGTAGTTTCACCAAGAGTGCTTCATAGTTGGGATCTTGATTTGCTGCTTTTCCTACCAATTCCTCTATCTCCATCTGGGCACTACTCCCAATGTTGTTTAAATGTTGACAAGCATTTCTACTTAAGGCATCAGCAACTTTATTTTCTTTTCCCTTGATATGCTTTATATCCATATCAAATTCACTTAGAAAGGACAGCCATCTGGCTTGTCTTGCATTCAGGTCAGTTTGGGAGAAAAAATATTTGAGGCTGATATGATCAGTCATCAATGTGAACTTTTTCCCCAAGAGATAATGCCTCCACATTTTTAAAGCATGGATAACAGCTGCAAATTCCAAATCATATGCACTATAATTTTGTTCATGTATTTTCAGTTTCCTAGATTCATAGGCAATGACTGAATTTTCCTGCAACAGGACTCCTCCCAGCCCTTCTCTACAAGCATCTGTACATACAACAAACTCTTTATTAGGATCAGCAATTTTTAATATAGGGGCTGAAATAAGCTTTTGTTTTAACTGCTCGAAACTGTTTTGACACTTCTCCATCCACACAAACTTGACACCCTTTCTTTGTAATGAAGTGATGGGATGTGCTATGGCATAAAATCTCTTCACAAATCTGCGATAATAGCCTGCAATTCCCATAAATGATCTTACTGCTGAGACATCAGTGGGGACTGGCCATTCTTTAATTTCTTTTATCTTTTCAGGGTCAACTGCAAGGCCTTTTTCAGAAATAATATGACCCAAATATTGAATCTTATCCTTGTAAAATTCACATTTACTGAACTTAGCATATAGCTGATTTTCTTTCAGAGTTTGTAACACTATCCGCAAATGTTCTTGATGTTCTTCTTTGTTTTTGGAGTAGACCAAAATATCATCTATGAACACTAGAACAAATTTATCCAAATACTTGTTTAACACACTATTCATCAGGCACATAAAGGTGGCAGGGGCATTTGTCAGACCAAAAGGTAGGACTACAAATTCGTAGTGTCCATACCGGGTTCGGAAAGTTGTTTTGCTAATGTCTTCTTCTTTGATTCTGAGCTGGTGATACCCAGTCCTTAAGTCAATCTTTGAAAAGACTGAGGCCCCTCTCACTTGATCAAAAAGATCATCAATTCTAGGAAGTGGATATCTATTTTTAATGGTCAACTTGTTCAGTTGACGATAATCAATGCACATCCTAAAAGTTCCATCCTTCTTTTTCACAAATAAGACCGGTGCTCCCCATGGAGACACACTCGGTCTAATGTATCCTTTATCTAATAATTCTTGCAGTTGCATCTTCAGCTCCATGAGTTCAGGTGGACTCATTCGATAGGGGGCTCAGGAAACAGGTGTGGCTCCCGGCACCAAATCTATAGAAAAGTCAATTTCTCTTTTGGGGGGAAGATGAGGAATCTCATCTGGGAAAACTTCTTTAAAATCCCTTACCACTGGTAATTCATTCAGCAGATTTTCTTCAGTTCTCTGTTCCACTTCTTCCACATGTACTGCATAAACTTGATATCCTTTTCTAGCTATTCTTTTTAACTGTAAGGCTGATATTTGTCTTATTGAAATGGATTTTGGTTTCCCTTTTAGTGTAAAAGGTTTCCCTTCTTCATCCACACAATGCAGGGTTTTATCCCAGCAGTTCATCAGAGCTTTCTTCTTTTCCAGCCAATCCATTCCTATCAGCAAATCATAGGATCCTAATGGCAATATGTTCAAATTTACTTCTGTTGGAAAGCCATTTAATTGTATTGCTATTTTGGGCAATTTATGTGTGACTTTTCTCTTGGTTCCAGTGGCCAGCTGTACCAACCATGATTGCTAAAACTTTTCAGGTTTAATTTTACATTTCTCTACAATTCCAGGACTAATGTAACTTAAAGAAGCACCTGGATCAATCAAAACAGTAACAGGTAGGTCAGAAATCTTACCCTCCATTTCCACCATGGTTGCTTGATGTTCTGCTTGCCGATTTTCCAATGTTGCACTGATAGTTGGTATATTTCTGGCTATGTCATTTACTGTTGTTGCCTCTCTCTCTCTGCTGATCATATGAATATTTCGATGGGGGCAGTCCCTCATCATTTGGGGTTCTCCATAGCCCCAACATTTCAACGGATCCTTCATTCTAACTGTACCTTCCTTTTTATTGTTCCCCTCTACTTGTTTTGAAGCCACTTGGGACTGGGCAGTTTGGCTTTCTTTTGGTTTATTGAATTTTTTCCGCTGATGATCTCTGCCAAAATTCCTTAGATATGCTGGTTTTTGTCTTTTCCCTTTGAACTCACCCTTGTTCAGCCAGCTCTTCCCTTGTTCAGCCTTACCTTTAAACTGCTGATAGCATAATCTGGCTTTTCTAACAGCTTCATCCATTGTCTTTGGATTGTCAAACTCAATTTTCTCCTTGTACACAGTAGGTAAGCAATTCAAAAATCTTTGGACCTTTGCTTTTTCTTCCCTAATGTAAGGGACATATCTCAGTAAATTGGTAAACTTAGTGACAAACTCATCGATAGTGAGCTGTCCTAGTCTAAGTTCATGGAATTCTTTTGCTTTATCATCATAATATCGTTCGTTCAAATAACGATTCTTGAACTTAGCCTGAAATTCTTCCCAAGTAACTGTCTTTTCATCTATGGCATGCACCATTTTTGTCTCTTCCCACCACAGTGTAGCCTTTCCTTGTAGCTGATACACAGCTAATCTGGCCTTCAGATTGCTCTCATATTCATATACTTGGAAATACTTGATCATGTTCAGCAACCAAGCTTCAACATCCTCTTCCTTCTCCCCATCATAGGAGGGAGGTTTAATCTTTCGAAATTCTCCCTGCAATTCTCTTTTCTGCCTGTGTTGATTTCTAGCTGCATCCTCATCCTCAGACTCATCCATCTTTCTTTTTCCAGAACCTTCGCCTTCCTGGCTGTTCCGGGAAGTGAGCTCTCTGATGAGCTTTTTTTGCTCCTTACTAGCTGATGACAACATGTCATTTTGGCTTCTTAGTTCAGCCAATTCTCGTTGCAGCCTGTGCAACATAGCCATTACCGGGGCATTGGGATCTGGAGTAGCAAACTCATCACGCAGATCCACATAAATTCCTCCTTCTTCAGCCATTTTATCACCACACTGTGCACACTCATACATTTGATTAGTAATACAAAAAAACAAGCTCTACAATGTTCAATACATTCAGAATTTAGTGAGCACAATAACAACAGCCCAGTTTTTGCACTTGGGCTCTGATACCATTTGTAACACCTCTAGTTTACGGAATTTTTTTTTTTTCATATACACTTGGATTCCCTTGTTATTTACCTGGTTGTTTGAATACTAAGTTCAGAAGTTGGGTATTAATTTTACTTCCCTCTGCTCCTTTAGTATTTCTTGTAACTTTAAAATTTTCTTGTCCAATATTCCCTTCTAATATCATTCAATGCTACCCACGTTCACATTAAACCCATGTACATAAACTTCTAAGCCTCCTCTTATAGCTCGTTCTACATTCATCTTTTTTGATCCCACATAGGGTACTTATATATCACATATATAAAACACATACATATCAAATCCATATATATATATGTCATTGGATAAAGTTAATTAAAAGTTGCATGCACTTATGCATAACCCATATATATATATAAAACCCATATATATATATATATATATATATATAACCCATATATATATATTTATACCACTTCATACAATTATTGAAGGGGCGCACACATAAAAACGCGGCATGCAATATATATATTTGTTACCTATATCGATGCCTCTCAACGACAAGCAGTTGCCGCCTTCCAAGCAGAAATTTAACCTAGGGTAATTTAAATGGGCGACTATAGTGAACCTTCGATTGAGCATATAATACATACTATATATTCGATCAATATCATGTATGGACAGAGTGATATATCCGTGTAGATTGACCGTCATAAAATTTTGGCGTTTCAATTATTGAATTTGTGAAAATGTGTCGAACCCCTAATCGTAACTTGCTATGACTTATTTGCGTACATTCTTTGCAGGATTGGTCACGGCGTGGCAACCTCATTACCAGCTGATACTATACGCCTATCACCACAGAACATAATGCCGACTGTCTGAGCGTTGGCGTAAACCCTATGAACCCCGAAGTTAGTTCGATGGTTTAGCACTAGTTTTTTATTTGAAACCTGCACATACACGCATCTTGTGTTCATCCACATAGTACTCAATACTCGTACTGCTTATGGATTGTATGAGCCGCCTAGCACAGGGTTCCGTCCGGCTAGGTTTGACGTGTGCGTGGGTTATAATATTTTGCTGGTTTTTGTTTGCAGGAGCAACGTATCATCCGTGGGAGGAAGGTGCGGCGTACCGCGGCCCTTGTCCAGCAAAAACTCGATGGGTGGAATTGAAATTGTCAATTCGTCTGGTGCAAGTACTGTGTGCACTGAGTTGCGCCTGTGGCAGTTGAAAAATCTAGGTTTAACTCAGCACCTGCAGGCATACGATGCCCTACCTCCTCTGCGCCCATTGATATCACTTTGTACCCTCCTGGCCAACGTAGATGGGGTTTCTAAATCGGCATCGCGCGATTTTCGAGGTTTTAAGGACAGTGGAATTAGGGTTCAGTGTTCTTTAGAACAGGACGCCCGGTCGATCTATTTACCAGATCCTTCCTATCTTTTTTTTTTCTGTTATTATGCTTGACTCCCCTCGTCTTCTATTTCCTTCGGTTGTAGATCCTTACTTCGTTTTTTTTTTTTTTTTACTACAGTACCTAACCAGCTATTGTATGTTTGCGCAGAGAGGGCAGGAGATCGGCGCCTCAGTCTGTTCCCTGGAGGCAGAGATCTAGCCTGTCCTCTTTGGCGCGTTTTAATTTTTGTTTTATTCTTACCACAGTTTTGCAATTCCATTCGGAGGTAAACCCTAGTCGTGTGACTTCTGAGTGTTTTGGTTCATTAAGTTACCGTTTACGCGTTCAATACGCTGGCCATGTGGCCAGGCATTGCCGGGCCTTGCGGTGGTTACGGAAATCGACACGACGCAAGGGGGGGAAACTCTACCCACAGGTAAACCCTTAATTTCTTTCATTCGGTTGTAGTGAGTTGTGCTTCAGTTTTGTTGTTATGTGTTTACCCCATTCTGCTATCATTCGAAGTCACCAGAGATTTGTCACATTCACTCGAGGTTTACGATTGTATATTTATGTTGAACTGTTTCAGTCGGCGATAATCAAAGGCATTCTGACTGAGAAATTTCTAACTACGTCAATAGTTTCCATTTCGATTTACTGGCGGTATTATTAATGATTCATACGAGGAAAGGGTACCGAAATATTATATCGGTCGTCCACCTCCCTGAACGAAAGCTCAGTGCCTTTATTTCTATCGTTTTAGTGATGATAGCATACCTCCCGAGCGCAGGTCATATCACGCTGGCTTTGGGAGGTTTAACATAATACTTCTGACATATAAAAATCATTTAAATAGGTTGCAGGAAGCTCAAACACAGCAAGTAATCATGTTGTTGACCATTACTTTGGATGCGTTATTTCATAGTTTGGTTTCGGTTCATCTAACGGACTCGAAAATGCCGCGGCCTCGTTTATGTTTTCTTGACAGAGAATTATGTTTGTTTGACCTACTATATACGTATCCATAATAACTATAATTTGACCGTAACTCACTGGAACCCTATATGATTCGCTTAAAAATCTTTTCATCTAACCCTTTCGCTAAAATCAATAATCTAATGAGTTATTATTGTGGCGCTCGGTACTTATATTGTTTCCCTGTTTTTCTTATATATACATGTATGGCAAGCACTATTAAAACGAGCTATGGTTTAGCTCTCGGCATTTATGTTGCAACTGTGATAATCTACACGCATCGTATTAGCGTTTTATCAGTTACCTCTGTTAATTTCATTTAACGTTAAAAAGATCCTCGGAGTGCCGTGGGTTATAAAGTCGGTACGGCCAGAGGGGTTCGTTTGACATATGGCAAAGGCATAGTATTTTAATTTACCGCCACGCATTTATGTAGTTTGACTATACATTTATTCAATTAGCTGTAGGGATCATATATATATTTCATTTTAACATAATTGATTCGTATTGGCATCTTCTTTTGCACATATATGGTTCATATATATGATTTGTATTTATAACTCCTTTTTGACATATATGATTTCATATATATGATTCATATTTGTATCTCCCTTTTTGACATATATGGTTCATATATATATGTATAGCTCATGTGTAGTCTATGTTAAAAGAACCTATTTGTACTAGTTCTTGATACTTATTAATACATAGATATTTTTGTTAAATGCTTATACATGGATTTAATAGTTCATTTGATGGTATACATTGAGCATAGACTAAATCCATAGCCATAATATTTATTTCAATGTTTAGAGGTGGATTTCAATTGCAATAGACTCCATAAATGCTATAAATGCTAGAATACTCCCATAGAGTAGAAGTACTTCTTTATCTAGAAGAATGTCGGATTCCATATTCTAATGTCTTTACTTTCTTTACCTCAGTTCTGCTACAATATTTTTCTAATATACTTATGAGCATATAATATCACCTTGTATCTACATGAAACAAGATAATATTTAATTATCTGTGGAGACTAAGTAACTTCAGATTTAAACCGACCTTGGTTTAGAGTTTCTGTGGTTTCTACTCTATGGATTTCTGGTCTACAACTAAACAAAATCTGGAAGGTGAATGCCTTAGGATGGACTCTGTTAAATGTAGTACCAAAATCAATCATACAAATTCTCTTAAGTTTTATATGTAGCTAATTCATACCATAATACATCAAAATGGACAATAATTTCAGGAACATACCACTGTGGCAAATGACCAACCTCCCAACCTTAGAATCCTCTTTGTCTCCCAGGACTCACCCCCGAGCTGAGATCACCTCCTAGGGCAGATCAACCCTCGATCTTCTTAGGAGCAGCTTATTTAAGCTCATGTTTCCCCAAAGCATGTTTCTAATTCTGCGTCCAGAATAGCAGGATGCTTTCTTTCCTGTTTAGCCTAGGCTTCCCATTTTGGGACTCTTTAAAGGCTGTTTTATGCTTTTCCTCGGCTTTTCCGGCTTTTCTTTTTTCCGGCTTTTCTCACCTCTTCCCAACTACTTTCCTCTTCATACGGGAAATTTAGATTCACTCTCAAATCTAAATTAATTTCTTTCAAGGATTTTTGAAAGATTTTGGGATTTTTTGCCTTATCCATCCTCATGGATTTGGCAAGTGATCTCTAATTCTCATCTTGGTCAAAATGCACGCAATCATTTTATTTATTTCCTCAAATAAAATATGCAAATACATTCATACCATCTTATCCTTGGGGTCCACCCCCTTAGGATTAAAGTTCAAATGTCTAACTTTTTAAAATTCAACACACAAAATTGGGGTGTTCTGAGAAGATTTTAATGAACACCTATAAGTTCTAAAAAAAAAATTCCAGAAGATAAAAATCTTTATCTATGAGCAGGAATACTATTCTAATTTTTTTTTTGTACTTCATATTATGATAGATTTCTATTGATACAATTCCTCATGCAAGTATAAAAAATACTAATACATTCCATTTAATTGATAATATATAGCGTAAACTAAATCCACTATAATATAACAATGACCTTTATCTTTTTGTTATGCAATTTTAATCATTCAAGAAAACATAGAAATTTGTTCTGTTTATATTTACATTTGAATTTATCATATTTCCTATCCCCACATCCAACATCTGAGCTATTCGACCATGCTACTAAACTTATTAGACTTAATCTATTAAATCTGATAAATTTATTGCATGATTTACTACACCAAATTTAATTAACATAAATGGGTTCCCTTATTTACTTCATAAACTAATCTCTAGATTTAAGCTTTAGAGCTTAAACATTCTAGCAGATGGTTTTAATTCTACTAGATTCCTTACAACTATACAGATTACTCTGTTATAATCTGTTAAATGCGTGAAATAGATATTTTATCAAATTAATTGTTTGTAGACACAATTTCATAATTCTCATCCATCAATTGCTCACTCACTTATTCACCAGTTACAACATGATTTTAATTTCAACCCTTTCAAAACTAAGGGTTTAAATGTGCATACTAATTTTCTAACTTCCTTTTCTCACCTACACAGCCTGAAGATGAATTTTTCTTCGCTGTCTTCAGCCTTAAATGAAAACTGCCTATAATTAATTTTGTAAATATCTTAGGAGTTTTCTCATTAATATACCATTAATCATTTTGACATCTATAGACTTGGGATCTGGCGTGTTTTCTCTCCCCACCCAGATCCACATACAACTTGTTTAATATGTAGTAACCCAACATTGGTAAAATCAGCAGCATAAACTTTTTTTTTTTTTTTTTTTTTGCATGAGCACATAACTTGCCCAGTTTTCTCAACTTGGGCTCTGATACCATTTGTCACGTCTCCCATCCCCAGCTTTTTATCTGAATAAAATTTCACTTTTATGCCCCTATTTTTTTTCTGTTTAATCAATTTCACAGTCATACTTTTATCAGGTCTTTTAATTTCTCTTTGGTAATTATAGACACTATTATCATTATAGTATTCCCATGAGAAATTTTGGCTTAACCTTAACTCCTATCAGTCCACCCAGCCGACTGATATTTACATGTATATATAAACATATACTCATTGGTATTTCTCAGATCTGTTCTTCAGAGTTTTGTACCACTCTCACAGATCAATATGCTCTCTCTTTACCTTTTTTTTTGTTAGCAAGCTTTATAGACTTTCTATCCTCTATAATTATAGAGTTTCAACATCTATGTATAGATGTATACATCTCCATAGACAACTATTTATCGTCAGTTAACCTTCTTTGATTCAACTACTTTTACAGGAGTTTGTATTGAAGGTGAATAGATGCTCTTTTCCCAGTATGTTAAATATGCTTACAATCTTCCTTTACACACACTTTTATCACCTATAACAGTAGGACTCTTTCCTTATATTATTGTTATGATTATTCAACATACTCGCAATTTTGGTGCCTCTTAAACTCTTCCCTGGGAATTATAAGATTTAGAAATTTTTCTCAAATCAAATGGAAGTAATGAAACCGGAGTTGAGATTTTATACTCCCTAGCTTCAGTTCCTCGTACTTAGTTAGGATGTAATTTTTTTGTTTCATATAATTAAACTTCCATGACATAAAACAATGTAAATTCTTAGTACTAAAATCCTTGTCACTGCAGTATTACTGTTTCACTGCCATCAATACTTTTATGACAGGTTTAGTTGTATTGTACTTGCTGCTCTTGTTTACCGTTTTACTAAAATTTTCTGTTTATACACAGAGCAAATAAATTTTCATTTAAAATACGGCAAGCTACACCTGTACATTTGTTATTAGATTATATATTCAAATGATCCATCATTTCTAACTTCATTACTACAGGGTACTTATCCCTAGAATCCAACCATTTGTCCCCTACTATTAATATACTGGATTTTCAGCTAGTAGCTCTAGTTTGCAATTGCATGAGGTACTGAACAACCAGTCAATCTAAAGTTTACATAAGAAATCATACCATAACAATTCATAAAACGTTGATATATTTAATACAGACTTAAATAAATCTTCAAATTTATGCATGCATACCGATACTATGACCAGTCCTCCCAACCTTAGAGTTCGTCTATCTCCAGAACTCACCCCCGAGCTGAGATCCTCCAAGAACAAACTAACCTCAATGCAGTCACGGAAGCGGCTGTCCCAAGAACATGCTCTCCCCAATACATTTCCAATTTTGCGTCAGGAATTTCAAGATGCTTTATTCTGTTTGCTAGGCTTCCCTTATTTAGGGACTTTAAAGGTTGCTTTACGCACTTTCCGGCTTTTCCGGCTTTTTTTACCTCTTCCCAACTACTTTCCTCATCATTGGGGAATTTATATTTTTCCTTCAAAAATCTAAATTAGAAATAATTTCTTTGAGGATTTTTGAAAGATTTTAGGGAAAGAATCTTTACCTTTTCCATAACCTCATGGATTAGGCATGTGATCTCAATTTCTCATTTGGTCATAGTGCATACCTGATATTTTATTTATTTTTTTCATAAATAAATAATTAACCACATCCACACAAACAATTATCCATTGGGGTCCACTCCTTTTGATTGTATTCAAATGACTAATTTGAAAAGCATAGAACTTGGGGGTGTTACACCAAATATCATAACTAACCACTCAAAAGACGTTGTCTAGTTTTGAAGGTGGTCTTATAGGTATCCTCTTCATTGAATCAAACCTGGTGATACCCTTATTTTAAGTCTAGCTTGCTTAAGTATTTATATTGTTGCACAATAGACCATCTATCCTCGGTAAGGGGTAACCATTTTTTAGCATAATTTTGTTTAAAACCATGTAACCAATTCACATCCACCAAATCACATTGATCCAAATATTGGGGGGAGGCCCCCAAGGTCTAAAAAAAATTGAAATGCCAAAAAAAGATGAGAACACAAAGTAAAAAAAAACCACAAATATATTTTTTTATTATTTTTCTTTATTTTTTTATTTTTTAAATAGAGAATAATTGTAAAAGCTAAATTGTGGTGGAAAATCTTTCATTTTACAAAACGATACTAGTTACTTATAGCATTTTTTAGTTACAATACCACGTGTAAATTCCATGAGTGGGTAAATACCATGGGTGAATGAATGCCATGGGTGGATGCCACTTATAATACCATGGGTGGATAAATACTATGGGTGGATGAATACCATGGGTGGATGACACTTAAAATACCATGGGTAAATTCCATGGGTGGATAAATACCATGGGTGGATGAATACCATTGGCGGATGACACTATCCATTCAGATAATTCCTCCCTCCTTAAGAATCAATGGTCCCCATTGCATGGCGTTCCCTCGTGAGAAGCCTTTATTTATTATGAAGAGCCACTGAACAGAAGCGTTTTGTGTCGTCAACCCATAGCCATGATGAAAAAAGATCCGAGGATAGAGATACCCTGTAATGCTTGTGACCAACTCATTTTAAATAACCATGTATTTTAAAAAATATAGATTGGAACAAATCACACTAACCTGAACGTACTATATGATTTGAAAACCATAAAATATAGTTTTACATTTGAAAGTCATTCAAATAAATTATAAATATAAATTCAATAAATAATTTTTTATATTAGATTTTATTTAGGAAATATTAATTTTATTATTTATTTTTTTATATAATAATTTGGAGTGTTTTTTATTTTTAACATACAAAATTTAAACGAATTCTATTTCTTTTAATTTTAGGATAAATTTTAATAAACACTAATCATTATTATTAATTATCATTATTAATTTTTTTATAATAAAAAAAAAATGAAATTAATAATATAAATAAAACTTAAAGTTTACTTTAAAAAATTAAGTTTTTTATATCATATGTTTTAAATATTAATTTAGGAAAATAAA
Organism: Pinus albicaulis; assembly: GCA_034641835.2. Classification (NCBI taxonomy): domain Eukaryota; kingdom Viridiplantae; phylum Streptophyta; class Pinopsida; order Pinales; family Pinaceae; genus Pinus; species Pinus albicaulis. The sequence goes on from CM076582.1 coordinate 1,058,621,550, forward strand.
ATATTAAAAAGGTTTAAAAATATAAATTTGGTAGTATAAGTAATACAATGTTTATTATTTTTTTATTAAAAGTGTATGAGATGTGTAATTTATTTTATGCTTACTCTAGCTTTGACACATCTTTCCTAAAATAAAAATAAAATGTTCATTAAATTAAGAAATAATGTCAACTATAATGAGAACAAAAAAAATTACATATGTTTGGTTCATTTTAATTAAAAACGTTATTGGACCAATAGATGCATTAGAAAACCCTATATGATAGAGATATCTAATTCCTTTTGTGCTCAATCAATAACATATTTTGATGGAAGAAGAGAAAAAAAACTTATATTTCTCATTTAATATATATATATATATATATATATATATATATATATATTATTCTTAAATGTTTCATTGCCTAAACAAAACAAATAATTTAAATCAATTCCCTTGGGTTCACCAATTCCTTTGGTTTACAATATTAAACCCTTGGGTTTATTAGTTCTTTTGGTTTATAATATGAATAATCGATCAATGTCATCCATGATCAAATGTCACATTTTGACAAATATTGTCTCAATATGAAAATCACCCATGGCCAACCGTGGTCATAGTTGGTCCAACGTCGCATTGTGACAACAATTGTCTCAATGTTTAAATCAATTCCCTTGGGTTCACCAATTCCTTTGGTTTATAATATTAAACCCTTCGGTTTATTAGTTCTTTTGGTTTATAATATGAATAATCGATCGATGTCATCCATAATCAAATGTCACATTCTGAAAAATATTGTCTCAATATGAAAATCACCCACGGCCAACCATGGTCATAGTTGGTCCAACGTCGCATTGTGACAACAATTGTCTCAATGTTTAAATCAATTCCCTTGGGTTCACCAATTCCTTTGGTTTATAATTTGTTGGGTAATGGATTTCCCTTTGGTTCACCAATTCCTTTGGTTTATAATATTAAACCCTTGGTTTTATTAGTTCTTTTGGTTTATAATATGAATAATCGGTCAACGTCATCCATAATCAAATGTCACATTTTGGAAAATATTGTCTCAATATGAAAATCACCCATGGCCAACTATGGTCATAGTTGGTCCAACGTCGCATTATGACAACAATTGTCTTAATGTTTAAATCAATTCCCTTGGGTTCACCAATTCCTTTTCTTTTGGTTTATAATATGAATAATTGATCAATGTCATCCATGATCAAATGTCACATTGTGACAAATATTGTCTCAATATGAAAATCACCCATGGCCAACCATGGTCATAATTGGTCCAACGTCCCATTGTGACAACAATTGTCTCAATGTTTAAATCAATTCCCTTGGGTTCACTAATTCCTTTGGTTTATAATTTTTTGGGTAATGGATTTCCCTTGGGTTCACCAATTCCTTTGGTTTATAATATTAAACCCTTCGGTTTATTAGTTCTTTTGGTTTATAATATGAATAATCAATCGATGTCATCCATAATAAAATGTCACATTCTGACAAATATTGTCTCAATATGAAAATCACCCATGGCCAACCATGGTCATAGTTGGTCCAACGTCGCATTGTGACAACAATTGTCTCAATGTTTAAATCAATTCCCTTATGTTCACCAATTCCTTTGGTTTATAATTTGTTGGGGAATGGATTTCCCTTGGGTTCACCAATTCCTTTGGTTTATAATATTAAACCCTTGGGTTTATTAGTTCTTTTGGTTTATAGTATGAATAATCGATCAACGTTATCCATAATCAAACGTCACATTCTGGCAAATATTGTCTCAATATGAAAATCAGCCATGGCCAACCATGGTCATAGTTGGTCCAACGTCGCATTATGACAACAATTGTCTTAATGTTTAAATCAATTCCCTTGGGTTCACCAATTCCTTTGGTTTATAATATTAAACCCTTCGGTTTATTAGTTCCTTTGGTTTATAATATGAATAATCGATCAATGTAATCCACGATCAAATGTCACATTCTGACAAATATTGTCTCAATATGAAAATCACCCATGGCCAACCATGGTCATAGTTGGTCTAACGTCACATTGTGACAACAATTTTCTCAATGTTTAAATCAATTCCCTTGGGTTCACCAATTCCTTTGGTTTATAATATTAAACCCTTGGGTTTATTTGGGTTCACCACTTGCTTTTGTTTATAATATTAAACCCCATCCATGATCAAATGTCACATTCCGACAAACATTGTATCAATATGAAAATCACCCATGGCTAGCCATGGTCATACTTGGTCCAACATCGCATTGTGACAACAATTGTCTCAATGTTTAAATCAATTCCCTTGGGTTCACCAATTCCATTGATTTATAATTTTTTGGGTAATTATTTTGCCTTGGGTTCACCAATTCCTTTGGTTTATAATATTAAACCCTTGGGTTTATTAGTTTTTTTGGTTTATAATATGAATAATCAATCAATGTTATCCATGATCAAATGACACATTCTGACAAACATTGTCTTAATATGAAAATCACCCATGGCCAACCATGGTCATAGTTGGTCCAATGTCGCATTGTGACAACAATTGTCTCAATGTTTAAATCAATTCCCTTGGGTTCACCAATTCCTTTTGGTTTTTAATTTGTTGGGTAATGGTTGTCCCTTGGGTTCACCAATTCCTTTAGTTTATAATATTAAACCCTTTGGTTTATTAGTTCTTTTGGTTTATAATATGAATACTCGATCAATGTCATCCATGATCAAATGTCACATTCTGACAAATATTGTCTCAATATGAAAATCACCCATGGCCAACCCTGGTCATAGTTGGTCCAATGTCGCATTGTGGCAACAGTTGTCTCAATGTTTAAATCAATTCCCTTGGGTTCACCAATTACTTTGGTTTATAATTTTTTGGGTAATGGTTGTCCCTTGGGTTCACCAATTCCTTTGGTTTATAATATTAAACCCTTGGGTTTATTAATTTTTTTGGTTTATAATATGAATAATCGATCAATGTCATCCATGATCAAATGTCACATTCTGACAAACATTGTATCAATATGAAAATCACCCATGGCCAACCATGGTCATACTTGGCCCAACGTCGCATTGTGACAATAATTGTCTCAATGTTTAAATCAATTCTCTTAGGTTCACCAATTCCTTTGGTTTAAATTTTTTGGGTAATGATTTTCCGTTGGGTTCACCACTTGATTTGGTTTATAATATTAAACCCTTGCGTTTATTAGTTTTTTTGGTTTATAATATGAATAATCGATCAATGTCATCCATGATCAAATGACACATTATGAGAAACATTGTCTCAATATGAAAATCACCCATGGCCAACCATGGTCATAGTTGGTCCAACGTCACATTGTGATAACAATTGTCTCAATGTTTAAATCAATTCCCTTGGGTTCACCAATTCCCTTTGGTTTATAGTTTGTTGGGTAATGGTTGTCCCTTGGGTTCACCAATTCCTTTGGTTTATAATATTAAACCCTTGATTTTATTAGTTTTTTTGGTTTATAATATGAATAATCGATCAATGTCATCCATGATCAAATGTCACATTCTGACAAACATTGTATCAATATGAAAATCACCCTTGGCCAACCATGGCCATACTTGTCCCAACGTCGCATTGCGACAACAATTGTCTCAATGTTTAAATCAATTCCATTGGGTTCACCAATTCCTTTGGTTTATAATTTTTTGGGTAATGATTTTCCCTTGGGTTCACCACTTGGTTTGGTTTATAATATTAAACCCTTGGGTTTATTAGTTTTTTTGGTTTATAATATGAATAATCGATCAATGTCATCCATGATCAAATGACACATTATGAGAAACATTGTCTCAATATGAAAATCACCAATGGCCAACCATGGTCATAGTTGGTCCAACGTCGCATTGGGACAACCATTGTCTCAATGTCTAAATCAATTCCCTTGGGTTTATAATTTGTTGGGTAATGGTTGTCCCTTGGGTTCACCAATTCCTTTTGGTTTATAATTTGTTGGGTAATGGTTGTCCCTTGGGTTCACCAATTCCTTTGGTTTATAATATTAAACCCTTGGGTTTATTAGTTTTTTTGCTTTATAATATGAATAATCGATCAATGTCATCCATGATCAAATGACACATTATGAGAAACATTGTCTCATTATGAAAATCACCCTTGGCCAACCATGGTGATAGTTGGTCCAACGTCGCATTGCGACAACAATTGTCTCAATGTTTAAATCAATTCCATTGGGTTCACCAATTCCTTTGGTTTATAATTTTTTGGGTAATGATTTTCCCTTGGGTTCACCACTTGCTTTGGTTTATAATATTAAACTCTTGGGTTTATTAGTTTTTTTGGTTTATAATATGAATAATCGATCAATGTCATCAATGATCAAATGTCACATTCTGACAAATATTGTCTCAATATGAAAATCAGCCATGGCCAACCCTGGTCATAGTTGGTCCAATGTCGCATTGTGACAACAATTGTCTCAATGTTTAAATCAATTCCCTTGGGTTCGCCAATTACTTTGGTTTATAATTTTTTGGGTAATGGTTGTCCCTTGGGTTCACCTATTCCTTTGGTTTATAATATTAAACGCTTGGGTTTATTATTATTTTTGGTTTATAATATGAATAATCGATCAATGTCATCCATGATCAAATGTCACATTCTGACAAACATTGTATCAATATGAAAATCACCCATGGCCAACCATGGTCATACTTGGCCCAATGTCGCATTGTGACAATAATTGTCTCAATGTTTAAATCAATTCCCTTGGGTTCACCAATTCCTTTGCTTTATAATTTGTTGGGTAATGATTTTCCATTGGGTTCACCACTTGCTTTGGTTTATAATATTAATCCCTTGGGTTTATTAGTTTTTTTGGTTTATAATATGAATAATCGATCAATGTCATCCATGATCAAATGACACATTATGAGAAACATTGTCTCAATATGAAAATCACCCATGGCCAACCATGGTCATAGTTTGTCCAACGTCGCATTGTGACAACAATTGTCTCAATGTTTAAATCAATTCCCTTGGGTTCACCAATTCCTTTTGGTTTATAATTTTTTGGGTAATGGTTGTCCCTTGGGTTCACCAATTCCTTTGGTTTATAATATTATACCCTTGGGTTTATTAGTTCTTTTGGTTTATAATATGAATAATTGATCAATGTCATCCATGATCAAATGTGACATTCTGAAAAATATATTAATAAATATTTTTAATATATATTACTAATACTTATTATAATATAGAAAATATATAATATATTTTTGTATATATTAATAATATTATAAAATTACTAATATTCATTATAAATAAATATTCAAATATTTATTAATAATGATTATTTCTAATATTATAATATTATTAATAATATATATTAATAGTATTATAATATTTTAATATTTATTTAGTAATATTAATAATATTATAATATTACTAATTATAATTATAAATAAATATTGAAATATTTATTAATAATGATTATTAGTAATATTATAATATTATTAATATTATATATTATAAATAAATATTCAAATATTTATTAATAATGATTATTAGTTATATTATAATATTATTAATATTCATTATTAATAATAAATATTCATAATATTATAATATTATAATATTTATTTAGTAATATAAATAATATTATAATATTACTAATAATTATTATTAAGAAATATTAGATTATAATGTTACTAATAATCATTATAAATAAATTTTCTAATATTTATTAATAATGATTATTAGTAATATTATAATATTATTAATATATTATTAGTTCTTTTGCTTTATTAATAATATAGCCATGTATGATATATTAAATTATTATATATTATTAATATTTTTTTATATTAATATATATTATATATATTTCAAGTTAATTTATAGTATGTATATAGTTAATCATAATTTATATATTTAATATATTATTATTCTTATTAATATATAATATATATTTTTCAAGTTAATATAATAAATTTATTATATATAATATTTATTTATTGATATATAAATTAATGTGATGGGTAGTGGATATAGGCCTATCGGCCTATATCAACCACATTGGTAAATGTGGTTGTAAATCTATTTTATATACACCTATCAGCGTATATCAACCACATTAGTTTTTACTAATATGGTAATATATATTTTTGAAGTTATTATAATAAATTTATTATATATAATATTTATTTATTGATATATAAATTAATGTGATGGGTAGTGGATATAGGCCTATCGACGTATATCAACCACATTAGTTTTTACTAATGTGGTTGTGCTAGTATATTCTTATTTAAATAATATATAACTTTTATTTAGATTATTTGGTTCTTTTAATTTTATTATAAATCTAAAATTAAAAAAATGCTTTGTATACTAGGTGAAACATTCTTTAAGTTAAATGTATAATTTTCAATCAATTTTTTTATATTGATATATGCATTTAATAATTTTATTTTTTATTTATATTATATTTATTAATTTTAAAATTAAAATAAATTTAATAATTTCTTGTTTGTTAAACTATTTGTGATTTGCCGAATTAACCTATGATTTAAGAAAGTTTTGAAACTTTACCAACTTACAAAATATAAGTTTGGTATTTCTAGAGTAAGTTTGGAAACTTCACTAACCTACAAAATATAACCCTAAAAGTCCAATAACCCTCGTAAAACTCCACCTAAATCTAATTCGCTAAATCAAACACAAAATAAATAAATAAATAAATAAATAAATACACACACACACACACACCTACATCAATTGTTACAACCATACTTGGCCATCCAAAATGTTCAAGAATAGAATGCTCTGTATCAAAATACGACACGTAAAACCATCATCATAATAATATAAATGATGAAGATGATGGAAGAGACAAACATGTTCAAAGAATCTTGTAAACAACCATACTTGGCCATCCCAAACATTCAAAGATACAATGCTCTTTCTGAAAGTCCACAAATGACAGATTAAATATATTCTCCAATAATCATAAAAGATATTGAAATAATATGTTCCCACCATATTCTCACCATGTGCATCAATTTTAGTTTAATGTAATACATTTTATATAAAAACATGGAAGAGTCATTAACCCACTGTGTCGAACTGCCAACAAATTCGAATTGGAAATGGTAAGAATACCTCCACAATCGAGATCATGTATGGAGATAAAGTGTCATCTAAATATAGTTGGGCTTCCAAACATGTTACTAATTTATATTTAAACAATAATTGTGTAGTATGGCATGCGAAATTATTTTAGAGAATATCCACTATTATACTTACGTAAAGTCTTTTGATCTACATTAAGGAAGGAAACAAGCAAATCCATTAGAAATGTATTTACTGAGTTACTCATTTGTTAGCTTTTGGGTGTTTTTCCATGTATTTGCAAAAAATTCTATGACAAGGCCTACCCGGAAATTTATACTGCAATAAAAAAATGTAGTTGGACAGTGTTCTATCCCTAAGTGTTCAACTAACCTACAATAAGTTCCACTTCTAGACAACAAAGTTTCCTGAGCAATATTTTTTTACAACAAGTAGTTGGTAAATCAGTGATCACTTGGCATTTTGTCACCACATAACTTAACCCCTCAATTACTTCCCACCATAATTTAAGCAATCATTTGCATAAAAAAAATATAGGAGTAAGATGTAAATAAATATACTTACTAGGAGTTACTTCTCACCATTATTTATGCATGAGTAAAATTGTAAATGTGTGGACATTTCAATTTATTATTTTATTGCGTATCAAGACTATAGAATTGGATTTTCATATTAAACACTATTAACTTAGCATTGACAAGTGCAAGTTATAATGTTTTATGCTATTTTTTATAAACCATAATTTCTAACTTCAGTGAGAGGCACTAAGGTGCATTGCAACACTTGTTTTAAATGAATTGTTAAAATTACATTCAATACATTTACATATAATCAAAAGTTTAACCATAATCAAAATTTAGCCTCTTCCTCTTCGATGTTCCCTTCCCCTATTTCATGGGTATGCTAGTATTGCAAGTTTACCTGAGAAGCAATGATTGTTATATTTCTCTATTTCTATCTTAAGGAATTCAATATAATTGATCATTTTCATTACTAGCAGAATTAATCCTTTTAAGTTTTATTTTTTTTTTAATTTAAAATCACAAATTTTGAATATGATGTTTTATTTTACCCATTTTTAAATTAGTTATTTTACCTATTTTCAATACTAATTTAATGTGTATTCTAATTAATAGATCAAAATGATTTTTTCTCATTGTTTTTGGTTAATTTTAACTAAAATTTGATAAAGATCTTCAAAATCTTGTGTTTAAGTTGTTTAATACTTAGAATTCTAGTGTCCCATGGGTTGAATATATTTATACATTCAAAAATATATTTTAAACAAAAAAAATCATAATTTTTTTTGGAACTGAATCCCCAACCTCTAGTGCAAAGTTTCATTTCATCTATAAGTTAAACTCTACCCTAATTTAATATGATTTGCAACTCAAGGTATAGATAACGCCAAAATTAATTTATAAATTTACATTCAAAATATATTCCTTTTAATTCTTATATTTCGAATTTATATATTTGTTAAGTTTTTTGTTTAAATAGTTTGTGTGCTTTTAAAGAAGTTTCTACTTTTTCTTTCTAATTTTAGATATGTTTTGTCTATGCCTATTTGGTTTTTTGACATAATATCTAATGAGTAACATTTTATCAAAAAAATGATCCTAAAGGTTGAGAAAATTCATAGTTAAAATAATGTAGTGCTTAGAAGAAACTAATTTCCAAACTTGCATCTTTGTATTTTTCAAACAACTATATTTTTTCTAGAGCATTATGCTATTTAGAATATGACTCCTACAGATCATGCCCTTGGCATATATAAATATATTTTCATGCTACACATGTTCATTACCATTTAGGGCACAACTTCTCTCTTTTATGACCTCACTCTACATTGTATTCCTCCTTCCATGGAAAAGATGTAAAACTATGCTTTTCGACAACTCTAATCTATAGGGAATCTCTAATTGACAACCCCAACTTATTGAATTTTTATTAGTGTATCACCTTATAAATTTTGACATAACATCTATAACTCATTTTATTTTTAATTCATCATATTTCATATAATGCAATAGGCAACAATGGAATTTAACTACTTAAGGAAACATAATTTCCATATATGACCACAATAATTTGTAGACATGATTTAAACAATAAGAACAAATTCTCAATTCTATTTTTCGCATCTCTAGTTACAAAATATAGAAATATCTTAGATTGCATTGTTAGGCACTAGACGCTAAATATAAAAGTACACAAATTAATAAGAAGAGTTTAGTTTATGTGAAAATACACTTCTATATGATTCCTTCTTAATGTTTAGCCCAAGAATAATGTTATTGTATCCTTAAAACACTTTTTATTGTTTTTCCTTTTCATGATCATAATCACTTGCATACAAGATAAGAATAAGAAGAAAAAATGTTCAAATCCCAAATTTTGGGATTTCATGAACATACTTAATAACTATTCATGCTTGATCACTTTGTTAGGAATTTGCTATTATTTCTAGCTCTCCTATTTTGGTTTTGTTGTTATGTCCATTAAGGCAAAGTTGACACTGAATCACCTAGTTGTTGCTTATGGTGATAAAATTGAGTTTTCATATATTTCATTGAGGACTCTAAGTCATATAGTTGTTGCTTATGATGATAAAATCACTTCATATATGTTTGAGGCTATTATCATGAACTTCCACCACTTGTCAAGTGTGTTCCCATTCAAAATTCAAATTTCAATCCTTTTTTTAGGCGGGACATAATGTAGTGACAATGCTAGTATGTTACCTACTTGGGTTCTAGTGATTTGTTAATGGGTTTGATATGCATATTAGCATTGATATATTTTAGTCCAATATTTATTAAGCATTGAGAGGGATTACAATAAAATAAAAACATAATTGATCAGTGCATAACATATCTAGGTTAAAATAGATCTATATTGGTTTATTCTTTTATTAGATATTTCTAGTATTAGTATGGTGAGTTATTGTTTTAAATTAATTTTACATTTGTATGAATTTTGTATTTTTTAAATTTAATTAATTATCATCAATAGTGCTCCCATATCATGCGCACATGCATATGTCTCCACTTCGAAGGGATACCGTAATTTTAGTGATGCTAGAAACAATGCTTAAGTGATCTTCCTCCTTAACATTGCAAAGGATCTTCCCTGATTCTTTCCCCACTAGAAACTCTTTCCACTTGAAATTATGGTATGGAGTGGTGTTGCTACTACTAAAAACAATTCTATGAATTTCTTCAAGTACTATGCTGCCTCAAAAAAACTAATAACCTCAAAAATATTTAATAAGCCTTACTAACCACTTCTTGATGACCTCCATCTTGGAAGGATCTATCTCCAACTCTCCTCCACCTATCACATATCCAAAATACACCAAAGGATATTGTGAAAAATCACACTTTTGGAGGTGTGCCAACAATAGTGCTTCTTTAAAGTTTTTAGCACCTACATCAAATGTGAGATGTGCTCCCATTTAGTAGCAATGTATACTAGTAAATCATGTGAAAAGATAATAAAAAATGAACTTATAAAATTGCATAATATATCATTCATTAACTTCATGAATGTAGTTGGTTCATCGCATAGGCCAAATATCATAACTAACCACTCAAAAGACATTGTCTAGTTTTGAAGGTGGTCTTCTACGTATCCTCTTCATTAACTCAAACCTCGTGATACCCTGACTTTAAGTCTAGCTTCCTTAAGTATTTATCTTGTTGCACAATAGATCATATATCCTAGGTAAGGGGTAACCATTTTTTAGCATAATTTTGTTTAAAACCGTGTAACCAATGCACATCCACCAAATCACATTGATCCAAATCTTGGGGGGAGGCCCCCAAGGTATAAAAAAATTGAAATGCCAAAAAAAAGATGAGAACACAAAGTAAAGAAAACCAAAAAGATTTTTTTTCTTTATTTTTTTATTTTTTAAATAGAGAATAATTGTAAAAGCTAAATTGTGGTGGACAATCTGTCATTTTACAAAATGAGACTAGTTACTTATTGCATTTTTTAATTACAATATCACATGTAAATTCCATGAGTGGGTAAATACCATGGGTGAATGAATGCCATGGGTGGATGCCACTTATAATACCATGGGTGGATAAATACTATGGGTGGATGAATATCATGGGTGGATGCCACTTACAATACCATGGGTGGATGAATATCATTGGTGGATGCCACTTTCCATTCAGATAATTCCTCCCTCCTTAAGAAGCAATGGTCCCCATTGCATGAAGTTCCCTCCTGAGAAGACTTTATTTAATATCAAGAGCCATCTAAGAGAAGCATTTTGTGTGGTTAACCCATAACCATGATGAACAAAGATCCGAGGATAGAGATACCTTGTAATGCTTGTGACCAACTATGATACTAAAATTTTTCAGCCTATAAAATGGACTTTGGTGAAGCGTAGGTTTGTGGAAGACCCATAACCATGATGGCCAAATAATATCCATGGATAGAGATACCTTGTAATGCTTGTGACCAACTATGAAACTATGGGCGTGTGACCTAGAATATGGACTTCGATGACAAGGGTTTTGTATGGTTGAACCATAACCTTGGTTTTGTGGTTGACCCATAACTGTGATGCTTCTCAATATGGTGGCTTATCTGGTATATTCTCCTATCCAATGAGATGTTGTAAAGGATTCTTTCAAATTAAATTTTTTTTCTAGCAATAGACCTCTTGCTGCAACTTTGTTGATAACTTCTACTACAGGAGATGAAATAAAATTTCGTGAAAGACACATTTGAGGTATTGAAGAGATATTTCCATTGATATAATACACTTAAACTTTGATGACTTGTGGTGTGAGAAAATTATTCCTGAAACTCATGGTACGAGTGGTTGCATAACATTCCAGAAATGTGTAACTTCAATTGCTCTAATATCTCAAACCAAGAAACAAAATAAAATTCTATAAAAACCCCATTTGAGCTAACATAAAATATTTTTAAATGAGTTATTTTCACCTTCTAAATTTTTTGTGGATTTCATACAACTTGCATGAAATTTCTGAAGATTGTTGCAAAACTTTGAAAATAGAATATGCTTCAAACCCTCACTCCCATAGAGCCATAACCTATTTCATAGCTTGATTTGTAACATCATTTTCAGGATAAGACTTTGAACATTCCCAAAAATATTCAATAGAAGCAATCATAGAATTATGCACAAACAAATATTTTTGATCATTTAAATCTGCAACAAGACATTATGGGACAATAACTTGTAGATCAAAAAGTTGTTGATTATTGTCTATTAGGGCTTCTTCATGAAAAAATTCAAGTAGACTCAAGGAATCAACCTCCTCCTCACGATGAAAAGAAACATGTTTCAATAAAATTTTCTTGCTGCTGCCCATTTTCATGTTCCTCAGCGTTCAAAGGTTCAGAAAATGAAAAAAGTGAAGATCCTTGTAACTGACCATCTTTATCTTCCTCTTTATCATCTAAATATTGGAAAAGATGTTGAAAACTTTCACAAATTTCATGGGATATAACTTAGCTGTCACATTTATGATCTATTTTATCTTCAAGCAAAGAAGAGACATTTTCTTTTTGGAACATTTCTTAATCATCATAACAACTAGCTTGTGAATAAAATTCATAAAGTTCCTCTAATATCTCCTCATCATCCATCCATTATACATCATCATGAATTCTTTTAATATATTGATTGAAACCCGTTCCAAAGATTACAATAACCTTGAAAAAGTGATGATAAAGGATGAGACTTCCCATAATGTTCAAAAAATATTCTATGGAAATCTTTAAGAGAACACAAGCTTCTTGATTTCAACCCTTCATACCATAATCTAGCTTTGTCTTCTAGGGTAATCATAAACATCTTGATGAGACAATCTTCAGGAAGCTCAACCCTCAGTCTACATACATGTATGTGGAATTTAACCAAATGCATAACAACATCAAATTTCTTTTCATATTTGAAAATGGGAAGATGGGTTGACCAATCAACATGAGCCATACGATTGGAAAACCATAGACGTGAGACTTATCCATAGGAGTATACATAGGATTTATTATTGTAGTAGAATTCATCTTGGAACTTCATCAAGATATTGATATTGAAGTAGTGGAGTCACCATGAAGCTTTGAATTTCTAAATTCTTTAAGAATGGAGTCACCAAGGTAGAAGTAAAACCTTCGAATTGTATGATCTCCTGCTACCTTCAAGAGTTCAATAGTTCTGATTGAGCACAAATTTTCAGGAAAATGTCACTTCAGGCTCCTGATAGATGCACAAAAATGTTATCACCAAATTGAGACTAATTGGGTTGCTCAATAGTCAATCTAATGTAACTATTTCAAACCACTTAGGGTTGGTAGTTAGCTCTTTGAACTAGAGAGGGATATCTCAAGAAAATATATGATATTCAATAATGAAGCTTAAAAAGAAGATGAATAACTCTCACATGTCATTTAAATGATTTTTTGTAGGTGAAAGATGTGTGATTCCTACCATTGGGCATGGATTCATTATGAAACTCAATTACATAAAAATATCATTCATGGAAGTTGAGGCATATGAGCTCTTACAAAAATAACTCTGACAACAAACAAGATACATAAAGGAATTTGGAGCATAATAATTTATGAATTCCAAGTAATTATGTAGAAGTAAGCTTAATTAAAATTGAATATATAAAGGATACAAACAGATAACATCCTAAAAATAATCTCAGGTATGAAATTTTTTTTTCTGCAACTGTATATTAACTGAGTAGAAAATGATTATAATAGCAGCATTGGTCATAACATCAATAAACCCCTCTATAACTCTAAAATTCCTTCACTTATAGAGTTAGGACTCATACAAATGGTTTTCCACCTTGCTAGCTTAGAATTCCTACCTCAGATACCTATTTCAAATAGGATTACATCACTTGAGACTTCCTAGGGATATTTTTAGTTTGGCAGAGTTTGAACACAAAAATGACTCTTCTTTCATTAAATAGTTCAATAAATACCTTTCATAACTCTTATAAAATGCAACCAACTAATTTTAGTGTAATGCACTACTGATGTGTAATTATGCCACGTGGATGCTTCTTCCAAGTTGAATTTTACAATTTTTGCACAAATCTGGTTCGCAAAAATTCTGAAAAATAGGCCTAAAAGATGAGTGCATAATTTCCAAACCCAGATTGATTTACAAAACATGAGAGTGGTTTTTTTATATGGGAATATTCTAAATAAAAACCTCCTTCATATGTTTAAATTTATTTTTCATTTGGTCATAAATTGAAGTTTAAGTTTACTTCTAAAACAATCATGTACAGGAAAGTTCAGGAAAGTTCATAGCGTTTTTGTTTCACCACCTTCTACACTTTTTCTAAATTTTTTACCTATGGGAGGGTCCTAATTAGGTAAAATAAGGTAAGCACATGTTGTTATTCACCCCTTTCATGATATATTTAGGAAATTTTACCTCAAAAAATTCTACATTGAGTTCGTAGCAAAAACTCATCTTTAAGCCCGGAGCTCGCTATGCATTTTCCTGACTTTTCCAGATTTTGAAATTTTCACTCTTTACCTCCAAAAAAAATTTTCACAGATCTGTAACTTATTTGATAGAGTATCCTAAGACAAAATTTTCCAAAAAATATGTCTTACCATCTTTCAAGGGGTAGCGGGGTCATCCATTACAATAATTTTTAAACCATTTTTCTTCAATTCTTCTTACACCATCTCCATTAAACCATACTGACATGTTGAGGAGTCAACAACCATGATTAGGTGCAAAATTTTCATGCTAGATTTTAGATCCTTATATTTTGAATTTGAAGATGAGTTGTGTATTGGTGAGGTGGCTAAAATGGTGTGTTGGGAGCCATGCCATCCTTTTTCTTAATGATCTTCATCGACAGTTGTCCCAATTACAGTCCTCAACTCTTTTGATGAATCATATGCTCTTTGAAATGCATTAAATGCTGAAAAAATACCAAAAATTTAGCTTTCTTTTAAAAAAGAGTTTTTAGGCAAGTTCATAGCGAATCCTGACTATTTTACACTAATTTCGCTACAAAATTGTGTAGAAGTGCCAAATTTACATGAAATGGCCAATTGAACTTATGCACGAGATATTTTTGGGATTTTTTTGACATTGAAACCTATCACCTTGATGATGGCCTATAAGACCCCCACATATGTAAATTTTTTGAAAATTAATGAACTTCATGACCTTATTTCACCCTAATGACCTAACCTAACTTACTTAAGACCAACATAGACAAACCTAGTTGTTATCAAAGATAACAAATAGCATGGGTAAATTCCATGGGTGGACAAATACCATGGGTGGATGAATACCATGGGTGGATTCCACTTACAATACCATGGGTAAATTCCATGGGTGGATAAATTATACCATTGGTGGATGAATACCTTGGGTGGCTGCCACTTTCCATTTAGATCACACATCCTTATTAGGCATAATTATAATGGGTGACCCACATGTGAGGTACTTGGTCGAATAACACCATATTTTTATGGTTATTACAACTACTTCTTCAACTC
This sequence comes from Pinus albicaulis, assembly GCA_034641835.2. Classification (NCBI taxonomy): domain Eukaryota; kingdom Viridiplantae; phylum Streptophyta; class Pinopsida; order Pinales; family Pinaceae; genus Pinus; species Pinus albicaulis. The sequence goes on from CM076582.1 coordinate 1,058,637,208, forward strand.
ATTTCTATTTATAAATAATTACCTGTACAACCCAATGTTTGGTAATGGAGAGTTTGGAAAAAATTTGATCTAATGCTCCACTTCCGTCTTGAGTGGTAGCCCTTTAGGATTCTTAAGCACACCCTTGTATGCATGTAGCAACTATGTCAATTGTTTTTTTTGTTCTTTCATAGACCTCTATAGGGATGATTTTCCTCTCACTAACTCTTCTACAGAATAATTTTCTCTTAAAAATAGTAAAGCATGCTTCTCTCTAGATATGATTAGTTTCTTTGCCTAGTTGGCACTTACCAAAAAAAAATTCAAGTTTCCCTCATGCATGTTGATTCTGAAGGATTTTCCATCCTTGATGAGGTGGTACTAGATGGATATTTTCACAAATATTACATCCCACATGTACATATAAGCACTTCCAAACATAAATCCACATACATTAAGTGGAACTACATCTAACCCTACTTCATTTATAAAATTATTAATAATAGTAAATTTGATTATGCATAGGTTGTTTTACATTTAATTTTTCCTCCATTTTGACACATCCTAATGTCTATGGGCTAGGATGTTCATGAGTCTTCAATCCCAATTTTAGAAGAAAAATTATTGCTATGAGATTTTCATATGATCAAGAGTCCAATAGACCATCAATTTTAATCTTCTTGACTTGTGTCTTTATATGGAAGAGTATGGTCATTTACTTCTCTTCTTATTTTTGAAGGATACTTAAATTCATCCCCTTCTGCATTAATGAATTTACAATGTTCTCATCCACATATGAGATTATTTCCACCTGATTCCATGAATCTATGGCCATGATATTTGCATTCTTAGTATCATTATTTTGGTTGTTTGAGTTGAGCTCTAGATGCAACTTCCAACACTTCTCCTCTAAATGACCTTCAATGTTACAATGGTTTTAGTGGTTGTTTAGATCTTTGCATTGATGTGCTATTGCTATTGTCTTTTTTTCTTTCCCCATTTTCCACTTCTTTTCCTCCTCCTATAATTCTTAACGTTAATACTTCTACTTTGAACCTCTTTATCTCCCTTTCTATTGGTGCATGTTCTCTACGTATTTTTCCTGTACACAAGGCTCATCATTGTGATGGATTTGAAAATGTATTACTTAGGTAGACATCTATTTAAACCCCTCAAATACTTGAGGAGCATTTCTCGGTTCTTTGGAGAGATACCCAAGATTATTTTAATCTTCTTAAATTTCATGTACTCCTATACACTCAACCCTCGTCTTTTCTTGAAGTAATTCCATTGAATCCAATAGTACTCTAGATACATGATAGGGTATAAATGTACTTGATAATGTTTTTTTAATCTTCCTACTTATTAACTATAGGATCTCCCTCTAGTTTCATGGTTTAAGTGTGGATTTCCCATCATTTCTGGGCATGACCCTCTAATTTTAGATGCTAAATTAAGATTTTATGTCCTTCCTCTATGTGGGGAAAACTAAAATAAATATCTAACTATTGTAATCAGTTATTTAAATTCAAAACATCAATCTCCCCTTATATGGCTTGATGTAGAACTTTGTATCCATCTTTAACAATGACTATGAATGGTTTATGACACATGAACTAGGTTGTTCCTTTTCTCATTCTTTCTTAGATTCCCTCTTCAGTTCATCCTTCTCCCCTAATTTCCCCTCTAATTTGACCTCTGAGTTGGAACATCCATCTTCATTAGCTCCCAACTTGTTTTCAAGATCTTGCATAAGGAGGTTCATGTTATGGTTGATATCTACATTCTCTTCTTCTAGCCTTGAGAACCTCTCATTTGACACATCTCGAGGGTTTTTAATAGATTTATTGGCCATAGGTGGGGTTTTACAACTTTCTACTTAAAAGAATCTAGATCCTTTGGAAATTCCCACAAATTACCCAAAGCCACCTACTCTTATACTAATATGATTCATAATCGACTTTCATATTACACTGAATAGTTCATTGCAACATATTTGATAAAATTATACTTAAAATGTGAAATATTTAATATCATGGTTATCTAGAATTTCAGATTTATTAAGTTACGTTTTCTAGCATGCAATATATAAAATGTGGAAAATAGAGAATACACACAAATAAACTCACTTCACAACTTCAAAAAGGACTTCTAGGGGTGATTGAAAAATAGAATAAGAGTCTAGTGGCATTGTCTACCAAAAACAAATCAAAAAATTAAAAAACATAGTATATAAAAATATTAATGGTATTAGGGATTAATAATTAAATATAAAGATTTAACAATATTATCAAGCACAGGAGGAGAAACACTAGAAATAAATATGGAGCTATTGTTCATAAATGAATTCTACAAGAATCAAAGAGGGGTCGCTTGTTTGGTCTCTTTAGGTATACCATTACTTTTGGACTCGAGCTCATAACTTAGCTAGGTTTATATAGATTAAAAAAAATGGGAATGGAAATCAGGTCAAAATAGAGGAGGAAGAGTCAAGTCAAATTAATGCAAGAATGACTGATTGATAGGGCGAGTTATAGATTTTGATGAGGAAGGAATGGAAATCAGTTCAAAACAAGGGAAGAAAAATAAATTCAAATTAATGCAAGAATGATAGATCGATAGGGTGGTTTATGGGCTTTGAGGAAGAACAAGAAATTCTACTCTAATATATGGAACCAAAACTAATGAATAAATCATGAATACAAATATGAATATAAAATAAATATAATAAAAATACTTGTCATGGCTACAAAAAATATCATTGTTATGTCTATCTGGTTCCCTCCTCTCCACTGTAAATACCTCCATTCATTGGACTTAATTGCTTCAATTAATGAGATCGAACAATAACACCCTTCATTTTCCCATGTATACCTTCTTGCTACTCCACTTGATCCATATTCAAGAGATACATTAAAATTAAACTTCAAATAATATGTTATTTTCTCTATCAAAAGCTACGAGATACAGACAGGCAAAAGAAAAAAACGTAAAACCTTAACATAGACACTACAAAGAGAAACCACAGACATAATGTTATAGCCGCATAGACATAAAAATATACAAGTGAAAATATTTGTATTGCAAACATAATATAATTCTCTGCAAATGAAAATGATAGAAATAGGATATGGACAAAAAATAACCCACTATTAGTGAAAACACAAATACATAGCATAGTGAGAGTGGGATTATTGATATTTATAATTCTTAATTAAAGGTAACCAAATATGCATATTAATTTTGGGATATAAATTAAAAAAATAACTATTCGTAAAAACACATACTACCAACAAACTAAAGAAACATAGAGAGAGTAGGATTATTGATGTCTTATAATACTTTTAATTAAAATTAACCACCTATATATATTCATTTTACCACCAGAAAACTAAAGAAACATAGAGAGTGAGATTATTGATATCTTATAATAATTTTAATTAAAATTAATCACCTATATATATTCATTTTTATTTTTTTATTAAGAAAATATTTTATATTTATTAAAAAAAATGCTTATATGTTCAGTGTTACACAATATTATATATTAAAAAATACAACCACAATGATATTAAAAAGTATAAACATAATCATATAAACAAGGTTGGGTTATATCTGAACGATTGCAAATAAAATATGATTATAATTAAGAAAATAAAAATGGGCACCATTTCAATAGGGCTTTTTTTAGTATCATTAAGTATAATGATTATAAACTATTATAGGGATTATATTTTAATATAGGAGTAACTTGGAAAATCCTTGGATGTTCGGTTTATGTTTTAATCATAAATCACAACCTACCTTAAAATCAAACAAGGGGGTTGAAAAGCAACAAGTTCCTGCCAATGTTCTAGTTGTACCCCAAGTTTGTTTACCCAAAAAAAACATCTCTCATATGGGAGAGTGGTTGCAAAGGAGACAACTTAATTATAAGGCCTTAGGCTAATTGAATGAAAAATTAAAGTAATAATCTAAGATTCATGGGAGAAAGAACATAAAAATAAATATTCATATATTCAATACTAGTGTTTAATCGTAAAGGTCACGCTTTAAGAACTCGTTGCACCAAAAAAATAATTCTCAAATTTAAACTTTTCAATTAAGCCATGAGGATATAATTAAATTAAAAGTTGTTGAGAGAAAAATTGTGAGTAAAAACCAAAATAAGAGAGACTATGATGAATTACCTGAAGGGGTTTCCTGTTAGACATCCTTTGTAACTTTACATGCATATATAAGGAAGTAACATACATACATATGGAAGTAAGTTGAAATACTTATTATGGAATTAATAACACTTTAAATCTCAGTAAAATAATAAGTCACTTGACATGGGGACACGAGACACGCAAGACACGAAAATGCGAGTGTCCGATACGGGTATGATGACCTCCAGGAATAGGAAAAGTTGGGATATGTTATATATTATTATATGAAATGGTGATGGTCAAATTAGGATATGTTATATATAGAAATTTCCCTACTTACTACATTTACAAATAAATTTAAACATTATTCTTAAAGGTTCCAAATTGAAATAGTACAATGGTGGATCGAGGGCATGCACATAAATAGGGTTGTTGGATGGGAAAAAATCAACATGCAGAGATCAATGAAGAGAAATAGGGTGTATCTGCTTTTTGAAGATAAATAGAGCTTGTAGTTTCCATACATAATGATATCACACAAAGTGTAGAGAAAAATGCCTCCCACGGCTTATGATGAGGTTGAAAAATTATATAAAGGTATTTTTCTTTCTATAACAAAAAATATGATGAGAGAGACTTTGAAATGGTAGGGTTATGAGTTAAAACTATTCACTCAAATTTTGAGGGGAGCTTAATCAAATGTTTCCTATAAGTTATTTTAAGTGTTTGAACAAATCCAATCCCACAACATGTGACCATGAATGGTAACTAAACTATTTTAAACTTCTAATGATATTAAACAAAATCATGGGAAATAGTTTTTTTCCAAGAATACACATGAAAGACTATAATGACTGGGATCATTTTATAAGGCCTAGATTTCTATTTTCGAGCACTTTAAGTAGATAATACATGTAATGTCCCATCATACTTGGAAAATAACCAAATATATCCTCCATGAATGATTCGATATTGGAGGTATAGAAATACCAATATTGGAGCTGCTCCAATATATCTATATATATATTTCTAAATCTTTATTGTTATTTTATATATATATCTATATATAAATTTTATGGTTATATATATATATATACATATATATATATATATATATATATATATATATATATTTCTAAATCTTTTAACACCTAGATCAATTGTTACAACCATAATTGCCCGTTTCAAATGTTCAAGGATACAATGCTCTTTATCAAACTCCATGGATGACACGTAAAATTATGCTTACATCATCATAATAATATAAATGATAATGGTGGAAGAGACAAAGATTTTGAAAGAACCATCTAAACAACCATACTTGGTCATCAGAAACATTCAAGGATACAATGCTCTTTATGAAAGTCCACAAATGACAGGTAAAATATATGCTCTAATAATTATAATAATATAAATGACGAAGATGGTGGAAGAGACAAAGATGTTGAAAGAATATGTTCCCACCATGTGCATCACTTTCAATTTAATTTAATACATTTTATATAAAAACATGGAACAATCATCAACCCACTATGTCAAAGTGCCACCAAATCCAAATTGGAAATAAAGTATACCTCCACGATTTAGATCATGTATGGAGATAAAGTGTCATCTAACTATTGTTGGGCTTCCAGACATGTTACTATTTTATATAAACAATTATATGGAGATAAAGTGTCATCTAACTATAGTTGGGCTTCTAGACATGTTACTATTTTATATAAACAATTATTTTGTAGTATGTCATGCTAAATAATTTTAGAGAATACCAAACATGTTACTATTTTATATAAACAATTATTTTGTAGTATGGCATGCAAAACAATTTTAGAGAATATCGATTATTATACTTTTCTTACCTAGTGACTCACAACAATTAGAGAATACCAAACATGTTACTATTTTATATAAAAAAAATATTTTGTAGTATGGCATGCAAAACAATTTTAGAGAATATCGATTATTATACTTTTCTTACCTAGTGACTCACAACAATTGTAATAATGCTTATAGAGTTTTCTGGTCCACATTAAGGAAGGAAACAAGCAAATCCATTAGAAATCTATTTATTGAGTTACTGATTTGTGAGTTTTTGGGTGTTTGTCTTTTGTTACAACACTTGTAGATTGGTAAATCTGCAATCCCTTAGCATTTTGTGGTCACATAACTTAACCCATCAATTAATTCCAACCATAATTTAAGCAATCCTTTGCATAAAAAATTATATAGGAATAAGATGTGGCAATACATAATTTACTTAGAGTTATTTCACCATTATTATGTATATAAAAAAAATGTAGTGTATTATCTTTAGTTTATTAATTTCATTGCATATCAAGACTATAGAATGGATTTACATTAAATACTATTAACTTAGCATTACTAAGTGTTATATATTATGTTATTTTTCAAACCATAATTTCTAACTTGCACTAAAGTTTTATTGTAACACATGTTTAATAATTACATTTGAGATCAATACATTTACATATAAACAAAAGTTTAACCATAATCAAAATTTAACCTCTTCCTCTTTGGTGTTCCCTTTCCCTGTTTCACAGGAATGCTAGTTTACAAGTTAACCTAAGAAGCAGTTATTGTTATATTTCTCTATTTCTATCTTAAGGCATTCAATATAATTTATCATCTTCATTACTAGTAGAATTACTCTTTTAAGTTTTATTTTGTTTTTATTGAAAATCACAAGTTTTTCAGTATGATGTTATATTTTACCCAATACCAATTTAATGTGTAGTATAATTAATAGATCAAAATGATTTTTTCACATTGTTGTTGGTTAACTTTAACTAAAATCTGGTAAAGATCTTTAAAAGCCTGTGTTTGTCCATGTATTTGCAGAAACTTATATGACAAGGCCTACCCTGAAGTTTATACTGCAACAAAAATGTGCTAATAATTTTCTATCCCAAATTGTTCAACTAACCTACAATTCCATTTAAAAAAGAAATACTAAATTCAGCAACACATAGATTGCACCTTCGGCATTTGCCAACAATGCGAAATTAACCCATCAATTAATTCCCACCATAATTTAAGCAATCTCTTGCATAAAAAATATATAGGAATAAGATGTAAATAAATATACTTACTAGGAGTTATTTCGCACCATTATTTATGTATGAGTAAAATTGTAAATGTGTAGACATCTCAATTTATTAGTTTATTGCATATCAAGACTATAGAATTTGATTTGCATATTAAACATTATTAACTTAGCATTGACTAGTGCAAGATATAATGTTTTATGCTATTTTTTCTAAACAATAATTTCTAACTTGCACTAAGGTGCATTGCAACACGTGTTTTAAATGAATTGTTAATTTTACATTCAATACATTTACATATAAACAAAATTTTAACCATAATCAAAATTTAACCTCTTCCTCTTGGATGTTCCCTTCCCCTATTTCAGGGGTATGTTAGTATTACAATTTAAGCTAAGAAGCAGTGATTGTTATATTTCTCTATTTCTATCTCAAGGCATTCAATATAAGTGATCATTTTCATTACTAGTAGAATTACTCTTTTAAGTTTGATTTTGTTTTCATTGAAAATCACAAGTTTTTCAATATGATGTTATATTTTACCCATTTTTAAATTAGTTATTTTACCTATTTTCAATACTAATTTAATGTGTAGTATAATTAATAAATCAAAATGATTTTTTCACATTGTTGTTCGCTAACTTTAACTAAAATATGGTAAAGGTCTTTAAAAGCGTGTGTTTTAAGTTATTTAATACATAAAATTCTAGTGTCCCACGGTTTGAATCAATTTATACATTAAAAAATATATTTTAAACAAAAAAAAATCATAATCTTGTTTGAAAATGAATCCCCAAATTCTAGTGAGAATTTTCATTTCATCTATAAGTTAAACTCTACCCCAATATAATATGATTTGCAACTCAAGGTGAAGATAAGGAAAAACTTAATTTATATTCGAAATATATTCCTTTTACTTCTTATATTGCTAATTTATATATTTGTAAAGTTTTTTGTTTAAATAGTTTGTGTGGTTTTAAATAAGTTTCTACTTTTTTCTTCTAATTTTAGATATATTTTGCCTATGCCTATTTGGTTTTTTGATACAATATCTAATGACTAAAATTTTATCAAAAAAATGATCCTAGAGGTTGAGAAAATTAATATTTAAAAGAATGTATTCCTTAGAAGAAATAATTTCCAAACTTTCATCGTTGTATTTTCCAAACAACTATATTTTTTCTAGAGCATTATGCCATTTAGAATATGACTCCTACAGATCATGCCCTTGGAATATACAAATATATTTGCATGCTACACATGTCCATTACCATTTAGGGCATAACTTCTCTCTTTTATGACCTCACTCTACATTTTATTCCTCCTTCCTTGGAAATATGTAAAAACTATGCTTTTCGACAACTCTAATTTATAGGGAATCTCCTCAATACTTTCAATGTAATTGAAAACCCCAACTTATTGAATTTGTAGTAGGGTATCAGCTTATAAATTTTGACATAACATCTATAACTCATTTCATTTTTAATTCTTCATATTTCATATAATGAAATAGGCAACAATGCAATTTAATTGGCTTAAGGAAACATAATTGCCGTATATGACCATAGTCATATGTACACATGATTTAACCAATAAGAAAAAATTCCCAATTCTATTTTTAGCATCTCTAGTTAAAAAATATATAGAAATATCTTAGATTGCATTGTTAGGCACTAGACACTAAATACAAAAGCACACAAATTAATAAGAAGAGTTTGGTCTATGCGAAAATACACTTCTATATGACTCCTTCTTAATGTTTAGCCCAATAATAATGTTATTGTATCCTTAGACCACTTTTTATTATTTTGTTTTTTCATGATCAAAATCACTTGCAAACATGATAAGAATAAAAAGATAAAATGTTGAAATCTCAAATTTTGGGATTTCATAAACATACTTAATAACTATCCATTCTTGATCACCGTGTTAGGCATTTTCTATTATTTCTAGCTCTCCTATTTGGGTTTAGTTGTCATGTGCATTAAGGCAAACTTGACAATGAATCACCTAGTTGTTGCTTACGGTGAAAATTGAGTTTTCATGTATTTCATTAAGGACTCTAAATCATCTAGTTGTTTCTTATGATGATAAAATCACTTCATCTATGATGTATTTCATTAAGGTCTCTAAATCATCTAGTTGTTTCTTATGATGATAAAATCACTTCATCTATGTTTGAGGCTATTATCATGAAACTTCCACCACTTTTCAAGTGTGTGCCCATTTAAAATTCAAATTCCAATGTTTTTTTTAGGTGGGACATAATGTAGTGGCAACACTAATATGTTACCTACTTGGGTTATAGTGATTTGTTAATGGGGTTGATATACATATTAGCATAGATAAATTTTAGTCCAGTATTTATTAAGCATTGAGAAGGATTAAAATAAATAAAACATAATTTATGTGTGCATAACATATATAGGTTAAAATAGATCTATATTGGTTTATTCTTTTATTAGAGATTTCTAGTATTAGTATGGTGAGTAATTGTTTTAATTTTATTTTACATTTGTATGAATTTTTTATTTTTTCAATTTAATTAATTAGCATGGAGATTGTTCCCATAGCATGCCCACATGCATATGTCTCCACTTCAAAGGGATATAGTAATTTTAGTAATGCTAGAACCAATGTTTGGCTGATCTTCTTGTTTAACACTACAAAGAATCTGCGCTGACCTTGTCCCCACTGGAAACTCTTGCCACTTGAAATTATGGTATGGAGTGGTGTTGCTACTACTGAAAACAATTCTATGAATTTCTTCAAGTACTATGCTGCCTCAAAAAAACTCCTAACCTCAAAAAGATTTAGTAAGCCTTACTGATCACTTCTTAATGACCTCTATCTTGGAAGGATCTTGTCCCCACTGGAAACTCTTGCCACTTGACATTATGGTATGGAGTGGTGTTGCTACTACTGAAAACAATTCTATGAATTTCTTCAAGTACTATGCTGCCTCAAAAAAACTCCTAACCTCACAAAGATTTAGTAAGCCTTACTGATCACTTCTTAATGACCTCTATCTTGGAAGGATCTATCTTCAGCTCTCCTCCACCTATCACATATCCCAAATATACCAAAGTATATTGTGAAAAATCACACTTTTTGAGGTGTGCCAAAAATTAGTGTTTTTTTAAAGTCTTTAGCACCTACATCAAATGTGAGATGTGCTCCTATTAAGTAGAAATGTATACTAGTAAATCATATGAATAAACAATAAAAAATTGAACTTATAAAATTACACAATATATCATTCACTAACTTCATGAATGTAGTTGGTTCATCGCATAGGCCAAATATCATAACTAACCACTCATACAGACCTTGTCTAGTTTTGAAGGCGATCTTCTGGGTATCCGCTTCTTTGACTCGAACTTGGTGATACCCTGATTTTAAGTCTAGCTTGCTTAAGTATTTATCTTGTTTCACAATAGATAATCTATCCTGGGTAAGGGATAACGATTATTGAGCATAATTTTGTTTAGAAACATGTAACCAATGCACGTCCACGAAATCAAATTGATATGAATCCTCTTCTCTCTCTCTCTCTCTCTCTCTCTCTCTCTCTCTCTCTCCCCTCTCTCTTTCCCCCCTCCCCCCCTCTCTATCCCTATCTCTTTATCTGCCCCCCTTTCTCTCTCCCCCCTCTCTCTCTCTCTCTCCCCCCCTCTCCCCTTCTCTCTCTCTCCCTTCTCTCTCTCTCTCTCTCTCTCTCTCTCCCCTATCTCTTACCCCCCCTCTCGCTCTCTCTCTCTCTCGCACTCTCTCCCCCATGCCCCCCCTCTCTCTCCCCCTCCCATATGTCTCTCTATCCCCCTAGGTGTCTCACTCTCTTTCTCTCTCTCTCTCTCTTTCCCCCTCTCTCTCCCTTGTGCACTCTCTCTCTCCCACTATCTCTCTCCACTCCCGTCTCTCTCTCTCTCTCTCCCTCCCTCTCCCTCCTCCCCTCTCTCTCTCTCTCTCTCCCATCCTCTGTCTCGCTCTCTCTCTTTCGCTCAGTCTCTCTCCCCCCTCTCCGTCTCGCACTACACCACCTCGATCTCTCTCTCTCTCTCCCCCCTTTTACCCACCCCCCACCCCCTCGTTTTATCTATCTCTCCCTCTTTACCCACCCCCCACCCCCTCGTTTTCTCTCTCTCTCTCTCTCTCTACTAGTCACTCTCTCTCTCCCTCACTCTATCTCTCTCTCTCCACTCCTCTCTCTCTCTCTCTCTCTCTCTCCCCCTCCTATCCCTCTTCCCCACTCTCTCCCACCCCACCTCCCTCTCTCTCTCTCTCTCTCTCTCTCTCTGCCACCCTCTCTCTCTCTATACCACTTTCTCCCTCTTTCCCCCATACTCTCCCTTCTCTCTCTCTCTCTCCTCCTCTCTTTCCCACCCTCTCTATCCAAATCTGTCTATCCCCCCCTCTCTCTCCCACTGTCTCTCTTCCACTTCTCGTTCTCTCTCTCTCTCTCTCTCTCTCTCTCTCTCTCTCCCTCTCCCCCCTCTCTTTCTCCTTCCGTCTCTCTTCCCCGCCCTCTCTCTCTTTCTCTCTCTCTCCTCTCTGTCTCTCCCTCTACCCACTCTCTCTCTCTCTCTCTCTCTTCTCTCTCTCTCTCCCCCACTCTCTCTCTCTCTCTCTCTCTCTCTCTCTCTCTCTCTCTCTCTCTCTCTCTCCCTCTCTCTCTCCCACCCCCCCCTCTCTCTCTCCCTCACCTCTCTCTCCCCCCATCTCTCTCTCTCTCTCTCTCTCTCTCTCTCTCTCTCTCTCTCCCCACCCCCTCTCTCTCTCCCTCACCTCTCTCTCCCCCCATCTCTCTCTCTCTCTCTCTCTCTCTCTCTCTCTCTCGCTCTCTCTCTCTCTCTCTCTCTCTACCTCTCTCTCTCCCTCTCTCTCCCACCCCCTCTCTCTCCCCTGCCCTCTCTCTTCCCCCCCATCTCTCTCTCTCGCCCCCCTCCCCCTTCTCCCTCTCTCTCACAGACACTCCCTCTCTCTCGCACACACACTCCCTCCCTCTCTCTCTCTCTCTCTCTCCCCCCTGCTCTCTCCCTCGACCTCTCTCTATACCCCTCTCTCCCCCGTGATTTCTCTCTCCCACCCCCTCTCTCTCTCTCCCCAACCTCTCCCTCCCCCACCTCTCTCTCTCTCTCTCTCACCCCCCTCTCCCTTCTCTCTCTCTCTCACACACACTCCCTCTCTCTCGCACACACAATCCCTCCCTCCCTCTCTCTCTCTCTCTCTCTCTCTCCCCCCTGCTCTCTCCCTCGACCTCTCTCTATACCCCTCTCTCCCCCGTGCTTTCTCTCTCCCACCCCCTCTCTCTCTCTCCCCAACCTCTCCCTCCCCCACCTCTCTCTCTCTCTCCCCCCCACCTCTCTCTCTCTCCCCCACCTCTCTCTCTCTCTCTCTCACACACACACACACACACTCCCTCTCCCCCTCTCTCTCTCTCTCTCTCTCACACACTCTCTCTGCCTCCCCCCCCTAGTGTGTCCCTAGCCATCTCTCTTTCTCTCCCTCATTGTTATTATTATCATTATCATTATTGTATCATTTCACATGTACAATCCACATCATGTAGCAAACAAAAACATCTTATGAATTAAAAATAAAAAATCATCATATTATCTAAAAAAACACAATCATTATATCATCAAAGAAACAATAAACATATTATCAAATAGAAAATATTAAAGAAACAAATACATACACATTGCATATGCAAAATATTTTAACATTATATTATGTTACAACACATTTATTTCATCTTAATTATCATAAGCATACCATGATATCTACTTGCATTTAAAAATATACATAAAATACACCATACAAAAACACATACACATTATAAGTAAAAATACATCTATACATAAATGTCAACGTCATATCATGTAACAAATATATCATGAAAGACAATTACTCATACATTTACGAAAATTTAAAGATACACAATTTAAGTGTTTTTTTTTTCATATATATATTTAAGTAAGCAAATACATTTATTTCAGATATTTTAAATAAACAAAAATGTATTTCAAATAAATAAAACAATAATATTCCTGAATAAATTTGATTTACATTATATAATTTTAATGTAGAAAAATTGATTCACTTAAAAGAAAAGAAAGATAAGCCTAGAAAATTAAGTGTATGCCAAGAAAGATAAACCTGAAAGACTGGGATTAGATTTTCATTTTTCAAGATAAGACTTAGATTGCCATCCATTTTCAATGTTGAAGTAAATGATAAGTGAAATGTGCGCCCAGACTTGGAAACTAAAAAATATGAAGTGAAACGTACGCTCAGACTTGAAAAATAAAAATATAATTGAAACTAAAAACTATTAAGTGAAAATAAAAATATAATTGAAACTGAAAAAATACTAAGTGAAACGTAAGCTCAAAATATAATTGAAACTGTAGCAATAATAATAATAATAATAATGGAGCCACTATTTTTATAAAATACAAAAGGGAAAGCTAGATGAACAACAAACACAAAATACAGAGTGGGTATAACGATGGCTTAACTGCAGGAAAATAAATAGTGTACAATAACAAAACGAGATCAACAATAAATAGAAATAGATAATCATGGCCGCTTAACTGCACATTCCAGCACAAACATGTAAATAGATAATCATGGCCGCTTAACTGCACAAACGTGTAAATAGATCATAATCATGGCTTAACTGCACAAACGATAACGAAGAGTGACTTCGGCATATGGTTTCCTAACATGTGACTTGGTTATTTTGAGATCAGGGCAAGGGCAAGATGATCGAAAGGCAAGAAAAGCAAAAGTAAAAATTAAGAGGAATTAATGGTAATGGGATTCCGTAGCCAGAACAGAAAAGAGCAGAGCAATTAAGGGACATAGTATATATATAAGAGATTAATGCGGCGATTAGGGACTAATAATAGATTTAAAAACATTAATAGACATAGTTGAGAGATGAACTCTAGAAGACTGATCCAATCAGAGGGGAAATCACGTCAAAACAGGGGAAGAAATCACTCCAATGACATATTGATATGGTGAGTCATGGGCTTTTGACGAGGAGGAAGGACAAGAACATTGAACATTCAATTCTACTCTAAACTGAAGAACAAAAAATAAACATACCTGTGACGGCTGGCTGCTGCAACAAATACTCTCTGGATTAATGGGATTAGGGACTAATAACAGATTTAAATAAAAACATTAGGCCAGGCAGATACTCTGGCCTCCTAATGAATACAAGCAACACATACTCTATGGTTCCCTCCTCCTCTCCATTGATGACATCGTCCATGCATCCCTTATTTCTCGCTCGCTGATCTTCTTGATGACACAACGCGTCTTAATTTCATTCGTCCATACAACATCCCTTAAAACAAAAAGACCCACCAGATAAAACACTTCCAGTCACAGTCACACGACCAGATAAAACACTTCCCGTAGAAACATTGACATTATACAGTTACAGAGAAAAGAAAACACTTCCAATAGACATTCAACAAAATTCTCTGCAAATACAAGAAGAGGATGAACTATTTGTTGAGAGGCACCCAAACCATATATATATATACACCGGAGGATGAACTATTCATTGAGAGGCACCCATATATATACATACACCGCACCACAACACCTAAAGCATGAAGAATCCATTAAGAAAATAAAAAGCTTGATATTCTTGACCGTTAAAAGGAGCGGCCACAACGTCTATAACAAAAACAAAACAAAAAAAGCGGAACGCACAGCTGTCACCACCGACCTTGGTCGTGTGTCCAGAACCACCTATGGCATGGCGAAGCAAAAGGTCACGTAAGTGTAAGGTTTCCAAGAACAACAAGAAAGGGAAGTGGTGGTGGTGGGGAACCACTCACGGCATTGCAAAACAAACGCGGTCGTCCGATTTAGTTAAAAATATTAAAAGAAATGGCAGGATTTGGTTAAAAATATTAAAAGGGGCAGGCATGGGACACTGGATAAATTTAAATTATGTCCCAGCATGCATTCATTCATTTCCAGCAGGCTTCAGGTATCTACTCCTCACTGCATTCTACAAGCTTGAAGTTCCATCTCTGGATGCCCTCCATAACAGACAAGTACAAGTGATATTGGATCCATTGTTTCCAATTAGAGCGTTGTTTCTGCCATCAATTTCGATGATGCAGTAACTCTGAGACGACGAAGAGTTCGATTCATGCATGGCAGACCCCGAAGTGCCGGTGTCAGACGATGAAGAGTTCGATTCAGACTTCCTGGGTTTCGCAATTAGGTAACTTAAGTGTAATTAATATCTATGAAATATTGGGTCAATTTAAATAAAAAGAATAATTAAATTACAAAGTTAATAATATCATTCATTTACTGTAATTACAATCGAACAGAAAATTCTGTAGTTACAATCCCACGTGACGTGGAAGAGTGAACTAGAATGGACTCGGGTGGTGACTTTCTTTTATTCCTAAATTATATTTATTTTTTAATAATATATATCTTATCTTATTTGAAATTAGATTTTAATAAGAGTGTATAGAAATAATTTGAAATTACATTTTAATGGAGTTGTCTACTCACATAATATAATAGCTTTTAAAAAATTAGGTAGTTGGAGGGTTTGAATTGGATTTTTTATGGTGGAAATGAATTCAGCGCCATAAAAAATCCTTATAGCACCCAAAATACTAAAGTTTAACCACTGTAATTCATATTTTCAAAAATCCTTACCGCAATTTTCAAAAATATTTGCCGTAATACAACCATTTTAATAAGAAGGTATAGAAAACATTTGAAGTGAAACTGATTTTTTCTATTTTCAACTTATTTAAAATCACATAAATCATTTCATCTCACTTTCTAAAATAAATAAACTCCATAATACATAACATAACATTTTAAACTTATTTATATATAAAAAATCATATTAGCTATTTACCTATAATAGGATCAAAATAGGATGATACTTTTCTATAAAATTTTAAACTCAATTTATAATTTTGTGTATAACATTTTCTATAGAAAATTTTAAACTCAAGTTATAATTTTGGGTATAATATTTTCTATCCCCATAAATGTAGATATTAATTTATTTATTTTTTAATTACGCCGATAGGCGTATCCCCCTATCGGAAGGACCATCTTTTGTGATTAGGCTAATTAATCTTTTTGATCTGATGGTCTAGATTGAAAGATGCCGGTATATTCTGGTCGTCGCCACTAAATCAATGGATGAAATTCAAAAAAGTAACTTCCTTGCATATCTAAATCACGTGTTTAAACCATACTTAAATTAATTTTTTACAAAACATGATTAAAAATTTACTGTGCCATTTGTTGACCGCCACCTATCAAAATTAACAAGTGATGGTTCAAACTAAAATGCCACCTATTTGATTGTTCAAATTCTCAAATAAACATGAATTCTCAAAAAAAATGTGAGCACGCCACCTATCAAATTAGGATGAACTCGGAAGATGAACATGGGTGGAATGGAGGATTACGGTTTAGTATTATGGGCCACGCGTAGGTTTTATCGAACGTGGGCGAGAGCGAGCAGGTGAGTGGCTTGTTGATGAAGGCGAATGGAATTGAGCTGGCATAACATTTCAGGTTCAACTTTCATTCATTTAGTATTATGGGCCACGCATAGGTTTTATCGAACTGGGTGAGAGCGGGCAGGTGCGGATGGAATTGAGCTGGCATAACGTTTCAGGTTCAACTTTCATTTGCCTGTAAATTTCATGCATTTGAGTAATCCTTTCATTCGCCTGTAAATTTCATGCATTTGAGTAATCCGCCCAGCAAGCGAGTACATTTTGTTTATCCGAGTAGTAAAATCTTTGTCGAGTTCGATTCTATTGGAAAGAAATTTTTCATGGCGAATTCTGGGGTCACAAGACGGGGAGGCTACAGGCTTTGTCCATTGTTAAGATTGTGGCATGCTTTCTCACGATGATGATTACGACTTTCTTCTGGGCGATAGTAATGCTAATACTGGTTCCTGGCCTTACGAGAGAATCAAGCAAGGAAATGCCTATGGCCACGTTACGGGTAGAATGCTGGTACGATTCTTTTCCCTTGTTATGTTAAGGTTCTTCTCCAAATTTACTATTTGCTTTCATTCTTAAATTACTATTTTCCTATCCTTCCATCACCGTGTCATGATACTCTTGAAAGTTTTATTAATGAACAGATATAAATTTTTGTTACGCTGGGGCGGGCCTAGGCTGGTTCGAGACCACTCTCCATTTATCACTTTGGGATTATTGATTTGAGAAGGGAATCTTGAAATGAAACAAATATCTGTTCACGATTTGTACAAAAAGATGCAATTACAGGAAGATTTTTTAATAATGTATGAACAAATTTTTGTCAAGCTACAAGAACGGATGATTTCTATAGATTATTTTTGGTTGGAAACTGTGAAGAAACGGCTCATTGTGAAAATGAATATGTATTGTGAATCGCAAGCTATGTGGTACCTTAGGTCATAGAGCTTGGAAAAGACTCTGAAAATGACTATGTATTGTGTATCACAAGCTATTTGGTACCTCAGGTCATAGAGCTTGGATCAGACTGTCAAGAATTGAGGTAGACAAGTATAAAATAGAGGTTGTTATGACAAGTGATAACTATCATCAAATCTGGATTTCTGATAAGAACAGACCAACCATGGTCATAGTTGGTCCAATGTCGCATTGTGACAACAATTGTCTCAATGTTTAAATCAATTCCCTTGGGTTCACCAATTCCTTTTGGTTTATAATTTTTTGGGTAATGGTTGTCCCTTGGGTTCACCAATTCCTTTAGTTTATAATATTAAACCCTTTGGTTTATTAGTTCTTTTGGTTTATAATATGAATACTCGATCAATGTCATCCATGATCAAATGTCACATTCTGACAAATATTGTTTCAATATGAAAATCACCCATGGCCAACCCTGGTCATAGTTGGTCCAATGTCGCATTGTGACAACAATTGTCTCAATGTTTAAATCAATTCCCTTGGGTTCACCAATTACTTTGGTTTATAATTTTTTGGGTAATCGTTGTCCCTTGGGTTCACCAATTCCTTTGGTTTATAATATTAAACCCTTGGGTTTATTAGTTTTTTTGGTTTATAATATGAATAATCGATCAATGTCATTCATGATCAAATGTCACATTCTGACAAACATTGTATCAATATGAAAATCACTAATGGCCAGCCATGGTCATATTTGGTCCAATGTCGCATTGTGACAATAATTGTCTCAATGTTTAAATCAATTCCCTTGGGTTCACCAATTCCTTTGGTTTATAATTTTTTGGGTAATGATTTTCCGTTGGGTTCACCACTTGCTTTGGTTTATAATATTAAACCCTTGGGTTTATTAGTTTTTTTGGTTTATAATATGAATAATCGATCAATGTCATCCATGATCAAATGACACATTATGAGAAACATTTTCTCAATATGAAAATCACCCATGGCCAACCATGGTCATAGTTGGTCCAACGTCTCATTGTGACAACAATTGTCTCAATGTTTAAATCAATTCCCTTGGGTTCACCAATTCCTTTTGGTTTATAATTTGTTGGGTAATGGTTGTCCCTTGGGTTCACCAATTCCTTTGGTTTATAATATTAAACCCTTGGGTTTATTAGTTTTTTTTGTTTATAATATGAATAATCGATCAATGTCATCCATGATCAAATGTCACATTCTGACAAACATTGTATCAATATGAAAATCACCCTTGGCCAACCATGGTCATACTTGGCCTAACGTCGCATTGCGACAACAATTGTCTCAATGTTTAAATCAATTCCATTGGGTTCACCAATTCCTTTGGTTTATAATTTTTTGGGTAATGATTTTCCCTTTGGTTCACCACTTGCTTTGGTTTATTATATTAAACCCTTGGGTTTATTAGTTTTTTTAGTTTATAATATGAATAATCGATCAATGTCATCCATGATCAAATGACACATTATGAGAACCATTGTCTCAATATGAAAATCACCCATGGCCAACCATGGTCATAGTTGGTCCAACGTCGCATTGGGACAATGTAACACCCCCAAGTTCTATGCTTTTCAAATTAGACATTTGAACATAAATCCAAAGGGGAGTGGACCCCAATGGATAATTATTTGTGTGGATGTGGTTAATTAATTATTTATGAAAAATAAATAAAATATTGTGTATGCACTATGACCAAATGAGAAATTGAGATCACATGCCTAATCCATCAGGTTATGGAAAAGGTAAAGACTTTCCCCAAAATATTTCAAAAATCCTTGAAAGAAATTATTTCTAATTTAGCTTTTTGAGGAAAAATCTAAATTCCCCAATGATGAGGAGAGCAGTTCGGAAGAGGTAAAAAGCTGGAAAAACTGGAAAAGAAGAAAGCAGCTTTAAAGTCCCTAAATAAGGCAAGCCTAGGCAAACAGGAATAAAGCATCCTAAAATTCTGGACGCAGAATTGGAAACAGGATTTGGGGAGAGCATAGCTTAAATAAGCTGCTCCAGAACAAATTGAGGTTAGTCTGTTCTTGGAGGATCTCAGCTCGGGGGTGAGTTCTGGGGATAGACGAACTCTAAGGTTGGGAGGACTGGTCATAGTATCGGTATGCATGCATAAATTTGGAGATTTATTTAAGTCTGTATTAAATATATCCAGGTTTATGAATTGTTATGGTATAAATTCTTATGCAAATTTTAGATTGAATGGTTGTTCAGTACCTTATGCAATTACAATCTAGATCTAATAGCTGAAAATCTAGTATGTTAATAGTAGAGACCAATGGTTTGGTTCTCGGGATAAGTACCTTGCAGTAATACAGTTTAGATATGATAAGTCATCTTAATGTTAAAACAAATAGAAAAAAAAATTCCAGGGTAGCTTGCTGTCTTTAAAGGACAACTTAGTTGCGGTGTGGTCTAAACAGAACAATTTAATAAAACTGTAGTCAAGAACAGCAAGTAGGAGAACAACTAAACCTATGATAGAGGTATTTATTTCAGTATAACAGCTGTACTGCAATGGCAAGAATTATAGAGTTAAGGATTTAAATTGTTCTATTACATGGAAGTTTAAATATATGAAACCAGAAGTTAAATCCTAAATAAGTACGAGGATCTGAAATTAGGGAGTCTAAAATATCAATTTCGGTTTCATTACTCCCATTTGATTGAGAAAGATGATCTATATCCTAGTTTTCCAATGGAAGAGTTTCATATGCACCAGAGTTTCAAATATGTTGAATATTTGTAACAATAAAATAAGGGAAGAGTCCTATTAAAAATCTACTTGTGTGATAAAAGTATGTTTGAGGGAAGATTGTAAGCATATTGAAACACTGGGAAAAGAGCAACTACCCACCTTCAATATAAACTGCTGAAGAGGTAGTTGAAGCAACGAAGGGTAAATAATATAGATAGATGTATATGTGGATGTATACATCTATACAAAGATGTTGAAACTTTATAATTATAGATGCTGGAAAGTCTATAAGGTTTGAAAACTGGAAAGTAAAGGAAGGGGCATATTGGTCAGTTAGAGTTGGACAAAACTCTGAAGAACTGACCTGAGAAATATATACATATATATGTAACTCGACTAGATTGACTGATAAGAACTGAGGAAATTCTCATGGGAATTCTTATCTTCGCGCTATTGCCTATAATTACTAAAGAGAAATTAAAATACCGGATAAAATTATGAACTTGTAATTGATTCAACAGAAAAATTTTGAATGTTATCTGGCACATAATGTAGAGTATATCTGAGTTAATGTTATGTGGATAAGAAGCTGGGTATGGGGGACGTGACAAATGGTATAGGAGCACAAGTTGAGAAAACTGGGCAAGTTATGTGCTCACAGAGAAACAATAAGTTGTTATAAATTTTATGAATAGTAGGCTATAATGAAGAAATAGCGTTGGAATTCCTTGATAATTATTCCCTTAAGTCACCCGACTTGATTTTGGGTTCTGAAAATGAAACCTTCTGTGCTTGTGTGTCCTTGCTTCTGCCTAGCTGTTTGTTCTTGTTTAATGAGGGTTGAGACCATAGAAGAAAACTTGTCTGTGAACAAGGGTTTCTAAAATTAGGAAATTGTTTCTTTGCATGTTTGGGGCTGTTTGAGATCAGTATCCCCCTAGCATGCCCATCATATATATCAACAAAGGAAAAGCCAAACCACCAATTGGGTTATATAATTTTTATGTAAGGTAAAACAAAGGAAAGATACACGAATAGAAGCTTTTAAAACTAAGAAAAAAAAGGAATTGAATACTTGAGCGGACATTTATAGGTCAGTATAACATTGATTGTAAAGGAGGGGTTGATCGGAACAGGTATACCCGAGCTATATAGGTATTCCGTTTAATTTAAGGCGTATCTACACTCATTTATTGGTGTTATCAAATCTGTCATGTATTAATTCTAATCCAAGAAATTTCATCGGTCAAACCAACATTAATAATCTCTGCATTTACGTTTTCTGTGGAACATTAGACGAAATGGGAAATTCAATTATCAAAGTTGGAAAACAAACAATATGTAACCCTCAATTCTCCGCTAACAGGATTAGTGTAATTTAATATAATATGAAAATTACCATTCGCATAAGATGCATATAAGTATAATCTATGAGGAAAAGAGCGTATCTATGTCTGCGCAACATTAAAATTTCTCGTACTGGATAAACGTCGTGGGATCGGCTAGATTTGGCAGAAAAAAAGAAATCCATTAATCACATTACGTAGTGCTATAAATTTACACAGTGTGGGTTGGTTTAGTAATGGCAAAGGTAGCAAGGTATCCATGAAATTCCAATACCGGATTTTAAACATTAAATTCGGTAAAACCATGTTTGCCTATAGTTGTTGGTAACTGCGACATGATAAAACCAAGCATATTATGTTTGTTAGTTGCGCAAATAAATGATAATATGTGGTAACGAAAAGGAAAAATGGATAGCGCATATATCTTAACAAAAGCCGAACAATGGAAAATATGATGCCATATATATAATATAATATATCATATATTCGATGTCCATACATGTAACAGATTGTGATGAAGTAGAAACATTTCAAATCTATGTACTGGTATGGGAGTAATATGACGAGGCTCATATACCAGAATGTTTAAACCTATAATAGGTTTAAAACTGGAAATCGATATCTCTCAGAAAAATATTACTTCTATGTAAGATAATAGTGTATGATTGTTTCTTCACTTGGACTATATACCCATGATGAAAAATAAAAATAAAAATAAATCTATAAGTTTACAATGACATAGTTAGTTATTGTCCTACTATCATCATTATGTAAAAAAAATTTCAGTGTTCATAAAGTTAAGATACCGAAACCATCTTAATACAATAGAAAAGATCTATGCTGAAGTTAATGGAGAGGAAAGGGGAAAATGGTACTACCATGAACATGCAGGATTTAATCCCATATGTTGAACGAAGACTACAAGTAGTATAGAAGGATGATTTTCCATTTTTAAATTCCTAAACTAAGTGTTCTTTATTGTGATGAAAAACAATAGAGAAACAGTAGTACCTAATTGATATATCATCTAGCTAGCCTTATTGAGCAGTATCAGAAATTCCATATGGATGTATCATATTTTCCATATAACAAATGGTAAGAGAATATATGAACAATATATTCTATAAATGATCTAAACATTTTAAGATCCTAGATTATATTCCAAGATCAAGCATAGTAATAGTACAACTTCAACGAAATAAGGAACTTATGACAGATTAAACAGAGACATTCCAAGAACGAAAACTCGGGAGTAATTATATATGTAGGTTCACGGATTTCTTTTAATATTGCTGAAATACTTACATAATTTAACCTCTCACTAGAAGTCTTCCAATTATGAGGGTAAAATCTTTAGTATGGATAGAAAATACAAAGAGAAAAATGAATTTATATTTATTTCCCTATATACCTAGAAAAGGGAACTTCTAGAGATAAGAGTAAAGTTTTCTTTTATAAACAGTAAAGCATTCTGATATGCTTAAAAATCGTTCAGTTAATAAGTACAAAAGGGAATTTCTATAAGGACTGTATAGTTATATAGGTAGCACCGTTATACATATAAATTTAAAACTGAGAAATTTTAATAAAGTCCGACAGACCAGTTTGAGATACAACTCGATAGCTAATTGCTAAAGGCACTGGAGCATCATAAAATAGCCACCGATCTTAAATCTATAGAGGAGATCATTTTCGAATATGGCCACAAAACCCTGGTACCAATCTGTTAAAAGCATAATAAGTCAGTAAAGAGAGAGAGAGAAAGTTGCTGGAAGAGAATTCTGCGTAGTAAATGAACAGAAAAAAAAAAGGGCACTAATAACAAGAAGGATTGGAAAGAGATAATTTATCAGATTTTAATCCGATATAGAAGATATTCCTGAGAATGCAGGGAAATCTATACCTGGTAACTTTCCTAGATAATTTTATCTCGGATGTATAAAAATAAAATATTAAGAATTTGCACCGTCATGCGAATGGAAGAGACGTAGTTCTGAACCTTTGCCTTGAAGAAGAAAAGGGTATAAGAGAAAATATAATAGAGTATGACCACTTCCTCATCATCTTAAGAGAAATCGATTTTGGTCTTCATTTTTCAGTAAGAATTTCACAATATGCCGAGAGAAACCTCGGTTGAGAAATTAAAACAATAATTACCAAAAACGAAAAACAAAAGGGAAATTTCCTAAATGTATCACGAACTGGGACAATGCTTAAATGATCCAAATTGAATTAGGGGTTCCAGAAGGTATTACCATTTCACTACTAGGGGAACCCAGAACCTCAATGTAACTGAAACCCAACATGCCAAAAGGTTTCGGAGAGAGAAATTAAGTTAAAAGACACAGGAAGAAAACATGAGCTTGATATCATATTGTAAAAATGTAATAACTATTACATAGTAGGAAAAAAAAAAAAAACTATTAGAACCATGAAAATTACCAGTTGAACGTGGGTTGAACTGGTGTAGGTTCGAGCCATTCAACTGTAACACCCCCAATTTATGTGTTGAAATTTTGAAGTTTGACATTTGAACTTAGTCCTAAGGAGAGTGGACCCCAAAGGATAAATAAAATATGGATGTAATTAAATATTTTAGTTGAAGAAACAAATAAAATATCTACTCCTCACTGCATTCTACAAGCTTGAAGTTCCATTTCTGGATGCCCTCCATAACAGACAAGTACAAGTGATATTGGATCCATTGTTTCCAATTAGAGCGTTGTTTCTGCCATCAATTTCAATGATGCAGTAACTCTGAGACGACGAAGAGTTCGATTCATGCATGGCAGACCCCGAAGTGCCAGTGTCAGACGATGAAGAGTTCGATTCAGACTTCCTGGGTTTCGCAATTAGGTAACTTAAGTGTAATTAATATCTATGAAAGATTGGGTCAATTTAAATAAAAAGAATAATTAAATTACAAAGTTAATAATATCATTCATTTACTGTAATTACAATTGAACAGAAAATTCTGTAGTTACAATCCCACGTGACGTGGGAGAGTGGACTATAATGGACTCGGGTGGTGACTTTTCTTTTATTCCTAAATTATATTTATTTTTTAATAATATATATCTTATCTTATTTGAAATTAGATTTTAATAAGAGTGTATAGAAATAATTTGAAATTACATTTTAATGGAGTTGTCTACTTACACAATATAATAGCTTTTAAAAAATTAGGTAGTTGGAGGGTTTGAATTGCATTTTTTATGGTGGAAATGAATTCAGCGCCATAAAAAATCCTTATAGCACCCAAAATACTAAATTTTAACCACTGTAATTCATATTTTCAAAAATCTTTACCGCAATTTTCAAAAATCTTTGCCGTAATACAACCATTTTAATAAGAAGGTATAGAAAACATTTGAAGTGAAACTGATTTTTTCTATTTTCAACTTAAAATCACATAAATCATTTCATCTCACTTTCTAAAATAAATAAACTCCATAATACATAACATAACATTTTAAACTTATTTATATATAAAAAATCATATTAGCTATTTACCTATAATAGGATCAAAATAGGATGATTCTTTTCTATAAAATTTTAAACTCAATTTATAATTTTGCGTATAACATTTTCTATTGAAAATTTTAAACTCAAGTTATAATTTTGGGTATAAGATTTTCTATCCCCATAAATGTAGATATTAATTTATTTATTTTTTTATTACGCCGATAGGCGTATCCCCCTATCGGAAGGAGCATATTTTGTGATTAGGCTAATTAATCTTTTTGATCTGATGGTCTAGATTGAAAGATGCCGGTATATTCTGGTCGTCGCCACTAAATCAATGGATGAAATTCAAATAAATAACTTCCTTGCATATCTAAATCACGTGTTTAAACCATACTTAAATTATTTTTTTACAAAACATGATTAAAAATTTACTGTGCCATTTGTTGACTGCCACCTATCAAAATTAACAAGTGATGGTTCAAACTAAAACGCCACCTATTTGATTGTTCAAATTCTCAAATAAACATGAATTCTCAAAAAAAATGTGAGCACGCCACCTATCAAATTAGGATGAACTGGGAAGATGAACGTGGGTGGAATGGAAGATTACGGTTTAGTATTATGGGCCATGCGTAGGTTTTATCGAACGTGGGCGAGAGCGAGCAGGTGAGTGGCTTGTTGATGAAGGTGAATGGAATTGAGCTGGCATAACATTTCAGGATCAACTTTCATTCGTTTAGTATTATGGGCCACGCGTAGGTTTTATCGAACTAGGTGAGAGCGGGCAGGTGCGGATGGAATTGAGCTGGCATAACCTTTCAGGTTGAACTTTCATTTGCCTGTAAATTTCATGCATTTGAGTAATCCTTTCATTCGCCTGTAAATTTCATGCATTTGAGTAATCCACCCAGCAAGCGAGTACATTTTGTCTATCCGAGTAGTAAAATCTTTGTCGAGTTCGATTCTATTGGAAAGAAATTTTTCATGGCGAATTCTGGGGTCACAAGACGAGGAGGCTACAGGCTTTGTCCATTGTTAAGATTGTGGCATGCTTTCTCACGATGATGATTACGACTTTCTTCTGGGCGATAGTAATGCTAATACTACTTCCCTGGCCTTACGAGAGAATCAAGCAAGGAAATGCCTATGGCCACGTTATGGGTAGAATGATGGTACGATTCTTTTCCCTTGTTATGTTAAGGTTCTTCTCCAAACTTACTATTTGCTTTCATTCTTAAATTACTATTTTCCTATCCTTCCATCACCGTGTCATGATACTCTTGAAATTTTTATTAATGAACAGATATAACTTTTTGTTACGCTGGGGCGGGCCTAGGCTGGTTCGAGACCACTCTCCATTTATCACTTTGGGATTATTGATTTGAGAAGGGAATCTTGAAATGAAACAAATATCTGTTCACGATTTGTACAAAAAGATGCAATTACAGGAAGATTTTTTAATAATGTATGAACAAATTTTTGTCAAGCTACAAGAACGGACGATTTCTATAGGTTATTTTTGGTTGGAAACTGTGAAGAAATGACTCATTGTGAAAATGAATATGTATTGTGAATCGCAAGCTATGTGGTACCTTAGGTCATAGATCTTGGAAAAGACTCTGAAAATGACTATGTATTGTGTATCGCAAGCTATTTGGTACCTCAGGTCATAGAGCTTGGATCAGACTGTCAAGAATTGAGGTAGACAAGTATAAAATAGAGGTTGTTATGACAAGTGATAACTATCATCAAATCTGCAGTTTCGATAAGAACGAGACCAACGATGGTCATAGTTGGTCCAACGTCGCATTGTGACAACAATTGTCTCAATGTTTAAATCAATTCCCTTGGGTTCAGCAATTCCTTTTGGTTTATAATTTGTTGGGTAATGGTTGTCCCTTGGGTTCACCAATTCCTTTATTTTATAATATTAAACCCTTTGATTTATTGGTTCTTTTGGTTTATAATATGAATACTCGATCAATGTCATCCATGATAAAATGTCAAATTCTGACAAATATTGTCTCAATATGAAAATCACCCATGGCCAACCCTGGTCATAGTTGGTCCAATGTCGGATTGTGACAACAATTGTCTCAATGTTTAAATCAATTCCCTTGGGTTTTCCAATTACTTTGGTTTATAATTTTTTGGGTAATGGTTTTCCCTTGGGTTCACCAATTCCTTTGGTTTATAATATTAAACCCTTGGGTTTATTAGTTTTTTTGGTTTATAATATGAATAATCAATCAATGTCATCCATGATCAAATGCTCTGCATTCGACAAACATTGTATCAATATGAAAATCACCAATGGCCGACCATGGTCATATTTGGTCCAACGTCGCATTGTGACAATAATTCTGCAAGTGTTTCAAATCCATTCACAGGTTCACCAATTGCTTTGGTTTCCTGTTTTGACAATGGATTTTCCCTTGGGTTCTGAATTCCTTTAGTTTATAATATTAAACCCCTTTGGTTTATTAGTTCTTTTGGTTTATAATATGAATACTTGATCAATGTCATCCATGATAAAATGTCACATTCTGACAAATATTGTCTCGATATGAAAATCACCCATGGCCAACCATGGTCATAGATGGTCCAATGTTGCATTGTGAGAACAATTGTCTCAATGTTTAAATTAATTCCCTTGGGTTCACCAATTCCTTTGTTTTATAATTTGTTGGGTAATGGTTTTCCCCTGGGTTCACCAATTCCATTGGTTTATAATATTAAACCCTTGGGTTTATTAGTTCTTTAGGTTTATATTATGAATAATCGATCAATGCCATCCATGATCAATTGTCACATTCTGACAAATATTGTCTCAATATGAAAATCACCCATGGCCAACCATGGTCATACTTGGCCCAACGTCGCATTGCGACAACAATTGTCTCAATGTTTAAATCAATTCCATTGGGTTCACCAATTCCTTTGGTTTATAATTTTTTGGGTAATGATTTTCCCTTTGGTTCACCACTTGCTTTGGTTTATAATATTAAACGCTTGGGTTTATTAGTTTTTTTAGTTTATAATATGAATAATCGATCAATGTCATCCATGATCAAATGACACATTATAAGAAACATTGTCTCAATATGAAAATCACCCATGGCCAACCATGGTCATATTTGGTCCAACGTCGCATTGGGACAATGTAACACCCCCAAGTTCTATGCTTTTCAAATGAGACATTTGAACATAAATCCAAAGGGGAGTGGACCCCAATGGATAATTATTTGTGTGGATGTGGTTAATTAATTATTTATGAAAAATAAATAAAATATTGTGTATGCACTATGACCAAATGAGAAATTGAGATCACATGCCTAATCCATGAGGTTATGGAAAAGATAAAGACTTTCCCCAAAATATTTCCAAAAATCCTTGAAAGAGAAATTATTTCTAATTTAGATTTTTGAGGAAAAATCTAAATTCCCCAATGATGAGGAAAGTAGTTGGGAAGAGGTAAAAGGTAGGAAAAGCACGGAAAAGAAGAAAGCGACTTTAAAGTCCCTAAATAAGGCAAGCACAGGCAAACGGGGAATAAAGCATCCTAAAATTACGGGAGCGCGGGGTGGAAACGGATTTGGGGAGAGCATAGCTTAAATAAGCTGCTCCCGAACAAATTGAGGTTAGTACGATTTCTTGGAGGATCTCGGCTCGGGGTGAGTTCGGGATAAGACGAACTCTAAGGTTGGGAGGACTGGTCATAGTATCGGTATGCATGCATAAATTTGGAGATTTATTTAAGTCTGTATTAAATATATCCAGGTTTATGAATTGTTATGGTATAAATTCTTATGCAAATTTTAGATTGAACGGTTGTTCAGTACCTTATGCAATTACAATCTAGATCTAATAGCTGAAAATCTAGTATGTTAATAGTAGAGACCAATGGTTTGGTTCTCGAGATAAGTACCTTGCAGTAATACAGTTTAGATATGATAAGTCATCTTAATGTTAAAACAAATAGAAAAAAAAATTCAAGGGTAGCTTGCTGTCTTTAAAGGACAACTTTGTTGCGGTGTGATCTAAACAGAACAATTTAATAAAACTGTAGTCAAGAACAGCAAGTAGGAGAACAACTAAACCTGTGATAGAGGTATTTATTTCAGTATAACAGCTGTACTGCAATGGCAAGAATTATAGAGTTAAGGATTTAAATTGTTCTATTACATGGAAGTTTAAATATATGAAACCAGAAGTTAAATCCTAACTAAGTACGAGGATCTGAAATTAGGGAGTCTAAAATATCAATTTCGGTTTCATTACTCCCATTTGATTGAGAAAGATGATCTATATCCTAGTTTTCCAATGGAAGAGTTTCATATGCACCAGAGTTTCAAATATGTTGAATATTTGTAACAATAAAATAAGGGAAGAGTCCTATTAAAAATCTACTTGTGTGATAAAATTATGTGTGAGGGAAGATTGTAAGCATATTGAAACACTGGGAAAAGAGCAACTACCCACCTTCAATATAAACTGCTGAAAAGGTAGTTGAAGCAACGAAGGGTAAATAATATAGATAGATGTATATGTGGATGTATAAATCTATACAAAGATGTTGAAACTTTATAATTATAGATGCTGGAAAGTCTATAAGGTTTGCAAACTGGAAAGTAAAGGAAGGGGCATATTGGTCAGTTAGAGTTGGACAAAAATCTGAAGAACTGACCTGAGAAATATATACATATATATGTAAGTCGACTAGATTGACTGATAAGAACTGAGGAAATTCTCATGGGAATTCTTATCTTCGCACTATTGCCTATAATTACTAAAAAGAAATTAAAATACCGGATAAAATTATGAACTTGTAATTGATTCAACAGAAAAATTTTGAATGTTATCTGGCGCATAATGTAGAGTATATCTGAGTTAATGTTATGTGGATAAGAAGCTGGGTATGGGGGACGTGACAAATGGTATCGGAGCACAAGTTGAGAAAACTGGGCAAGTTATGTGCTCACAGAGAAACAATAAGTTGTTATAAATTTTATGAATAGTAGGCTATAATGAAGAAATAGCGTTGGAATCCCTTGATAATGATTCCCTTAAGTCACCCGACTTGATTTTGGGTTCTGTAAATGAAACCTTCTGTGCTTGTGTGTCCTTGCTTCTGTCTAGTTGTTTGGTCTTGTTTAATGAGGGTTGAGACCATAGAAGAAAACTTGTCTGTGAACAAGGGTTTCTAAAATTAGGAAATTGTTTCTTTGCATGTTTGGGGCTGTTTGAGATCAGTATCCCCCTAGCATGCCCATCATATATATCAACTAAGGAAAGCCAAACCACCAATTGGGTTATGCCAATTTTTATGTAAGGTAAAACAAAGGAAAGATACACAGATGGAAGCTTTTTAAAACTAAGAAAAAAAAGGAATTGAATAGCAGCGGACATTTATAGGTCATTATAACATTGATTGTAAAGGAGGGGTTGAGCAGAACATGTATATTCGAGCCATATAGGTATTCCGTTTAATTTAAGGCTTATCTATACTCATTTATTGGTGTTATCGAATTTGTTATGCATTAATTCTATTCCAAGAAATTTCACCGATCAAACCAACATTAATAATCTCGGCATTTACATTTTCTGTGGAACATCAAACGTAATGGGAAATGCAATTATTAAAGTTGGAAAACAAACAACACGTAACCCTCAATTCTCCGCTAAAAAAATTAGTATAACCTAATGAAATATGAAAATTAACCATTTGCATAAGATGCATATAAGTTTAATCGGTGAGGAGACGTGCGTAGCCATGTCTGCGTAGCATTAAAATTATTCTTACTGGATAAACGCCGTAAGGTCGGCTAGATCTGGCAAGAAAAAGAAAACCATTACTCATTACGTAGTGCTATAAAATTTCTGGTGTATGCATTTAGTAATGTCAAGGTAGCCACGAAATTCCATTACCAGATTAAACATTAAATTCATTAAAACCATGGCTGCCTGTAGTTATTTAGTAACTCGACATGATAAAACCAAACTGTATTATGTTTATTAGTTGCCGACCGACAAGAATATGTGGTAACAAAGGAAAAATGGATAGCGCATATATCTTAACAAAAGCCAGAACAATGGAAAATATGATGCCATATATATAATATAATATATCATATATTCGATGTCCATACATTTAACAGATTGTGATGAAGTAGAAACATTTCAAATCTGTGTACTTGGATGGGAGTAATATGATGAGACTCATATACCAGAATGTCTAAACCTATAATAGGTTTAAATCTAGAAATCGATATCTCTCAGAAAAATATTACTTCTATGTAAAATAAGAGTGTATGATTGTTTCTTCACTTGGACTATATACCCATGATGAAAAATAAAAATAAAAATAAATCTATAAGTTTACAATGACATAGTTAGTTATTGTCCTACTATCATCATTATGTAAAAGAAATTTCATTGCTCATAAAGTTAAGATACCGAAACCATCTTAATACAATAGAAAAGATCTATGCTAAAGTTAATGGAGAGGAAAGGGGAAAATGGTACTACCATGAACATGCAGGATTTAATCCCATATGTTGAACGAAGACTACAAGTAGTATAGAAGGATGATTTTCCATTTTTAAATTCCTAAACTAAGTGTTCTTTATTGTGATGAAAAACAATAGAGAAACAGTAGTACCTAATTGATATATCATCTAGCTAGCCTTATTGAGCAGTATCAGAAATTCCATATGGATGTATCATATTTTCCATATAACAAATGGTAAGAGAATATATAAACAATATATTCTATAAATGATCTAAACATTTTAAGATCCTAGATTATATTCCAAGATGAAGCATAGTAATAGTACAACTTCAACGAAATAAGGAACTTATGACAAGATTAAACAGACATTCCAAGAACAGAAACTCCAGGAGTAATTATATATATGAGTTCACGGATTTCTTTTAATATTGCTGAAATACTTACATAATTTAACCTCTCACTAGAAGTCTTCCAATTATGAGGGTAAAATCTTTAGTATGGATAGAAAATACAAAGAGAAAAATGAATTTATATTTATTTCCCTATATACCTAGAAAAGGGAACTTCTAGAGATAAGAGTAAAGTTTTCTTTTATAAACAGTAAAGCATTCTGATATGCTTAAAAATCGTTCAGTTAATAAGTACAAAAGGGAATTTCTATAAGGAATGTATAGTTATATAGGTAGTACCGTTATACATATAAATTTAAAACTGAGAAATTTTAATAAAGTTCGACAGACCAGTTTGAGATACAACTTGATAGCTAATTGCTAAAGGCACTGGAGCATCATAAAATAGCCACCGATCTTAAATCTATAGAGGAGATCATTTTCGAATATGGCCACAAAACCCTGGTACCAATCTGTTAAAAGCATAATAAGTCAGTAAAGAGAGAGAGAGAAAGTTGCTGGAAGAGAATTCTGCGTAGTAAATGAACAAAAAAAAAAGGGCACTAATAACAAGAAGGATTGGAAAGAGATAATTTATCAGAGTTTAATCCAATATAGAAGATATTCCTGAGAATGCAGGGAAATCTATACCTGGTAACTTTCCTAGATAATTTTATCTCGGATGTATAAAAATAAAATATTAAGAATTTGCACCGTCATGCGAATGGAAGAGACGTAGTTCTGAACCTTTGGCTTGAAGAAGAAAAGGGCATAAGCGAAAATATAATAGAGTATGACCACTTCCTCATCATCTTAAGAGAAATCGATTTTGGTCTTCATTTTTCAGTAAGAATTTCACAATATGCCGAGAGAAACCTCGGTTGAGAAATTAAAACAATAATTACCAAAAACGAAAAACAAAAGGGAAATTTCCTAAATGTATCACGGTACAGGACAATGCTTGAATGATCCAAATCGTTAAAGAGTTCCCGAGAGGTGTACCATTTTGCTACGAGAGATGAAGCCAACACATTTGAAACTGGCATGCAAAAAGTTTATTGAAGAAATCTAAGTTAAAGACATGTAGAAAAACATGACTATCATATTGTAAAATATGTATCTTCATGGAAAAAAAAAAACCAACTAGAACCCATGAAAATTTCCCAGTTGATGAGTTTGTCTTCGTGTTCAGCCATTATTGTACCTAATTTATGTGTGAGGACCAGAGTACAACATTCAGGCAGTCCATAAAAAGATGTTAAGGATAGAAATAAAAAATACCAGATATGATATAAATATTTTAGTTAGAAAATAAATAAAATATTATGTATGCACTATGACCAGATGAGAACATGAGATCCTATGCCTAATCCATGAGGTGATGGAAAAGGAAAAAAAGACTTTCCCCAAATCTTTCAAAAATCCTTGGAAGAAATTATTTCTAATTTAGATTTTTGAGGAAAAATCTAAATTTCCCCAATGAAGAGGAGTAGTTGGGAAGAGGTGAGAAAAAGCTGGAAAAGCTGAGGAAAAGCTTAAAGCAGCTTTAAAGAGTCCAAAATGGGAAGCCTAGGCAAACAGGAAGAAAAGCATCATGCTATTCTGGACGCAGAATTAGAAACAGGCTTGGGGAAAATAGCTTAAATAAGCTGCTCCTAAGCAGATCAAGAGGTTGATCTGTGGTGGAGGTGGTCTCAGCTCGGGGGTGAGTTCTAGGGGAAAAATAGAACTCTACGGTTGGGAGGTTGGTCTACTGCATGAATGGTATGTCTTTAATGAAAATTTTCATCTACTTGAATCAGTATGAATTGGCTACATATAAAAACAAATATTTATTTTATTGTAGATTTGTTATCAGTTCTACATTTAGCAGTATGAGCCATAAGGGCTTATACCTTTGGCCTTAGGCATTGTTGTAGAATATCAGTATATAGAGTAGAATCTTATAGAAATTCTAAACCACAACTGGATTAAATCTAAAGATACTTATCTCTACAAAAGAATTTGATGAGTTAGTTTCAAATCTACTTCTGTTCTATAAAATAATGTGAATATATGCCTACATAGGAAAGAAAAATAATCTAAGGTTCTTATACTATAGTGAAAATAGCCATAGATGAGTTAATATAAAAAGTGCATGCAAGCAGCTAGAATAGAAATGCACCACTATTACAGAGTTCATATACTCCTCCTATTTAAATAGAAACCATCCTAATAGCCGAGTACATAAATTTGAGCCACATATGTTATAACTATGATAAACAACATGACTTATAAAGGGAAGCCGTTGATAAAACAAATAAAAACTACTCCTATTATAAGCAACTATGTTCCCTATTCGTACCTCACTATAAAATAAAAACAAACTTTATGGATAGTAAGTAAATAAACCTCTGTCCATTGCAAGTGAGGGTTTTGAGCATAATGATATTTAACGGTGAAAACGATCTATAGTTGTATTGGTTTGTATCAAACCCATATCATCGTATCAAACCCTAAAATCTATTGGAGCGCTGAGGCAAAACATTTATATCTTTCATACTGCGAATAGGTCACGGGTTCTACTGTCAGTAGAGTCAAAGCGTGTGCAGAGTAATATCATTTAGGAAAACCCATGATTAAAAAGCGGAAATGATCGTTTAAGTAAACATGAAGCAAAGAGAATTATCAGAGTTTCCATAAGAGTTAATTGATAAAAAATTTTAACACCTGAATGAGACGTCAGTATATACACGAGAAAAGAAATAAAATGTGGGTATTAAACAGTAATTGATAAGCGGAAAAAATCTTCGAAGTTGAACAGAGGCCGACATAATTACGTTTATAAAAATGATGTAAAATGCTACACATAAGAACAAAACTATTCAGTTCTGCGGCATATAAATCTTCTTGTGACAATTGACACAGACAATAGCGCTGAAATTGTGTGGGTTTCCTTACCATTCAAACGAAGCTTGTAAATTCATAACATCATCTTAGCTTATGTGGGAAGGACGAAACGAGATTTAACCTAGTATAGAAACACAAAAACATAACCAGAGTAATAAGGGCGGGTATATATGCAACTAGGTTGGGAAGTTGCCGAATACTCCTATACCAATCTATTTACACTGAGCTGTGTAAAAAGACCAGCTATTGACAGAGGTATTAAATCAAATGAGAAACATTTTCCTGTAGATATGTATTAAACAGATTACCCTCAACGAAATAAGGATATGCGAGTATATGGGGCTTGAAACGATAAAACAACTAAACTATGGGAGTACAGAAATGAATTAACGTCACCCTTTCACCCCTCTCACGCAGATGCGAATTCCAGAACTCAACACGTTACTGGAACAAACAAGAGCACGATTATATTAGGCAACCAGAGCTGCGTCTCAATCGCCCCCTTGGAAAATGGGTAAAGGGGGAAACCTGTACACCGGGACCGCCTGAAACTTGAGTTAATGATGTGTAAAGGTAAACGCCGAGAATTAGTTATATAACACCTAAAATAAACACAGATGTACCATAAAAAAGGAGACAGAGAAAAATGTAGGCCGATTTACCAAGTAGCAAGGGTAATTATCGAGCGAGAATATGATGTCTCGCCATGAATGAAATCGAAGGGCCTGGAAAAAGATCGGTGGTCTAGCAGAAGAGGAATAACGTTTTCCCTCCTAGTTTAGCACCCCATAACTCGTGACCCGGCAGAAAACATAATACCTGAGTTAAAATATAGAACACGTAACGTAGCTGCGCCATAAACACTGAAATGTATCATATGAATGGCTTATAACAAATTCGAAAAAAACAAATCTCTAGGCAGAATCGAAAGAAAGGATCCATTCTACGCACAGAGAAATCGACAATCAAATAAATGCGGAAGAATAGAAATCAGGTGAGAGAGAGTTACCAGCCGGCCGACTGGGGAATGCTAACCTGCTGTGCTCGTTCAGAGAATCTAAGATCCGGAAAGACTTGGACTAACCGAAACGAGCGAGATGAATAGTAGAACAGCTGGGCAATGGAAGATTAAATAATAGGAATTCAGGAGTCTAAGATAAAACCGATAAAATAAATTGTGAAATCCAGAACAGGAATTGATGCATTAACACTTCGAAGATACAAAGACAACGAAAATCAAAGAGGGGGGGATTATAACAATTTAAGTCGGATAAAACCTTCAGAGTATAATTACGCGGGAGTTAATATTATTTAATACCTTCCTCGAAATTACTGGAAACGAAAATTGATAGAGTCATGAGTTCTTCAAACTGATATGACCTCTTGCCACTCCTCCATTGTGGTTGAAACGTGCCTGCGCGGCGATAGTTAATTACAAATCTCTTGAAATAAAATCTCCCGTCGCGTGAACCCGGGGAACAGTCTGGATTCCGTAACCTAGTAGCGAGGAAGGGTAGGACGCGTGCCCTCCCTCGGCCTTAGCTTATACGGATATTTAGTTATACCTAATTTCTCCATATCAATGCGTGGAAAACGCGGGCACGGCAATACCTACCTAAGCAGGTGTAATATCAACATGTAGAGAGTTACGTGTAAGATTGCGCAAAAGATCACCGGGTTAGGGTTAACGCATATTAGGGTTTTAGGGGCTTATATACATTTGGAATAGAACCGAACTACCTCAACGATCCGGTAACTATTATATTAATCACATAATGTGTTATCACTAACTATTGTCACTAACGATCGGTAGGTATGATGTCGATTTCATAATTGGAAAGCATACCTATGCATATCTGCTTATATCACCGATATCCGAAATGTTAAATTTAACTCCTTAGTTAATACCCCAAAACATATACCATGGCGGTATAACCATAGGGCACGATTTTATATATATACGAGTGTCCCAAGTAGACTATGGTGACACTATTAAGTATATAGGGGTAATTAACGTGGATTTTTGATGTTACAATTGATACCTAGATTTTGTATATAAGCGTGTCGAACATGATAGTTAAAAAGGTTTAAGGGTTAACATAATCACTAGAACAAAAAAAAAAAATAATAGGGGTTGTTACCTCTTATTCAAATTAATGTTTAATTAGTTGTGAATGGAGGAACCTAAAATGAATTGGTGGAATAGATAGACAAAGACATTTGGTGGAATAGATAGACAAAGACATACAAGTTAAATCACAAGAAAAAAAAAAAATTTGGGAGGTGTGCCAAATGGTATCGGAGCACCAGTTACAAAAATTTGGGCTGTCGTGATTGTGCTCACTGTTGTTACATGTTTTTTTTTATTTTTTTTTTGGAAATTTTATTTTTATAAAATTTTGCTAATCTGTGTTATGAGTGTGAGTAGTTGAAATGGCTGAAGGTGAGGGGATTTATGTGGATCTGCGGGATGAGTTTGCTACACCAGATCCCAACGCTGCGATGATGGCTATGTTGCACAGGGTGCAACGAGAATTGGCTGAGCTAAGAAGCCAGAATGACATGTTGTCATCGGCCAGCAAGGAACAGGAAAAACTCATCAGAAAATTAACTTCCCGAAACAGCCAAGAAGGCGAAGGTTCCGGAAAGAGAAAGATGGACAAGTCAGATGATGAGGAAGCTACTAGACAGCAGCAAAAGCAGAAAAAGGAATTGCAGGGAGAGTTCCGGAAGATCAAACCTCCCTCCTATGATGGGGAGAAAGAGGAGGATGCGGAAGCTTGGTTATTGAATATGATCAAGTATTTCCAGGTCTATGAATATGAAAGTAATCTGAAGGCCAGATTAGCTGTTTACCAGTTACAAGGAAAAGCTACGTTGTGGTGGGAGGAGACAAAAATGGTCCATGCCATTGATGAAAAGACAGTTACTTGGGAAGATTTCCAGGTTAGGTTTAAGAATCGCTACTTGAATGAGCGTTATTATGATGAAAAAGCAAAATAATTTCATGAACTTAGGCTGGGACAGCTCACTATTGATGAATTTGTTACTAAGTTTACAAATCTACTGAGATATGTACCCTACATAAGGGAAGAGAAGGCAAAAGTTCAAATATTTTTGAATTGTTTGCCTACTGCATACAAGGAGAAAATTGAGTTTGACAACCCAAAAACTATGGATGAAGCTGTTAGAAAAGCCAGATTATGTTACCAACAGTTCAAAGGAAAAACTGAACAAGGGAAAAACTGGGTACAGAAAAATGAATTCAAAGGGAGGAAACAGAAACCAGCCTATCTGAAGAATTTTGGCAGAGATCATCAGCGTAAAAAGTTTAATAAACCCAGAGAAAATCAAACTGCTCAATCCCAAGTGGCTTCAAAAAAAATGGAGGGAGACAATAAAAAGGAAGGGACAGCGAGAATGAAGGAACCCTTGAAGTGTTGGGGTTGTGGAGGGCCCCATATTTTGAGAGACTGCCCTCATAGAAACATTCATATGCTCATGGGAGATCGAGAGGCGACAACAGTAAATGATGTAGCCAAAAACATACCAACTATAAGTGCAACCCTGGAAAATCGACAAGCAAAACATCAAGCAACCATGGTGGAAATAGAGGGTAAGATTTCTGACTTATCTGTTACTATTCTGATTGATCCAGGTGCTTCTTTGAGTTACATTAGTCCAAAAATTGTAGAACAATGTAATCTTAAGTCTGAGAAATTCCAACAATCATGGTTGGTACAGCTAGCCACTGGAACTAAGAGAAAAGTAACACACAAACTTCCTCGCACAGAAATTAAGTTAAATGACTTTCAAACAGAGGTAAATTTGAATATTCTGCCCTTGGGGTCATATGATTTGTTGATATGAATGGACTGGATGGAAAAGAAGAAAGCCTTGATGAATTGCTGGGATAAGACTTTGCATTGTGTAGATGAGGAAGGGAAACCTTTTATTCTCAAAGGGAAACAAAAACCTATTTCTGTAAGACAAATTTCAGCCTTGCAATTGAAAAGAGCAGCTAGGAAGGGATACCAAGTTTATGCAGTGCATGTAGAAGAAATAGAACAGAAAACTGAGGAAGAGTTACTGGATGTCGTACCAGTAATCAGAGAATTTAAGGAAGTTTTTCCCAAGGAAATCCCTCATCTTCCCCCCAAAAGAGAGATTGATTTTTCAATCGATCTGGTACCAGGAGCAACACCTGTTTCCCTAGAACCTTATCGAATGAGCCCTCCTGAACTAATGGAACTGAAAATGCAATTACAGGAATTATTAGATAAAGGGTATATAAGACCAAGTGTGTCTCCTTGGGGAGCCCCGGTTTTATTTGTGAAAAAGAAAGATGGAACTTTTAGGATGTGCATTGACTATCGTCAACTGAATAAGTTAACCATTAAGAATAGATACCCTTTGCCGAGAATTGATGATCTTTTTGATCAAGTGAGAGGAGCTTCAGTCTTTTCCAAGATAGACCTAAGGACTGGTTATCACCAGCTTAGAATTAAAGAAGAAGACATCAGCAAAACAACATTTCGAACCAGGTATGGGCATTAGGAATTTGTAGTCCTACCTTTTGGTTTGACGAATGCCCCTGCCACATTTATGTGCCTGATGAACAGTGTGTTGAATAAGTATTTGGATAAATTTGTTCTTGTGTTCATAGATGATATCTTAGTTTACTCCAAAAATGAGGACGAACATAAGGAACACCTGAGAATAGTATTGCACACTTTAAAAGAAAACCAGCTATATGCCAAGTTCAACAAATGTGAATTTTATAAAGATAAAATTCAATATCTGGGTCATATTATTTCTAAAAAAGGGTTAGCAGTTGAACCTGAAAAGATAAAAGCCATTAAAGAATGGCTAGTCCCAACTGATGTTTCAGCAGTAAGATCATTTATGGGAATTGCAAGCTATTATCGCAGATTTGTGAAGAGATTTTCTGCTATAGCAAATCCCATAACCTCATTACAAAGGAAGGGTGTTAAGTTTGTGTGGACTGAAAAATGCCAAAACAGTTTTGAGAAATTAAAACAAAAACTCATTACAGCCCCTATCCTGAAAATTGCAGATCCTGATAAGGAATTTGTGATATGTACAGATGCTTGTAAAGAAGGATTGGGAGGAGTCCTATTGCAGGAAAATTCATTTCTTGCCTATGAATCTAGAAAACTGAAAACTCATGAACAGAATTATAGTGCCTATGATCTAGAATTAGCAGCTGTTATACATGCTTTGAAAATGTGGTGGCACTATCTTCTCGGGAAAAATTTTACATTGAAGACTGATCACATTAGTCTCAAATATTTATTCTCTCAAACTGATCTGAATGCAAGACAAGCCAGATGGTTGTCTTTTTTAAGTGAATTTGATATGGATATAAAACATATCAAGGGAAAAGAGAATAAAGTTGCTGATGCATTAAGCAGGAATGCTTGTCAGAATATAAACCACATTGGAAGTAGTGCTCAAATCGAAATAGAAGAATTGGTGAGAAAGGCAGCAAGTCAGGATCAAAACTATGAAACTCTCCTAGTGAAATTACAGAAAAAGGAGAAAACTGATTTCACTCAAAACCAACAAGGGCTGATCTGTTATAAAAATAGGTTGTATGTTCCCCAGGTAGAGTCCTTGAAAAGAGAGATTCTGGATTAGTATCATAAACAGCCATATGCAGGACATCCAGGATATCAGAAAATGCTAACTGCACTGAAAAAGAAATTGTTCTGGCCAGGAATGAAGAGAGATGTAGCAGAATATTTAAGTAGGTGCATGGAATGTCAATTAGTCAAAGTGGAGCATCAACATCCAGCAAGACTTTCGAACCCTTTGCCAATTGCAGAATGGAAATGGGATACAGTTTCCATGGACTTTATAACAGGATTACCCAAAAACAAATATCAGCATGATTCTGTAATGGTAGTAGTAGACACTCTAACAAAAGTTGCCCACTTTATACCAGTGAAATCTACTTTTGGAACAACTCAAGTAGCAAATGTTTTCCTGAAGGAGATAGTAAGGCTTCATGGAGTTCCCAAGGTAATTGTCTCAGATTGGGATGCTAAGTTTACAGCAGCGTTTTGGAAAGGATTGTTTGCAGGGATGGGTACTAAGCTGAATTTTAGTACTGCCTATCACCCTCAAACTGACGGGCAAACAGAAAGGACTAATCAAATTTTGGAGGATATGTTGAGAATGTATGTGATGGATAGGCCATCAAAGTGGGAAGAGTATCTGCATCTAGCTGAGTTTGCCTATAATAATAGATACCAATCCTCTATTAAGATGAGTCCATTTGAGGCACTCTATGGGAGAAAGTGCCGTACTCCCTTGAGCTGGAGTCAACCAGAGGATAAACTGGTGTTGGGACCAGATGCACTACAAGAGATGGAAAGAATTGTCAAACAGATACAAAGTAACATTAAGACAGCACAAGATCGCCAGAAAAAGTATGCTGATAAGAAACGAGTGCACCGAGAATTCAAAGTGGGATACCATGTGTATTTGCGTATTAAACCCAAAAAGAGCACACTTTATGCTGGAAGTTGTGCGAAACGGGCTCCTAGATATTGTGGTCCTTTTGACGTATTAGAAAGGGTGGGACCAGTGGCTTACAAGCTGGCCTTACCACCCCATGTTAGAGTGCATAATGTGTTTCATGTTTCATTATTAAAAATATATGTGCATGATGCTTCTCACATAGTTGATTGGAATGTTGTACAGGTGGAACCAGAAGGGGATTTTCTGCCAGAACCGCTTCAAATATTAGAGCGGGAAGAAATTGAATTGAGAAACAGAACAGTGGCCAGAGTAAAAGTGCAGTGGAAGCACTTTACTGCTGAAGAAGCCACCTGGGAAAAGGAAGATGCAATGATGGAACAATATCCATTTTTGTTTAATTGAATTCTAGTAGTTGAATAACAACACCGAGGACGGTGTTTATTTTCAGAGGGGGAATATGTAACACCCCCAATTTATGTGTTGAAATTTTAAAGTTTGACATTTGAACTTTAAATCCTAAGGGGAGTGGACCCCAAAGGATAGATAAATTATGGATGTAATTCAATATTTTAGTTGAAGAAATAAATAAACTTTCTGATGTGCATATAGACCAAGAATGAGATTTAGAGACCACTTGCTAAATCCATGAGGATGGATAAGGCAATTATTCCCCTAAAATCCTTCAGAAATCCTTGAAGGGAATTATTTCTAATTTAGATTTGAGGAAGAATCTAAATTTCCCCAATGATGAGGAAAGTAGTTGGGAAGAGGTGAAAAGCTGGAAAAGCTGAGGAAAAGCATAAATCAGCTTTAAAGAATCCCAAGAATGGGAAGCCTAGGAAAACAGGAAGAAAAGAATCCTGCTATTCTGGACGCAGAATTAGAAATAGGCTTGGGGAAAATAGCTTAAATAAGCTGCTCCTAAGCAGATCAAGAGGTTGATCTGTGGTGGAGGTGGTCTCAGCTCGAGGGTGAGCTCTAGGAGAAAAATAGAACTCTACGGTTGGGAGGTTGGTCTACTGCATGAATGGTATGTCTTTAATGAAATTTTTCATCTACTTGAATCAGTATGAATTGGCTACATATAAAAACAAATATTTATTTTATTGTAGATTTGTTATCAGTTCTACATTTAGCAGTATGAGCCATAAGGGGTTATACCTTTGGCCTTAGGAATTGTTGTAGAATATCAGTATATAGAGTAGAATCTTATAGAAATTCTAAACCACAACTAGTTTAAATCTAAAGATACTTATCTCTACAAAAGAATTTGATGAGTTAGTTTCAAATCTACTTCTGTTCTATAAAATAATGTGAATATATGCCTACATAGGAAAGCAAAATAATCTAAGGTTCTTATACTATAGTGAAAATAGCCATAGATGAGTTAATATAAAAAGTGCATGCAAGCAGCTAGAATAGAAATGCACCACTGTTACAGAGTTCATATACTGCTCCTATTTAAATAGAAACCATCCTAACAGCCGAGTACATAAATTTGAGCCACATATGTTATAACTATGATAAACAACACGACTTATAAAGGGAAGCCGCTGATAAAACAAATAAAAACTACTCCTATTATAAGCAACTCTGTTCCCTATTCGTACCTCACTATAAAATAAAAACAAACTTTATGGATAGTAAGTAAATAAACCTCGGTCCATTGCAAGTGAGGGTTTTGAGCATAATGATATTTAACGGTGAAAACGATCTATAGTTGTATTGGTTTGTATCAAACCCATATCATCCTATCAAACCCTAAAATCTATTGGAGCGCCGAGGCAAAACATTTATATCTTTCATACTGCGAATAGGTCACGGGTTCTACTGTCAGTAGAGTCAAAGCGTGCGCAGAGTAATATCATTCAGGAAAACCCATGATTAAAAAGCGGAAACGATCGTTTAAGTAGACATGAAGCAAAGAGAATTATCAGAGTTTCCATAAGAGTTAATTGATAAATTTTTTAACACCTGAATGAGACATCAGTATATACACAAGAAAAGAAATAAAACGCGGGTATTAAACAGTAATTGATAAGCGGCAAAAATCTTTGAAGTTGAACAGAGG
Source organism: Pinus albicaulis (assembly GCA_034641835.2). Classification (NCBI taxonomy): domain Eukaryota; kingdom Viridiplantae; phylum Streptophyta; class Pinopsida; order Pinales; family Pinaceae; genus Pinus; species Pinus albicaulis. The sequence goes on from CM076582.1 coordinate 1,058,680,775, forward strand.
CCGACATAATTACGTTTATAAAAATGATGTAAAATGCTAAACATAAGAACAAAACTATTCAGTTCTACGGCATATAAATCTTCTTGTGACAATTAACACAGACAATAGCGCCAAAATTGTGTGGGTTTCCTTACCATTCAAACGGAGCGTGTAAATTCATAACATCATCTTAGCTTATGTGGGAAGGACGAAACAAGATTTAACCTAGTATAGAAACACAAAAACATAACCAGAGTAATAAGGGCGGGTATATATGCAACCAGGTTGGGCAGTTGCCGAATACTCCTATACCAATCTATTTACACTGAGCTGTGTAAAACGACCAGCTATTGACAGAGGTATTAAATCAAATGAGAAACATTTTCCTGTAGATATGTATTAAACAGATTCCCCTCAACGAAATAAGGATATGCGAGTATATGGGGCTTGAAACGATAAAACAACTAAACTATGGGAGTACAAAAATGAATTAACGTCACCCTTTAACCCCTCTCACGCAGACGCGAATGCCAGAACTCAACACGTTACTGGAACAAACAAGAGCATGATTATATTCGGCAACCAGAGCTGCGTCTCAATTGCCCCCTTGGAAAATGGGTAAAGGGGGAAACCTGTACACTGGGACCACCTGAAACTTGAGTTAACGATGCGTAAAGGTAAACGCCGAGAATTAGTTATATAACACCTAAAATAAACACAGATGTACCATAAAAAAAGATACAGAGAAAACTGTAGGCCGATTTACCAAGTAGCAAGGGTAATTGTCGAGCGAGAATATGATGTTTCGCCATGAATGAAATCGAAGGGCCTAGAAAAATATCGGTGGTCTAGCAGAAGAGGAATAACGTTTTCCCTCCTAGTTTAGCACCCCATAACTCGTGACCTGGCAGAAAACATAATACCTGAGTTAAAATCTAGAACACGTAACGTAGCTGCGCCATAAACACTGAAATGTATCATAATAATGGCTTATAACAAATTTGAAAAAAACAAATCTCTGGGCAGAATCGAAAGAAAGGATCCATTCTACGCACAGAGAAATCCACAATCAAATAAATGCGGAAGAATAGTAATCAGGTGAGAGAGAGTTACCAGCCGGCCGACTGGGGAATGCTAACCTGCTGTGCTCGTTCAGAGAATCTAAGATCCGGAAAGACTTGGACTAACCGAAACGAGCGAGATGAATAGTAGAACAGCCGGGCAATGGAAGATTAAATAATAGGAATTCAGGAGTCTAAGATAAAATCGATAAACGAAATTGTGAGATCCAGAACAAGAATTGATGCATTAACACTTCGAAGATCTTGAGCTTGACGAAATCCCGAGGGGGATTATAACAATTTCGTCGGACAAAAACCTTTGTACCATTCTGTAAGGGTTAATATTATTTAATACCTTCTCAAGGTACCTGGAAAACGAAAATTCGGTAGATTCATGAGTTCTTCCAGCCGATATGACCTCTTACCCACTGCTCCTCCAGCTGTGGTTGAAACGTGCCCTGCGCAGCAGTAGTGGTACAAATCTCTTGAAATAAAATCTCTCGTAGTGTGAACCAGGAACACGCAAGTCTGGATTCCGTAACCTGGTAGCGAGGAAGGGTAGGACGCGTGCCCTTCCTCAGCAAAAAGACGGATCGCTGGTTGTACAAATTTCTCCATATCAATGCGTGGAACGCGGGCACGGCAATACCTACCTGAAACAGTGTAATATCAACATATGAGAGTTACGTGTAAGATTGCGCCAAAGATCACTCAGGTTAGGGTTAAACGCATATTAGGGTTTCAGAACTATATACATTTGGAATAGAACCGAACTACCTCAACGATCCGGTAACTATTATATTAATCACATAATGTGTTATCACTAACTACTGTCACTAACGATCGGTAGGTATGATGTCGATTTCATAATTCGAAATCATACCTATGTGTATCAGCTTATATCACTGATATCTGAAATGTTAAATTTAACTCCTTAGTTAATACCCCAAAACATATACCATGGCGGTATAACCATAGGGCACGATTTTATATATATACGAGCGTCCCAAGTAGACTATGGTGACACTATTAAGTATATAGGGGTAATTAACGTGGATTGTTGATGTTACAATTGATACCTAGATTTTGTATATAAGCGTGTCGAACATGATAGTTAAAAAGGTTTAAGGGTTAACATAATCACTAGAACAAAAAAAAAAATAATAGGGGTTGTTACCTCTTATTCAAATTAATTTTTAATTAGTTGTGAATGGAGGAACCTAAAATGAATTGGTGGAATAGATAGACAAAGACATTTGGTGGAATAGATAGACAAAGACATTTGGTGGAATAGATAGACAAAGACATACAAGTTAAATCACAAGAAAAAAAAAAAATTTGGGAGGTGTGACATCAACGATCCAGAAAAACGTATTGCTAGAGCAACCATTTCTCTCAGAAAATCTAAGGAGAGGAAGGATAACGAAAGAGTAAGCGGTTTAATAAAAATTGGGGCAGAAAACCCTAATGAATCGTATCCCTACAAATGTCAAGAGATTACACCGTCTCACGCAGATCCAAGAAAGCTCGAAGACTGAGAATTGTATGCCTTGATGTGAATTCACAGCAGGAAGTACTTGGGGAGTTGAAAAAAAATTAATATACCAAGCGATTGTAATAATGACATTGGTAATTTCGAGAATATTCCATGGCTCGAGAAGGTGAGTCGTGAGCTGGACTCCTCAACTAGTACTAACATCCGAATGGAGGATAGGTAAGTAATTAATGAAAATTGATTTCATCGAAATGAATGATAGGGACGTGTAAGTGGGAGAAATTATGGTTAACGTCATATGGAGAAATGAATATATTAATTTTGAAAATAAAAGAAATATATAATCAGACTCTAGGTTTAAGAGCATATAGGAAAGACTATAGTTACTTAATATGTTAGTTAAGTATGGCATCATATGCTTTCACATATTTAGTTGAAGTTAAAAAGTGATCTCGGTGAGATTTAAATACCATTTCAAATTAAGTTGAGGGTGAGGTTAGGTATAAAGGTCTAACCTGTATATATATAATTACTATGCATAGTTATTAAGTCAATACATTTTATGATGAAGTTAAGTGGTTTATTAAAACTGGTGTCCATGTATAAACGAGAAGGTGAAGAGTAAGGAAAGAAATACATGATTCCAAGATAGGAAATAACACTATTCAAATGGGTAATTAAATTTCACCACATTGCGAAAAAAAAAAAAAACATAGTATAGTGAAATTTAATTTGTGTACCGGAAATTGATGATTAGGAAATTTAAGGAGTGTTAGGATGTGATGGGTAAATAAGGATATCATAGTTGGAAGCGGAATTCCTATGGTTTAATCCTATTAAGATGAAAAATTTATACACCTATCAACCACAGTAGAGTGTGGTGGAATTGAATATAAATAATTATGTGGGCAAGAATATATATCTATAGGGAAATTAACCTTCAGGATAAGGTTAAGAAATGGATATATGTAATTAAAAATGAAGTTAAAAGTTGGGAGTGTTAAAACAACTAAAATAGAATTTTATTAATATTCATTATAACAATAAGTTGATTTGAGGCATGAAAAGATATAAATGAATAATTGTGGGGTGATATATGTTCCTAATATGTTATATAATACTATGTTTTACCATAGTTATTGGAACAAAAGAAGAAGGAAAGTTTATATTGGAATATATAGAGAAAGGTGTATAATAGAAAAATGACAATTTATATTTAATAGAGGTATGTTAAATATAAGTTGTAAATTCTTAATTAACTATTAAATATATATATATATATATATATATATATATATATATATATTATCATGAGAAATGATAGATTAAAATGAAACAAATTGCACGTGGGACATAAGTTAAATCTACAATTAACATTATAAATATAGGTGATCTTGTTATATGTTATAATGTTAACTTTGTTGAGTTGTATGAATATAATATCTTCATACATGATAATTTATTTCAGTTAGTAAATTTCAAACTTTATACCCACGGGATTAAGGGAGAAGAAATAATTCACTAGGGAATATTAAAAGTGAATTCACCTTAAAAGTTGCAAGTAAAGTGGAAGGACATATTTTACCATATGGACGGAATATTATTACTCTAATTATGGTTAAAGGAGTAATAAACACTATTGTGGTAGATTAAGTGTTAAAAGTATAATGTGAAAAAAAAAAAAAAAATTGGATATTGATATTTGGAAAAATTACCAAGATGATTTTCAAGTCAAGTATATTTAAGTCATGACTAAAGTATTTTGTGATAAGAATATTTTAGTTCATGTACATGGAAAATAATGAAGTGGTAAGCTTAAGTATGAGTTATAAACACAGTTAAATAGTTGGTTTAGTAATTGTGGACCATTGCATATTAAATAATGTAATGCAGATCCATTACATTGGGTTATGAATGAATGAATGAAGGGATAAATCAAATTTTCCCAGGTGAGTTAGCTAGGGTAGAATTGAAAACCTAACAATTGTTTTCTTTATTTTATACATGGGAAAATGATTATGAAAATTATCATGCATGGATAAAAATCCAATGGAGCATAATTAATTTCCTCAATTTATCAAGTGAAGCATGGTTTTAGGATTAGAAAAGGTTTTTTTGTTACAAACCATATGTTGTTTATATAAACCATGGGTTGATTTCTAATGATTAGTGAAATTCACATATAGATATAATTGGTGAATCATCATTGGAATTAGTACAGCATGAACAGAAAAGCTTAAAGTAAATGGATAAATTATGGTAATTCTTTGAAAAAGGGGAAATTGTGTCAAAATTCATTTTTGACATTATCAAGTATTAATACTTGTGAATGTGATGAATTATAGTAATTACATGTATTCACACTATAAAATTTTGTTGGTGTAAATTTTATTTAATTTAATTTTCCTGAGTCTTAAATTCAAAGATAGGGAAATAGTGTGAAATCGTACAACTACAAACCAGGAGAAAAGAGGATGGGTTGTATTTGGACTGGGGTGTGGGGGAAACCCATCAGATCCAAATTTATTCACGTAAGTTTTGAACTAGTGGATACAATTCATAAAAGAGGTTAGAGGAAAAGAAAAAAAAATAAAAAATTTCATGTCTGAAGTAAGATTATAGACAAGTATGGTTATTACTAATTAAATTAATTGGCTAACAAAAGAAAAAGAAAAAATGATGAGAAGGTACTGGAAGTACAGCTATGAACTGAGAAAGGGTAAGCATAACCATGCATATGATACAGTTGTTTTCTTTCATTTATGAGTACTAATGAAAAGTTGTAAAATTGTTTAGCCAAGTGTGTAACAGGAAATTGTACACTCTGGAAACAAGGAGAAAAAAAAGGTGAAGATAAGTGCAGATAAATCACTTAGAAAATCAAGAAAAACTGAACTGGACCAAGTTTGCATGAGGAAAGAATCTCACTGAAAAACAAGAAAAGATAAGTAGTGTACTAAAAGTGCACTAAACTATTATGAACCTGAACGGTTTGACTAATAACTGAATTCCTTGAAATTATTGAAATTCAGAATGTTATTGTGGATTATTAATTATATGTACCTGATATTACTTACGTTGGTATAAATTGTGGACAGAAATAACGAAATAAAATATTTTCTAGATAGACTTCTTGCAAAGAAGTAGGAAGAAAATCAACTGCATAAGGCAGGAGAGTACTCTGCTGGAAAATAAACAAGGACGAAGAAGAAATCTTCGTCAAAGTTGAAAAATCAACGTTAAAGTGTACCACCGAGGAAGGTGTTGGAAAGGGGGGAAACTAATGGTTTATAAACTAGCCTTACCATTGCATATTAAATTTCATGATGTGTTTCATGTCTCCTTGTTGGAAAAAAGTAATAATTTTTGTACATGATGCTTCTCACATTATTGATTGGAATGTGATCCAGGTGGAACCAGAAGAGGAATTCCTTCCAGAGCCGCTTCAAATCTGAGAGCGGGAAGAAATTGAATTGCGAAATCGAACAGTAGCTAGAGTAAAGGTGCAGTGGAGCACTTTACTGCTGAAAAAGCTACATGGAAAAGAGAAGCTGAGATGATGGAAAAGCATTCATATTTATTTTCAAAATAAACTAAGTAGATAGTTGTCAACACCGAGGCCGGTGTTTGTTTTCAGAGGGGGAATATGTAATACCCCCAAGTTCTATGCTTTTCAAATTAGACATTTGAACATAAATCCAAAGGGGAGTGGACCCCAATGGATAATTATTTGTGTGGATGTGGTTAATTATTTATTTATGAAAAATAAATAAAATATTGTGTATGCACTATGACCAAATGAGAAATTGAGATCACATGCCTAATCCATGAGGTTATGGAAAAGTTAAAGACTTTCCCAAAAATCTTTCAAAAATCCTTGAAAGAAATTATTTCTAATTTAGATTTTTGAGGAAAAATCTAAATTCCCCAATGATGAGGAAAGTAGTTGGGAAGATGTAAAAAGCTGGAAAAGCTGGAAAAGCAGAAAGCAGCTTTAAAGTCCCTAAATAAGGGAAGCCTAGGCAAACAGGAATAAAGCATCCTGAAATTCTGGACGCAGAATTGGAAACAGGCTTTGGGGAGAGCATAGCTTAAATAAGCTGCTCCAGAACAGATTGAGGTTAGTCTATTCTTGGAGGATCTCAGCTCGGGGGTGAGTTCTGGAAATAGACGAACTCTAAGGTTGGGAGGACTGGTCATAGTATCGGTATGCATGCATAAATTTGGAGATTTATTTAAGTCTATATTAAATATATCCAGGTTTATGAATTGTTATGGTATAAATTCTTATGCAAATTTTAGATTGAATGGTTGTTCAGTACCTTATGCAATTACAATCTAGATCTAATAGCTGAAAATCTAGTATGTTAATAGTAGAGACCAATGGTTTGGTTCTCGGGATAAGTACCTTGCAGTAATACAGTTTAGATATGATAAGTCATCTTAATGTTAAAACAAATAGAAAAAAAAATTCAAGGGTAGCTTGCTGTCTTTAAAGGACAACTTAGTTGCGGTGTGGTCTAAACAGAACAATTTAATAAAATTGTAGTCAAGAACAGCAAGTAGGAGAACAACTAAACCTGTGATAGAGGTATTTATTTCAGTATAACAGCTGTACTACAATGGCAAGAATTATAGAGTTAAGGATTTAAATTGTTCTATTACATGGAAGTTTAAATATATGAAACCAGAAGTTAAATCCTAACTAAGTACGAGGATCTGAAATTAGGGAGTCTAAAATATCAATTTCGGTTTCATTACTCCCATTTGATTGAGCAAGATGATCTATATCCTAGTTTTCCAATGGAAGAGTTTCATATGCACCAGAGTTTCAAATATGTTGAATATTTGTAACAATAAAATAAGCGAAGAGTCCTATTAAAAATATACTTGTGTGATAAAAGTATTTGTGAGGGAAGATTGTAAGCATATTGAAACACTGGGAAAAGAGCAACTACCCACCTTCAATATAAACTGCTGAAAAAGTAGTTGAAGCAACGAAGGGTAAATAATATAGATACATGTATATGTGGATGTATACATCTATACAAAGATGTTGAAACTTTATAATTATAGATGCTGGAAAGTCTATAAGGTTTGCAAACTGGAAAGTAAAGGAAGGGGCATATTGGTCAGTTAGAGTTGGACAAAACTCTGAAGAACTGACCTGAGAAATATATACATATATATGTAAGTCGACTAGATTGACTGATAAGAACTGAGGAAATTCTCATGGGAATTCATATCTTCGCACTATTGCCTATAATTACTAAAGAGAAATTAAAATACCGGATAAAATTATGAACTTGTAATTGATTCAACAGAAAAATTTTGAATGTTATCTGGTGCATAATGTAGAGTATATCTGAGTTAATGTTATGTGGATAAGAAGTTGGGTATGGAGGACGTGACAGACAACCATTGTCTCAATGTTTAAATCAATTCCCTTGGGTTCACCAATTCCTTTTGGTTTATAATTTGTTGTGTAATGGTTGTCCCTTGGGTTCACCAATTCCTTTGGTTTATAATATTAAACCCTTGGGTTTATTAGTTTTTTTGGTTTATAATATGAATAATCGATCAATGTCATCCATGATCAAATGTCACATTTTGACAAACATTGTATCAATATGAAAATCACCCTTGGCCAACCATGGTCATACTTGGCCCAACGTCACATTGCGACAACAATTGTCTCAATGTTTAAATCAATTCCATTGGGTTCACCAATTCCTTTGGTTTATAATTTTTTGGGTAATGATTTTCCCTTGGGTTCACCACTTGCTTTGGTTTATAATATTAAACTCTTGGGTTTATTAGTTTTTTTGGTTTATAATATGAATAATCGATCAATGCCATCCATGATCAAATGACACATTATGAGAAACATTGTGTCATTATGAAAATCACCCATGGCCAACCATGGTCATAGTTGGTCCAACATCGCATTGTGACAACCATTGTCTCAATGTTTAAATCAATTCCCTTGGGTTCACCAATTCCTTTTGGTTTATAATTTGTTGGGTAATGGTTGTCCCTTGGGTTCACCGATTTCTTTGGTTTATAATATTAAACCCTTGGGTTTATTAGTTTTTTTGGTTTATAATATGAATAATTGATCAATGTCATCGATGATCAAATGTCACATTCTGACAAACATTGTATCAATATGAAAATCACCCATTGTATCCCCCTATCGGAAGGAGCATCTTTTGTGATTAGGCTAATTAATCTTTTTGATCTGATGGTCTAGATTGAAAGATGCTGGTATATTCTGGTCGTCGCCACTAAATCAATGGATGAAATTCAAAAAAGTAACTTCCTTGCATATCTAAATCACGTGTTTAAACCATACTTAAATTAATTTTTTACAAAACATGATTAAAAATTTACTGTGCCATTTGTTGACCGCCACCTATCAAAATTAACAAGTGATGGTTCAAACTAAAATGCCACCTATTTGATTGTTCAAATTCTCAAATAAACATTAATTCTCAAAAAAAATGTGAGCACGCCACCTATCAATTTAGGATGAACTGGGAAGATGAACGTGGGTGGAATGGAAGATTACGGTGTAGTATTATGGGCCACGCGTAGGTTTTATCGAACGTGGGCGAGAGCGGGCAGGTGAGCAGCTTGTTGATGAAGGCGAATGGAATTGAGCTGGCATAACGTTTCAGGTTCAACTTTCATTCGTTTAGTATTATGGGCCACGCGTAGGTTTTATCAAACTGGGCGAGAGCGGGCAGGTGCGGATGGAATTGAGCTGACATAACATTTCAGGTTCAACTTTCATTCGCCTGTAAATTTCATGCATTTGAGTAATCCTTTCATTCCCCTGTAAATTTCATGAATTTGAGTAATCCGCCCGACAAGCGAGTACATTTTGTTTATCCGAGTAGTAAAATCTTTGTCGAGTTCGATTCTATTGGAAAGAAATTTTTCATGGCGAATTCTGGGGTCACAAGATGGGGAGGCTACAGGCTTTGTCCATTGTTAAGATTGTGGCATGCTTTCTCACGATGATGATTACGACTTTCTTTTGGGCGATAGTAATGCTAATACTGCTTCCCTGGCCTTACGAGAGAATCAAGCAAGGAAATGCCTATGGCCACGTTACGGGTAGAATGCTGGTATGATTCTTTTCCCTTGTTATGTTAAGGTTCTTCTCCAAACTTACTATTTTCTTTCATTCTTAAATTACTATTTTCCCATCCTTCCATCACCGTCTCCTGATACTCTTGAAAGTTTTATTAATGAACAGATATAACTTTTTGTTACGCTAGGGCGGGCCTAGGCTGGTTCGAGACCACTCTCCATTTATCACTTTGGGATTATTGATTTGAGAAGGGAATCTTGAAATGAAACAAATATTTGTTCATGATTTGTACAAAAAGATGCAATTACAGGAAGATTTTTTAATAATGTATGAACAAATTTTTGTCAAGCTACAAGAACGAACGATTTCTATAGGTTATTTTTGGTTGGAAACTGTGAAGAAACGGCTCATTGTGAAAATGACTATGTATTGTGAATCGCAAGCTATGTGGTACCTCAGGTCATAGAGCTTGGAAAAGACTCTAAAAATGACTATGTATTGTGTATCGCAAGCTATTTGGTACCTCAGGTCATAGAGCTTGGATCAGACTGTCAAGAATTGAGGTAGACAAGTATAAAATAGAGGTTGTTATGACAAGTGATAACTATCATCAAATCTGGATTTCTGATAAAAACTTACAAACTTGAACAGATCGAAGATAAGGGGGCAATTAAAAGAGCTCAAAGAATGTAGTTGCAGTATAATGATCGTATAGTTGGGTGAACAAAGGAGTTACGGACCCTGACTATCTATGCAGATTCATACAAGCATACTTGAGGCGGAATATTATGGATATATTGAAGACACAGAGACATTATTGCATAAATTCTTCCCGCCCTGCGCTAAAAGAAGGTTATTTGTTGGATGTCTATATGGTTATCATATGCCATGTATTACTACATCTTATAAAGTTACATATAAATTAAATTTTTTGTTGTGTTGGCATTAATAAATCAAAGCTCTGCATCATAGCAATGTTCACATATATTGTGCAGTGGTTATATTAATACATTGCAGCGTTATCAGGTATGGGCAGGTTCTATTCATTCGCTGGCACGACATTACTATTATATCATTATTTGGCACAATATCTGGCAACATTATTTTATGGACAGTTCTCTTGTGTCATGGCATCCTGCAACATTCATTGATACATTGGAGAGCATTAAAAATGTAGATCTCATTATCAAGCTTTGGAGAGCATTAAAATAATTATCATTTGGAGCTAGCGAAATAGAAGTGACGTTAATATGAGAGGGAATGATACACAGAGAGGCCGACTCATAGCACATACTCAAAAGGGAATAAGCCATGGGGTAGAGGCAGCATATATTGCACGGTTGGATTAGTGTCTAATTGGAGTGGTGTTGATATATATTTGCAGCATCTTTTATTGATTATAGCGGCATTTAATAACACACCTTGATATTATATGAACCGGTATTATATTGACGTTAGCTTAATTAGTATTATATTTCCATATGTATTAATGGTGCTCCTTAACAGAGTTAAATAACACTTTAGGCTTCAATATTTATATATTGTACGTGAGATCACTTCCAGGTTAGCACTTGTTTAAAAAAAAAGAAATAAGTAAGATGTCTCTTGAATTCAAATATGATCTATGAACCATGATGTTTTTATTGTGTTTTCCCAAAAAATAAAAAACAAAACGACATCCTCCTCTTACCTTAGGATCTGAGTCTATCATGGAAATGTCGCACACTCTATTGATGATAGAACAAGATCATAGTGAGACGCATGCAAGAAATGTATTTTCAACAAAGTTGGTGGTTGTTTGTAATACAACTATGCTTCTTATTGTTGCATCAGGTAACCAGGAACTCATTGCCACATTCGATTTAAGAAACCAAATAGTTTTTCCACAGTGTGCTTGTTAATACAATGTAGAGAGCAGCATATGCAGTGTGATGGAGAGTAGTATCTAATATGGAAGTGTTTTACGTGATGGAGAGTAGTATCCTAATATGGAAGTGTTTTCCAATATATGGTAGAACGTTTCAAATAAATTTCCTAGCATTAATTATCTTATTTTGACAATCCATTGCATTCATTGTGGTTAAACTTCCAAACATTCATGGTAAATGCAACATATGGATACATAACATATTATAACCATATTATACGCAGCATATGGATAAACGCATCATATGGATAAACAAAACATATGGTGAACGCATCATATTATATGGATATGGTAAACGCGGCATATGGATATGGATACGTAACATATGGAGCAGCACAAATAAGCATTGGAATATTGGAACAAAACGTTGGAACAAAAAAATTAGAACAAAGCTTTGATGGTAGTGTTGATAAATATTCTTAATATATATTATTAATAAATATTATAATATTATTAATATATCAATCGATATTATTAATATATATAAAATATTTTTGTGATTTTAATCATAATTAATATATTGATAAATATTCTTATTAATATATAATATATATATTTCAAGTTAATATAATAAAATTATTATATATAATATCATGAATTAAGTATTTTAATACTTATCATGAATTGAATACAAAAACCAAGGTTGATTGTGTTTTTTAAGTTTTGTTTTCTTAAAATAATACTTTATTATTATAAAAATTAACTCATTTTAAATAACTATGTATTTAAAAAAATATAGATTGGAACAAATCACACTAACCTGAACGTACTATATGATTTGAAAACAATAAAATATAGTTTTACATTTGAAAGTCATTCAAATAGATTATAAATATAAATTCAATAAATAAATTTTTATATTAGATTTTATTTAGGAAATATTAATTTTATTATTGATTTTTTTATATAATAATTTGGAGTGTTTTTTATTTTTAACATACAAAATTTAAACAAATTCTATTTCTTTTAATAAAAAAAAAAATGAAATTAATAATATAAATAAAACTTAAAGTTTACTTTAAAAAATTAAGTTTTTTATATCATATGTTTTAAATATTAAATTAGGAAAATAAAAGATTAAAAAGGTTTAAAAATATAAATTTGGTAGTATAAGTAATACAATCTTTATTATTTTTTTATTAAAAGTGTATGAGATGTGTAATTTCTTTTATGGTTACTCTAGCTTTGACACATCTTTCCTAAAATAAAAATAAAATGTTCATTAAATTAAGAAATAATGTCAACTATAATGAGAACAAAAAAAATTACATATGTTTGGTTCATTTTAATTAAAAACGTTATTGGACCAATAGATGCATTAGAAAACCCTATATGATAGAGATATCTAATTCCTTTTGTGCTCAATCAATAACATATTTTGATGGAAGAAAAGAAAAAAAACTTATATTTCTCATTTAATATATATATATATATATATATATATATATATATATTATTCTTAAATGTTTCATTCCCTAAACAAAACAAATAATTTAAATCAATTCCCTTGGGTTCACCAATTCCTTTGGTTTATAATATTAAACCCTTCGGTTTATTAGTTCTTTTGGTTTATAATATGAATAATCGATCGATGTCATCCATAATCAAATGTCACATTCTGAAAAATATTGTCTCAATATGAAAATCACCCACGGCCAACCATGGTCATAGTTGGTCCAGCGTCGCATTGTGACAACAATTGTCTCAATGTTTAAATCAATTCCCTTGGATTCACCAATTCCTTTGGTTTATAATTTGTTGGGTAATGGATTTCCCTTGGGTTCACCAATTCCTTTGGTTTATAATACTAGACCCTTGGGTTTATTAGTTCTTTTGGTTTATAATATGAATAATCGGTCAACGTCATCCATAATCAAATGTCACATTTTGACAAATATTGTCTCAATATGAAAATCACCCATGGCCAACCATGGTCATAGTTGGTCCAACGTCGCACTATGACAACAATTGTCTTAATGTTTAAATCAATTCCCTTGGGTTCACCAATTCCTTTTCTTTTGGTTTATAATATGAATAATTGATCAATGTCATCCATGATCAAATGTCACATTGTGACAAATATTGCCTCAATATGAAAATCACCCATGCCCAACCATGGTCCTAGTTGGTCCAATGTCCCATTGTGACAACAATTGTCTCAATGTTTAAATCAATTCCCTTGGGTTCACTAATTCCTTTGGTTTATAATTTTTTGGGTAATGGATTTCCCTTGCGTTCACCAATTCCTTTGGTTTATAATATTAAAACCTTCGGTTTATTAGTTCGTTTGGTTTATAATATGAATAATTGATCGATGTCATCCATAATAAAATGTCACATTCTGACAGATATTTTCTCAATATGAAAATCACCCATGGCCAACCATGGTCATAGTTGGTCCAACATTGCATTGTGACAACAATTTTCTGAATGTTTAAATCAATTCCCTTGGGTTCACCAATTCCTTTGGTTTATAATTTTTTGGGTAATGGATTTCCCTTGGGTTCACCAATTCCTTTGGTTTATAATATTAAACCCTTGGGTTTATTAGTTCTTTTGGTTTATAATATGAATAATCGATCAACGTCATCCATAATCAAAAGTCACATTCTGGCAAATATTGTCTCAATATGAAAATCACCCATGGCCAACCATGGTCATAGTTGGTCCAACGTCGCATTATGACAACAATTCTCTTAATGTTTAAATCAATTCCCTTGGGTTCACCAATTCCTTTGGTTTATAATTTGTTGGGTAATGGATTTCCCTTAGGTTCACCAATTCCTTTGGTTTATAATATTAAACCCTTCGGTTTATTAGTTCCTTTGGTTTATAATATGAATAATCGATTAATGTCATCCACGATCAAATGTCACATTCTGAAAAATATTGTTTCAATATGAAAATCACCCATGGCCAACCATGGTCATAGTTGGTCTAACGTCACATTGTGACAACAATTTTCTCAATGTTTAAATCAATTCCCTTGGGTTCACCAATTCCTTTGGTTTATAATATTAAACCCTTGGGTTTATTTGGGTTCACCACTTGCTTTTGTTTATAATATTAAACCCCATCCATGATCAAATGTCACATTCCGACAAACATTGTATCAATATGAAAATCACCCATGGCTAGCCATGGTCATACTTGGTCCAACATCGCATTGTGACAACAATTGTCTCAATGTTTAAATCAATTCCCTTGGGTTCACCAATTCCATTGATTTATAATTTTTTGGGTAATGATTTTGCCTTGGGTTCACCAATTCCTTTGGTTTATAATATTAAACCCTTGGTTTTATTATTTTTTTTGGTTTATAATATGAATAATCAATCAATGTTATCCATGATCAAATGACACATTCTGACAAACATTGTCTCAATATGAAAATCACCCATGGCCAACCATGGTCATAGTTGGTCCAATGTCGCATTGTGACTACAATTGTCTCAATGTTTAAATCATTTCCCTTGGGTTCACCAATTCCTTTTGGTTTATAATTTGTTGGGTAATGGTTGTCCCTTGGGTTCACCAATTCCTTTAGTTTATAATATTAAACCCTTTGGTTTATTAGTTCTTTTGGTTTATAATATGAATACTTGATCAATGTCATCCATGATCAAATGTCACATTCTGACAAATATTGTCTCAATATGAAAATCACCCATGGCCAAACTTGGTCATAGTTGGTCCAATGTCGCATTGTGACAACAATTGTCTCAATGTTTAAATCAATTCCCTTGGGTTCGCCAATTACTTTGGTTTATAATTTTTTGGGTAATGGTTGTCCCTTGGGTTCACCAATTCCTTTGGTTTATAATATTAAACCCTTGGGTTATTATTTTTTTTGGTTTATAATATGAATAATCGATCAATGCCATCCATGATCAAATGTCACATTCTGACAAACATTGTATCAATATGAAAATCACCCATGGCCAACCATGGTCATATTTGGTCCAACGTCGCATTGTGACAATAATTGTCTCAATGTTTAAATCAATTCCCTTGGGTTCACCAATTCCTTTGGTTTATAATTTTTTGGGTAATGATTTTCCGTTGGGTTCACCACTTTCTTTGGTTTATAATATTAAACCCTTGCGTTTATTAGTTTTTTTGGTTTATAATATGAATAATCGATCAATTTCATCCATGATCAAATGACACATTATGAGAAACATTGTCTCAATATGAAAATCACCCATGGACAACCATGGTCATAGTTGGTCCAACGTTGCATTGTGACAAAAATTGTCTCAATGTTTAAATCAATTCCCTTGGGTTCACCAATTCCTTTTGGTTTATAATTTGTTGGGTAATGGTTGTCCCTTGGGTTCACCAATTCCTTCGGTTTATAATATTAAACCCTTGGGTTTATTAGTTTTTTTGGTTTATAATATGAATAGAAGATCAATGTCATCCATGATGAAATGTCACATTCTGACAAACATTGTATCAATATGAAAATCACCCTTGGCCAACCATGGTCATACTTGGCCCAACGTCGCATTGTGACAACAATTGTCTAAATGTTTAAATCAATTCCATTGGGTTCACCAATTCCTTTGGTTTATAATTTTTTGGGTAATGATTTTCCCTTGGGTTCACCACTTGCTTTGGTTTATAATATTAAACCCTTGGGTTTATTAGTTTTTTTAGTTTATAATATGAATAATCGATCAATGTCATCCATGATAAAATGACACATTATAAGAAAAATTGTCTCAATATGATAATCACCCATGGCCAACCATGGTCATAGTTGGTCCAACGTCGCATTGGGACAACCATTGTCTCAATGTTTAAATCAATTCCCTTGGGTTCACCAATTCCTTTTGGTTTATAATTTGTTGGGTAATGGTTGTCCCTTGGGTTCACCAATTCTTTTGGTTTATAATATTAAACGCTTGGGTTTATTAGTTTTTTTTGTTTATAATATGATCTTATTTGAAATTAGATTTTAATAAGAGTGTATAGAAATAATTTGAAATTACATTTTAATGGAGTTGTCTACTCACATAATATAATAGCTTTTAAAAAATTAGGTAGTTGGAGGGTTTGAATTGGATTTTTTATGGTGGAAATGAATTCAGCGCCATAAAAAATCCTTATAGCACCCAAAATACTAAAGTTTAACCACTGTAATTCATATTTTCAAAAATCCTTACCGCAATTTTCAAAAATATTTGCCGTAATACAACCATTTTAATAAGAAGGTATAGAAAACATTTGAAGTGAAACTGATTTTTTCTATTTTCAACTTATTTAAAATCACATAAATCATTTCATCTCACTTTCTAAAATAAATAAACTCCATAATACATAACATAACATTTTAAACTTATTTATATATAAAAAATCATATTAGCTATTTACCTATAATAGGATCAAAATAGGATGATACTTTTCTATAAAATTTTAAACTCAATTTATAATTTTGTGTATAACATTTTCTATAGAAAATTTTAAACTCAAGTTATAATTTTGGGTATAATATTTTCTATCCCCATAAATGTAGATATTAATTTATTTATTTTTTAATTACGCCGATAGGCGTATCCCCCTATCGGAAGGACCATCTTTTGTGATTAGGCTAATTAATCTTTTTGATCTGATGGTCTAGATTGAAAGATGCCGGTATATTCTGGTCGTCGCCACTAAATCAATGGATGAAATTCAAAAAAGTAACTTCCTTGCATATCTAAATCACGTGTTTAAACCATACTTAAATTAATTTTTTACAAAACATGATTAAAAATTTACTGTGCCATTTGTTGACCGCCACCTATCAAAATTAACAAGTGATGGTTCAAACTAAAATGCCACCTATTTGATTGTTCAAATTCTCAAATAAACATGAATTCTCAAAAAAAATGTGAGCACGCCACCTATCAAATTAGGATGAACTCGGAAGATGAACATGGGTGGAATGGAGGATTACGGTTTAGTATTATGGGCCACGCGTAGGTTTTATCGAACGTGGGCGAGAGCGAGCAGGTGAGTGGCTTGTTGATGAAGGCGAATGGAATTGAGCTGGCATAACATTTCAGGTTCAACTTTCATTCATTTAGTATTATGGGCCACGCATAGGTTTTATCGAACTGGGTGAGAGCGGGCAGGTGCGGATGGAATTGAGCTGGCATAACGTTTCAGGTTCAACTTTCATTTGCCTGTAAATTTCATGCATTTGAGTAATCCTTTCATTCGCCTGTAAATTTCATGCATTTGAGTAATCCGCCCAGCAAGCGAGTACATTTTGTTTATCCGAGTAGTAAAATCTTTGTCGAGTTCGATTCTATTGGAAAGAAATTTTTCATGGCGAATTCTGGGGTCACAAGACGGGGAGGCTACAGGCTTTGTCCATTGTTAAGATTGTGGCATGCTTTCTCACGATGATGATTACGACTTTCTTCTGGGCGATAGTAATGCTAATACTGGTTCCTGGCCTTACGAGAGAATCAAGCAAGGAAATGCCTATGGCCACGTTACGGGTAGAATGCTGGTACGATTCTTTTCCCTTGTTATGTTAAGGTTCTTCTCCAAATTTACTATTTGCTTTCATTCTTAAATTACTATTTTCCTATCCTTCCATCACCGTGTCATGATACTCTTGAAAGTTTTATTAATGAACAGATATAAATTTTTGTTACGCTGGGGCGGGCCTAGGCTGGTTCGAGACCACTCTCCATTTATCACTTTGGGATTATTGATTTGAGAAGGGAATCTTGAAATGAAACAAATATCTGTTCACGATTTGTACAAAAAGATGCAATTACAGGAAGATTTTTTAATAATGTATGAACAAATTTTTGTCAAGCTACAAGAACGGATGATTTCTATAGATTATTTTTGGTTGGAAACTGTGAAGAAACGGCTCATTGTGAAAATGAATATGTATTGTGAATCGCAAGCTATGTGGTACCTTAGGTCATAGAGCTTGGAAAAGACTCTGAAAATGACTATGTATTGTGTATCACAAGCTATTTGGTACCTCAGGTCATAGAGCTTGGATCAGACTGTCAAGAATTGAGGTAGACAAGTATAAAATAGAGGTTGTTATGACAAGTGATAACTATCATCAAATCTGGATTTCTGATAAGAACAGACCAACCATGGTCATAGTTGGTCCAATGTCGCATTGTGACAACAATTGTCTCAATGTTTAAATCAATTCCCTTGGGTTCACCAATTCCTTTTGGTTTATAATTTTTTGGGTAATGGTTGTCCCTTGGGTTCACCAATTCCTTTAGTTTATAATATTAAACCCTTTGGTTTATTAGTTCTTTTGGTTTATAATATGAATACTCGATCAATGTCATCCATGATCAAATGTCACATTCTGACAAATATTGTTTCAATATGAAAATCACCCATGGCCAACCTTGGTCATAGTTGGTCCAATGTCGCATTGTGACAACAATTGTCTCAATGTTTAAATCCGAATTTTCGGGTTCGTCACGCTTCCTGCTGTCGACTTATCCATATAACATAAAATCAGATATACTCTGCTTTATGAACCAGATAACATTCAAAAATTTTCTATTGAATCAATTACAAATTCATACTGTTATCCAGTATTTAATTTCTTTTTAGTAATTATAGGCAGCCATGGGAATATAATAATTTCCATGAGAATTTTTGGGCTTGACCTCCACTCTTCTCAGTCCATCTTGTTGACTGATATATCTATATATATATTAGTTTGTATTTCTCAGGTCAGTTTTTCAGAGTTTTTTCCAACTCTAGTTGATCAATAGGCCCTTCCTCAAACTTTCCAGTTTGCAAGCCTTATAGACTTTCCAGCATTATAAAGTTTCAGCATCAAGGTATAGATGTATTCATCCACGTATACATCTATCTATATTCAGTTAACCTTCGTTGCTACAACTACTTTCCCAGCATTTTCTATGGAAGGTAATAGATGCTCTGTTCTTTGTATTTTTAAATATGCTGACAATCTTCCCTCACACACACTTTTATCACACAATAGATTTTCAATAGGATTCTCCCCTTATTTTATTGTTACAAATATTCAACATGTTTGAAACTCTGGTGCAGATTATCTCTTCCATTAGAAAATGAGGATATAGATCCTCTTGCTTCAATCAAACGGAGGTGGAGAATACTGAGATTGATAGTTTAGAATCACTAGTTTTAGAGCCTCGTACTTAGTTAGGATTCAACTTCTGCTTTCATACACTTACAAGTACACTTAATAGATTAATTTAAATTCTTAATTCTACAATTCTTTCCATTTTAATCCAGCTGATATACTAAACCCCATACTACTGTCACAGGGTTAGCTGTTTCCAACTGGATATTATTGGTTGCAGCGTTATTACGAGGTTATGTTTATACATCATGTCAAGTAATTTTTCATTCCAAAGACAAAAAACTCCCACTTGAATTTTTCTATTCGATTAAACATTCAGATTGATTTATCATCTCTACCCTTTATTACTGAAATGTACAAATCCCCAGAACTAACCCCTGGGTTTTCATTGAACTTCCTCCTTGATATTAACCTACTGAATTTTCTTACAGCCTACTACAGCATTAAAAATTTCAGCACTGTACGAGGTAATCGAAATGTTATCCTAACTGCCGAAATTTAAATAAGAAGTCATAACAGAACCATGCATATAACCTTGAAATACTTAACACAGATATAATTAATACAGTCATAAAATAATCTCCAAAATTATGCATGCATACCGCTACTATGACCAGTCCTCCCGACCTTAGAGTTCGTTTATCTCCAGAACTCACCCCCGAGCTGAGATCCTCCAAGAACAGACTCTAATCAACTGCTTCCGGGAGCAGCCATTTAGGAAATGCTTTCCACGAAGCCCTCTCTAACACCCCGCGTCCCGTACCTCGTGATGCTTTTCTTCCTGTTTGCCTAGGCTTCCCACTTAGGGATTCTTTAAAGCTGTTTTATGCTTTTCCTCAGCTTTCCAACTTTTTACCTCTTCCCAACTACTTTCCTCGTCATTGGGGAAATTCAGATTTTTCCTCAAAATCTAAATTAGAAATAATTTATTTCAAGGATTTTTGAAAGATTTTGGGGAAAGTCTTTACCTTTTCCATAACCTCATGGATTAGGCATATGATCTCAATTTTCATTTGGTCATAAATTTGCATACATTATTATTTATTTTTCATAAATAAATAATTAACCACATCCACACAAGTAACTATCCATTGGGGTCCACTCCCCCTTTGACGATGTTCCAATATCTAATTTGAAAAGCATAGAACTTGGGGGTGTTACATATTCCCCCTCTGAAAACAAACACCGTCCTCGGTGTTGACAACTACCTACTTAGTTTATTTTGAAAATAAATATGAATGCTTTTCCATCATCTCAGCTTCTCTGTTCCATGTAGCTTTTTCAGCAGTAAAGTGCTCCACTGCACCTTTACTCTAGCTACTGTTCGATTTCGCAATTCAATTTCTTCCCACTCTCAGAGTTGAGGCGGATCTCGAAGGAATTCCTCTTCTAGTTCCACCTGGATCACATTCCAATCAATAATGTGAGAAGCATCATGTACAAAAATTATATTTTTCCAACAAGGAGACATGAAACACATCATGAAATTTAATATGCAAGGGTAAGGCTAGTTTATAAGCCATTAGTTTCCCCCCTTTCCGACACCTTCCTCGGTGTTACACTTTAACGTTGATTTTTCAACTTTGACAAAGATTTCTTCTTCATCCTTGATTAGTTTCCAGCAGAGTACTCTCCTACTTCCGCTCTATTTACTGATGCCTTATGCAGTTGATTTTCTTCCTACTTCTTTGCAAGAAGTTTTTCTGGAAGATCTTTTATTATGTTTTCTCTGTCAACACTTCATACCAATGTAAGTAATGTCAGGTACATACAATTGATAATCCACAACAACATTCTGCATTTCAATAAACTTAAGAATTTCAGTTATTAGTCAAACCGTTCAGGTTCATAATAGTTTAGTGCACTTTTAGTACACTACTTATCCTTTCTTGGTTTTCAGTGAGATTCTTTCCTCATGCAACTTGGTCCAGTTCATCTTTTCTTGATTTTCTAGGTGATTTATCTTCACCTTTTTTTCTTTTTCTTTTTCTCCTTGGTTTCTAGAGTGTACAATTTCCTGTTACACACTTGGCTAAACAATTTTACAACTTTTCATTAGTACTCATAAATGAAAGAAAACAATGGTATCATATGCATGGTTATGCTTACCCTTTCTCAGTTCATAGCTATACTTCCAGCATCTTCTCATTGTTTTCTTTTGTTAGTCAATCAATTTAATTAGTAATAACTAGACTCGTTAATAATCTCTATAATTCAATTCTTACTTCACACATGAATTTTTTATTTTTATTTTTCCTCTAACCTCTTTTATGACTTGTATCCACTAGTTCAAAACTTACGTGAATAAATTTGAATTTGATGGGTTTCCTCCACACCCAAGTCCAAATGCATCTCATCCTCTTTTCTCTCAGTTGGTAGCTGTATGATTTCACCCTATTTTCCTGTCTTGAATTTAAGACTCAGGAAAATTAAATTTAATAAAATTTACACCAACAAAATTTTATAGTGTGAATACATATTCCTTTTATAGTGATATATGTAATTACTATGATTCCTCACATCCACAAGTATTAATACTTGATACTGTCAAAAGTAAATTTGACACAGTTTCCCCTTTTTCAAAGTATCACCAGAATTTATGCATTTACTTTTAATTGTATGTTCATGCTTTACTAATTCCAATGATGATTCACCAATTTTATCTATATGTGAATTTCACTAATCATTAAAAATCAATCCATGGTGTATATAGGTTTTCAATTCTACCTTAGCTAGCCCACCTTGGAAAATTTGATTTATCCCTTCATTCATTCATTCATAACTCAATGTAATGGATTTGCATTACATTATTTAATATGCAATGGTCCACAATTACTAAACCAACTATTTAACTGTGTTTATAACTCGTACTTAAGCTTACGACTTCCTTATTTTCCATGAACTAAAATATGCTTATCACAAAATACTCTAGTCATGACTTAAATATACTTGCCTTGAAAATCATCTTGTTAATTTTTCCAATATCAATATTTTTTCCCACATTATACTTTTAACACTTAATCTACCACAACTAGTGTTTATTACTCCTTTAACCATAATTAGAGTAATAATATTCCAGCCATATGGTAAAATATGTCCCTCCACTTTACTTGCAACTTTTATGGTGAATTCACTTTTAATATTCCCTAGTGAATTATTTCTTCTCCCTTAATCCCGTGGGTATAAAGTTTGAAATTTACTAACTGCAATAAATTATCATGTATGAAGATATTATATTCATACAACTCAACCACGTTATCATTATAACATATAACAAGATCACCTATATTTATAATGTTAATTGGAGATTTAACTTATGTCCCAGGTGCAATTTGTTTCATGTTAATCTATCATTTCTCATGATAATTATTATTATTTTATATATATATATATATATATATTTAATAGTTAATTAAGAATTTACAACTTATATTTAACATACCTCTATTAAATATAAATTGTCATTTTTCTATTATACACCTTTCTCTATATATTCCAATATAAACTTTCCTTCTTCTTTTGTTCCAATAACTATGGTAACACATAGTATTATATAACATATTAAGAACATATATCACCCCATAATTATTCATTTATATCTTTTCATGCTTCTAATCAACTTATTGAATATTAATAAAATTCTATTTTAGTTGTTTTAACACTCCCAAACTTTTTCCTTCAGTTTTACTTACATATATCCATTTCTTAACCTTATCCTGAAGGTTAATTTCCCTATAGATATATATTCTTGCCCACATAATTGTTTATACTCAGTTCCACCACACTCTAGTGGGGTTTGTAGGTATATTAATTTTTCATCTTAATTAAATTTTAATAGGATTAAACCATAGGAATTCCGCTTCAAACTATGATATCCTTATTTACCCATCACATCCTAACACTTCTTAAATTTCCTAATCATCAATTTCCAGTAGGAAAATTAAATTTCCCTATATGTGATGAAATTTTATTACCCATTTGGATTTCAGTTATAGTCAAGAAGTATTAACCCTTTTCGTTTATTTATTATTATATAATCTTTTCAACTAGCATTTAGATATTTTTATATCTAAAAATCTATATATGAAAATCGTGAGAATATTAATCCCTCCTTTTTGCATTCAGGTTCTTATCCCACTAGCAAAATCGTGAACCATTAGTCCATCCAGTGCTTTACATATAATAATCTAAATATCATAAACCACGTAGATATTCATTATGTAAGAAAATGACAAGATAGCTGACGTAGACGCTTATATGTATAACCTCGGCCAACCCTAGTGCTGTCCTCGCAATAATTGGGTACGCCGCGCTATGGTTTTATGTAACGGCTCCCATGTATATCAGCGCTGTGTAGATATATTCTCAGGCATGATTTATCATTATGAAACCTACCGCTTTCATAGTTGTTGTTACGTCGATTTATTTTGATTCTTATGTATGGTTGAAAATTCGATTCCCGAACAGTGAGATCGATAGGTTTAATTCTGAGCACCGCGTACATGTAACTGTGATTTTTATCAAATCCTAAACTGTGTGGTTCCTCATACGTTATGGACAGGTACTTACATACGCCGAAGATTTCCAATTTCAGGTCGATATATCTGACAGAGGGTTTTCTTGCGGTGCTAATTGTTACGTGTCTGAGTATGAGAGGATTGTACAATTCGGAAAAACCGTCGTTTGACTGAGAGAGGTGCACGCGCCCTCCCCTCCGTCGCCACAATGTTTCAGACAGCTCATTAGCGTGCCTCCGGTTCGAGACTGGGACCATTCGATCCAACATTCGTACCGCGTCTCCTGAACTGAGAACGCCTTTCATCAACAGCTGGACAGAGGAGATGGGAAGGTCACTTTGGTAAGGATGAATTTGCTGTCAATCGGTTTGCCAAGTACCATGAAAAACACTTAAATAATATTTAACTTATCGATTTGTACAGAAGTGGCTGTGCAACGGGATTTGTGAAAATCCCCTTCGGGATTTTGCCAAAACGCGGGGTCGCTACGGCCATCCCTGCACCAGATTTCCCATGTACATTGGTGGATTTCACCCTAGGGTTTCTGGTTCTTATTAAATGCATATCTTAAACGAGTTTATTTATTTGTTTTTCTGTCAACCCTTTGGGTTATTACCGTAAGTGAGAGTTAATCTTGTTTGCATATACAAAATATTAATGGTTGACCCGGCGCCACCATAAATTTTTCTGATTGTGATATCGTGGCAAAATTAATCGTAACTCATATTCATATGCATATTTAATACTACAGGTTGAACCTATACATATTCGTATTCATATGCATGTTTAATACTACAGGTTGAACCTATACATATTCGTCATCGCTTTATTATACATCTGTTTCTTACCTATCATGTCTAAAAAGGAGCTGAACGCCGTGAGCAGAACCCTTTGTACAATTCGGTAGTCATTAACTTAACGCAGGTCCAATGCATAACGATTTAAATACTCGCCCGGAAAATCGTATTGTTCGACTACTCATTTATTTACATATTTATATTGTTCACATCTATATTATTTACACCCACTACTCTTTTCAAATTTGTTATTTACATGAACTATTGCACTAGCTCTCGGCGCTGACCTGTATGGTCGTTTTTTGTATATATATATTCAATAGTAAAGTGAGTAATGGACATAAATTTTTTTAAGTTAAGTTTCAATAATACCATATACACTTTAAAGGTAATAAATAATATAGCACTTCTATAGAGTAGAAGTTCTTCTTAGGATACAAGATTTCAAATTGCATACTCAATTGTTTTTCTTCTCTTTTATTATACCATGTAAATTGACAATGCTAATACAATATTTTTCTAGCAGACATATGAGCATGTATTTTCACATTTGTATAACTACATGCAATACCAGTTAATATTTAATTTTCTGTGGAGACTAAGTACCTTCAAATTTAAACCGTCTTTGGTTTAAAGTTTCTGCAGCTATATCCTTCAAGACTGTTTACTGTTCAAAATTTTTAACCTTAGAAATTTTTTTTCCAACAACAGATATTTATGTGTGAGTACATGATTTGCCTTATTTTATTTTATTTTTTTTAGCTAAATTTCTGCAGGGATAAGTGATTGTCCTGCAAGTATACCTGAAAGTATATCCAAGATATTTGTATACTTGACGTAATATTTTTAATATTCCTAAAATTTATAACAGTTTATTATTTCTTTGTGAGCACATATCTTGCCCAATTTTTTTTGAACTTGTGCTCCGATACCATTTGTCACGTCTCCCAGACCCAGCTTCTTATCCATATACATAAACTCAGATATACTCTGCTTTATGCACCAGATAACATTCAAAAAATTTCTATTGAATCAATTACAAATTCATACTGTGATCCGGTATTTAATTTCTTTTTAGTAATTATAGGCAACCATGGGAATATAAGAAGTCCCATGAGAATTTTTGGCTTGACCTCAACTCTTCTCAGTCCATCTAGTTGACTTATATATCTATATATATATATTAGTTTGTATTTCTCAGGTCAGTTTCTTCAGAGTTTTATCCAACTCCAGCTGATCAATAGGCCTTTCCTCAACTTTCCAGTTGCAAGCCTTGTAGACTCTTCAGCATTTTAAGTTTCAGCATCCAGGTATAGATGTATGCATCCACGTATACATCCATCTATATTCAGTTAACCTTCGTTGCTCCAACTACTTCCCCAACAATTTATATGGAAGGTACATAGATGCTCTTTTCCTAGTATTTCTCAATATGCTTACAATCTTCCCTCACTCACTTTTCTCACACATAGATTTTCAATAGGACTCTCCTCTTATTTTATTGTTACAATTATTCAACAGATTTGAAACTCTGGTGCATATTAAACTCTTCCATGGAAAAACTAGGATATAGTTCCTCTTGCTTTAATCAAAGGATGGTAGTGAATACTGAAATTGCTAGTTTAGACTCCCTAGTTTCAGATCCTCGTACCTGGTTAGGATTCAACCTCTGCTTTGATATATTTAAACTTCCATGTAATAGAACAAATTAAATTCTAAATTCTACAATTCTTTCCATTGTAATACAGTTGATATACTGAACCCCATACTGTTATCACAAACTTGCTGGTTTCCTACTTGCTGTTATTGGTTACAGCCTTATTAAAAGGTTATGTTTATACAATCACATCAACTAAATTTTTCATTCCAAAGACAGCAAGCTACCACTTGAATTTTTCTATTTGATTAAACATTCAGATTGATTTATCATCTCTACCCTTTATTACTATAATGTACAAATCCCCAGAACTAACCCCTTGGTTTTTTATTAACTTTCTCCTTGCCCTTAACCTACTGAATTTTCAGCTACTACACTTAGCTTGTAATTGCATGAGGTACTGAACAAACATTCAATATGAAATTTAAATAAGAAGTTCTAACAGAACCATGCATATAACCTTGATATACTTAACACAGATATAAGAAATACAGTCATAAAATAATCTCCAAAATTTTGCATGCATACCGCTACTATGACCAGTCCTCCCAACCTTAGAGTTTGTTTATCTCCAGAACTCACCCCCGAGCTGAGATCCTCCAAGAACAGACTAACTTCAATCTGTTCTGGAGCAGCTTATTTAAGCTATGCTTTCCCCAAAGCCTGTTTCCAATTCTGCGTCCAGAATTTCAGGATGCTTTATTCCTGTTTGCCTAGGCTTCCCTTATTTAGGGACTTTAAAGTTGCTTTCAGCTTTTCCAGCTTTTCCAGCTTTTTACCTCTTCCCAACTACTTTCCTCAGCATTGGGGAATTTAGATTTTTCCTCAAAATCTAAATTAGAAATAATTTCTTTCAAGGATTTTTGAAAATTTTTGGGGAAAGTCTTTACCTTTTCCATCACCTCATGGATTAAGCATGTGATCTCAATTTCTCATCTGGTCATAGTGCATACAAAATGTTAATTATTTATTTTTCATAAATAAATAATTAACCACATCCACACAATAATTATCCATTGGGGTCCACTCCCCTTTGGATTTATGTTCAAATGTCTAATTTGAAAAGCATAGAACTTGGGGGTGTTACAGGTTCGCCAATTACTTTGGTTTATAATTTTTTGGGTAATGGTTGTCCCTTGGGTTCACCAATTCCTTTGGTTTATAATATTAAACCCTTGGGTTTATTAGTTTTTTTGGTTTATAATATGAATAATCGATCAATGTCGTCCATGATCAAATGTCACATTCTCACAAACATTGTATCAATATGAAAATCACCCATGGCCAACCATGGTCATACTTGGCCCAACGTCGCATTGTGACAATAATTGTCTCAATGTTTAAATCAATTCCCTTGGGTTCACCAATTCCTTTGGTTTAAATTTTTTGGGTAATGATTTTCCGTTGGGTTCACCACTTGCTTTGGTTTATAATATTAAACCCTTGCGTTTATTAGTTTTTTTGGTTTATAATATGAATAATCGATCAATGTCATCCATGATCAAATGACACATTATGAGAAACATTGTCTCAATATGAAAATCACCCATGGCCAACAATGGTCATAGTTGGTCCAACGTCTCATTGTGACAACAATTGTCTCAATGTTTAAATCAATTCCCTTGGGTTCACCAATTCCTTTTGGTTTATAATTTGTTGGGTAATGGTTGTCCCTTGGGTTCACCAATTCCTTTGGTTTATAATATTAAACCTTTGGATTTATTAGTTTTTTTGGTTTATAATATGAATAATCGATCAATGTCATCCATGATCAAATGTCACATTCTGACAAACATTGTATCAATATGAAAATCACCCTTGGCCAACCATGGTCATACTTGGCCCAACGTCGCATTTCGAAAACAATTGTCTCAATGTTTAAATCAATTCCATTGGGTTCACCAATTCCTTTGGTTTATAATTTTTTGGGTAATGATTTTCCCTTTGGTTCACCACTTGCTTTGGTTTATAATATTAAACCCTTGGGTTTATTAGTTTTTTTAGTTTATAATATGAATAATCGATCAATGTCATCCATGATCAAATGACACATTATGAGAAACATTGTCTCAATATGAAAATCACCCATGGCCAACCATGGTCATAGTTGGTCCAACGTCGCATTGGGACAACCATTGTCTCAATGTTTAAATCAATTCCCTTGGGTTCACCAATTCCTTTTCGTTTATAATTTGTTGGGTAATGGCTGTCCCTTGGGTTCACCAATTCCTTTGGTTTATAATATTAAACCCTTGGGTTTATTAGTTTTTTTGGTTTATAATATGAATAATCGATCAATGTCATCCATGATCAAATGTCACATTCTCACAAACATTGTATCAATATGAAAATCACCCTTGGCCAACCATGGTCATACTTGGCCCAACGTCGCATTGCGACAACAATTGTCTCAATGTTTAAATCAATTCCATTGGGTTCACCAATTCCTTTGGTTTATAATTTTTTGGGTAATGATTTTGCCTTGGGTTCACCACTTTCTTTGGTTTATAATATTAAACTCTTGGGTTTATTAGTTTTTTTGGTTTATAATATGAATAATTGATCAATGTCATCCATGATCAAATGACACATTATGAGAAACATTGTCTCATTATGAAAATCACCCATGGCCAACCATGGTCATAGTTGGTCCAACATCGCATTGTGACAACCATTGTCTCAATGTTTAAATCAATTCCCTTGGGTTCACCAATTCCTTTTGGTTTATAATTTGTTGGGTAATGGTTGTCCCTTGGGTTCACCAATTCCTTTGGTTTATAATATTAAACCCTTGGGTTTATTAGTTTTTTTGGTTTACAATATGAATAATTGATCAATTTCATCGATGATCAAATGTCACATTCTGACAAACATTGTATCAATATGAAAATCACCCATTATATCCCCCTATCGGAAGGAGCATCTTTTGTGATTAGGCTAATTAATCTTTTTGATCTGATGGTCTAGATTGAAAGATGCCGGTATATTCTGGTCGTCGCCACTAAATCAATGGATGAAATTCAAAAAAGTAACTTCCTTGCATATCTAAATCACGTGTTTAAACCATACTTAAATTAATTTTTTACAAAACATGATTAAAAATTTACTGTGCCATTTGTTGACCGCCACCTATCAAAATTAACAAGTGATGGTTCAAACTAAAATGCCACCTATTTGATTGTTCAAGTTCTCAAATAAACATGAATTCTCAAAAAAAATGTGAGCACGCCACCTATCAAATTAGGATGAACTGGGAAGATGAACGTGGGTGCAATGGAATATTACGGTTTAGTATTATGGGCCACGCGTA
Source organism: Pinus albicaulis (assembly GCA_034641835.2). NCBI lineage: Eukaryota > Viridiplantae > Streptophyta > Pinopsida > Pinales > Pinaceae > Pinus > Pinus albicaulis. Next base: position 1,058,710,733 of record CM076582.1, read on the forward strand.
GGTTTTATCGAACGTGGGCGAGAGCGGGCAGGTGAGCGGCTTGTTGATGAAGGGGAATGGAATTGAGCTAGCATAACGTTTCAAGTTCAACTTTCATTCGTTTAGTATTATGGGCCACGCGTAGGTTTTATCAAACTGGGCGAGAGCGGGCAGGTGCGGATGGAATTGAGCTGACATAACATTTCAGGTTCAACTTTCATTCGCCTGTAAATTTCATGCATTTGAGTAATCCTTTCATTCGCCTGTAAATTTCATGAATTTGAGTAATCCGCCCGACAAGCGAGTACATTTTGTTTATCCGAGTAGTAAAATATTTGTCGAGTTCGATTCTATTGGAAAGAAATTTTTCATGGCGAATTCTGGGGTCACAAGACGGGGAGGCTACAGGCTTTGTCCATTGTTAAGATTGTGGCATGCTTCCTCGCGTTGATGATTACGACTTTCTTCTGGGCGATAGTAATGCTAATACTGCTTCCCTGGCCTTACGAGAGAATCAAGCAAGGAAATGCCTATGGCCACGTTATGGGTAGAATGCTGGTATGATTCTTTTCCCTTGTTATGTTAAGGTTCTTCTCCAAACTTACTATTTTCTTTCATTCTTAAATTACTATTTTCCTATCCTTCCATCACCGTCTCCTGATACTCTTGAAAGTTTTATTAATGAACAGATATAACTTTTTGTTACGCTAGGGCAGGCCTAGGCTAGTTCGAGACCACTCTCCATTTATCACTTTGGGATTATTGATTTGAGAAGGGAATCTTGAAATGAAACAAATATTTCTTCATGATTTGTACAAAAAGATGCAATTACAGGAAGATTTTTTAATAATGTATGAACAAATTTTTGTCAAGCTACAAGAACGGATGATTTCTATAGGTTATTTTTGGTTGGAAACTGTGAAGAAACGGCTCATTGCGAAAATGACTATGTATTGTGAATCGCAAGCTATGTGGTACCTCAGGTCATAGAGCTTGGAAAAGACTTTGAAAATGACTATGTATTGTGTACCGCAAGCTATTTGGTACCTCAGGTCATAGAGCTTGGATCAGACTGTCAAGAATTGAGGTAGACAAGTATAAAATAGAGGTTGTTATGACAAGTGATAACTATCATCAAATCTGGATTTCTGATAAAAACTTACAAACTTGAACAGATCGAAGATAAGGGGGCAATTAAAAGAGCTCAAAGAATGTACTTGTAGTATAATGGTCATATAGTTGGGTGAACAAAGGAGTTACGGACCCTAACTATCTATGCAGATTCATACAAGCATACTTGAGGCGGAATATTATGGATATATTGAAGACACAGAGACATTATTGCATAAATTCTTCCTGCCCTGCGCTAAAACAAGGTTATTCGTTGGATGTCTATATGGTTATCATATGCCATGTATTACTACATCTTAGAAAGTTACATATAAATTAAGTTTTTTTTTGTGTTGGCGTTAATAAATCAAAGCTCTGCATCATAGCAACGTTCACATATATTGTGAAGTGGTTATATTAATACATTGCAGCGTTATCAGGTATGGGCAGGTTCTATTCATTCGCTGGCACGACATTACTATTATATCATTATTTGGCACAATATCTGGCAACATTATTTTATAGACAGTTCTCTTGTGTCATGGCATCCTGCAACATTCATTGATACATTAGAGAGCATTAAAAATGTAGATCTCATTATCAAGCTTTGGAGAGCATTAAAATAATTATCATTTGGAGCTAGCGAAATAGAAGTGACGTTAATATGACAGGGAATGATACACAGAGAGGCCGAATCATAGCGCATACTCGAAAGGGAATAAGCCATGGGGCAGAGGCAGCATATATTGCATGGTTGGATTAGTGTCTAATTGGAGTGGTGTTGATATATATTTGCAGCATCTTTTATTGATTATAGCGGCATTTAATAATACACCTTGATATTATATGAACCGGTATTATATTGACGTTAGCTGAATTAGTATTATATTGCCATATGTATTAATGGTGCTCCTTAACAGAGTTAAATAACACTTTAGGCTTCAATATTTATATATTGTACGTGAGATCATTTCCAGGTTAGCACTTGTTTAACAAAAAAGAAATAAGTAAGATGACTCTTGAATTCAAATATGATCTATGAACCATGATATTTTTATTGTGTTTTCCCAACAAATAAAAAACAAAACGACATCCTCCTCTTACCTTAGGATCTGAGTCTATCATGGAAATTTCACACACTCTATTGATGATAGAACAAGATCATAGTGAGACGCAAGCAAGCAATGTATTTTCAACAAAGTTGGTGGTTGTTTGCAATACAACTATGCTTCTTATTGTTGCATCAGGTAACCAGGAACTCATTGCCACATTCGATTTAAGAAACCAAATAGTTTTTCCACAGTGTGCTTGTTAATACAATGTAGAGAGCAGCGTATGCAGTGTGATGGAGAGTAGTATCTAATATGGAAGTGTTTTACGAGATGGAGAGTAGTATCCTAATATGGAAGTGCTTTCCAATATATGGTAGAACGTTTCAAATAAATTAAAATTCCCAGCATTAATTATCTTATTTTGACAATCCATTGCATTCATTGTGGTTGAACTTCCAAACATTCATGGTAAATGCGGCATATGGATACATAACATATTATAACCATATTATACGCAGCATATGGATAAACGCATCATGTGGATATACATAACATATGGTGAACGCAACATATTATATGGATATGGTAAACGCGGCATATGGATATGGATACGTAACATATGGAGCAACACAAATAGGCATTGGAATATTGGAACAAAACGTTGGAACAAAAAAATTAGAACAAAGCTTTGATGGTAGTGTTGATAAATATTATTAATATATATTATTAATAAATATTATAATATTATTAATATATCAATCGATATTATTAATATATATAAAATATTTTTGTGATTTTAATCATAATTAAGATATTGATAAATATTCTTATTAATATATAATATATATATTTCAAGTTATTATAATAAAATTATTATATATAATATCATGAATTAAGTATTTTAATACTTATCATGAATTGAATACAAAAACCAAGGTTGATTGTGTTTTTTTTAGTTTTGTTTTCTTAAAATAATACTTTATTATTATAAAAAATAACTCATTCTAAATAACTATGTATTTAAAAAAATATAGATTGGAACAAACCACACTAACCCGAACGTACCATATGATTTGAAAACCATAAAATATAGTTTTAAATTTCAAAGTCATTCAAATAAATTATAACTATAAATTTAATAAATAATTTTCTATATTAGATTTTATTTAGGAAATATTAATTTTATTATTAATTTTTTATATAATAATTTGGAGTGTTTTTTATTTTTAACATACAAAATTTAAATGAATTCTATTTCTTCTAATTTTAGGATAAATTTTAATAAACACTAATCATTATTATTAATTATCATTATTAATTTTTTTATAGTAAAAAAAAAATGAAATTAATAATATAAATAAAACTTAAAGTTTACTTTAAAAAATCAAGTTTTTCATATCATATGTTTTAAATATTAATTTAGGAAAATAAAATATTAAAAAGGTTTAAAAATATAAATTTGGTAGTATAAGTAATACAATCTTTATTATTTTTTTATTAAAAGTGTATGAGATGTGTAATTTTTTTTTATGCTTACTCTAGCTTTGACACATCTTTCCTAAAATAAAAATAAAATGTTCATTAAATTAAGAAATAATGTCAACTATAATGAGAACAAAAAAAATTACATATGTTTGGTTCATTTTAATTAAAATCGTTATTGGACCAATAGATGCATTAGAAAACCCTATATGATAGAGATATCTAATTCCTTTTGTGCTCAATCAATAACATATTTTTGATGCATGAAAAAGAAAACTTATATTTCTCTCATTTAATTCATATATATATATATATATATATATATATATATTATTCTTAAATGTTTCATTCCCTAAACAAAACAAATAATTTAAATCAATTCCCTTTGGTTCACCAATTCCTTTGGTTTATAATATTAAACCCTTGGGTTTATTAGTTCTTTTGATTTATAATATGAATAATCGATCAATGTCATCCATGATCAAATGTCACATTGTGACAAATATTGTCTCAATATGAAAATCACCCATGGCCAACCATGGTCATAGTTGGTCCAACATCGCATTGTGACAACAATTGTCTCAATGTTTAAATCGATTCCCTTGGGTTCACCAATTCTTTTGGTTTATAATATGAATAATCGGTCAACGTCATCCATAATCAAATGTCACATTTTGATAAATATTGTCTCAATATGAAAATCACCCATGGCCAACCATGGTCATAGTTGGTCCAACGTCGCATTATGACAACAATTGTCTTAATGTTTAAATCAATTCCCTTGGGTTCACCAATTCCTTTTCTTTTGGTTTATAATATAAATAATTGATCAATGTCATCCATGATCAAATGTCACATTGTGACAAATATTGTTTCAATATGAAAATCACCCATGGCCAACCATGGTCATAGTTGGCCCAACGTCCCATTGTGACAACAATTGTCTCAATGTTTAAATGAATTCCCTTGGGTTCACTAATTCCTTTGGTTTATAATTTTTTGGGTAATGGATTTCCCTTGGGTTCACCAATTCCTTTGGTTTATAATATTAAACCCTTCGGTTTATTAGTTCTTTTGGTTTATAATATGAATAATCGATCGATGTCATCCATAATAAAATGTCACATTCTGAAAAATATTGTCTCAATATGAAAATCACCCATAGCCAACCATGGCCATAGTTGGTCCAACGTCGCATTGTGACAACAATTGTCTCAATGTTTAAGTCAATTCCCTTGTGTTCACCAATTCCTTTGGTTTATAATTTGTTGCGTAATGGATTTCCCTTGGGTTCACCAATTCCTTTGGTTTATAATATTAAACCCTTGGTTTTATTAGTTCTTTTGGTTTATAATATTAATAATCGATCAACGTCATCCATAATCAAATGTCACATTCTGAAAAATATTGTCTCAATATGAAAATGCTGCAATGACCATGGTCATGATTGGTCAACCATAACGTCGCATTATGGTAACAATTGTCTTAATGTTTAAATCAATTCCTTAGGTTCACCAATTCCTTTGGTTTATAATTTGTTGGGTAATGGATTTCCCTTGGAGTTTTCTGTTCTTTGGTTTATTATATTAAACCCTTCGTTTTATTAGTTCCTTTGGTTTATAATATGAATAATCGTCGATGTTATCCACGATCGAATGTCACATTACGACAAATATTGTCTCAATATGAAAATCACCCATGACGACCATGGTCATGGTTGATGCATGTGCAACATCACATTGTGGCAAACAATTTTCTCAATGTTTAAATCAATTCCCTTCGGTTCACCAATTCCTTTGGTTTATAATATTAAACCCTTGGGTTTATTTGGGTTCACCACTTTCTTTTGTTTATAATATTAAACCCCATCCATGATCAAATGTCACATTCTGACAAACATTGTATCAATATGAAAATCACCCATGGCTAGCCATGGTCATACTTGGTCCAACATCGCATTGTGACAACAATTGTATGAATGTTTAAATCAATTCCCTTGGGATCAATATTCCATTGATTTATAATTTTTTGGGTAATGATTTTGCCTTGGGTTCACCAATTCCTTTGGTTTATAATATTAAACCCTTGGGTTTATTAGTTTTTTTGTTTTATAATATGAATAATCAATCAATGTTATCCATGATCAAATGACACATTCTGACAAACATTATCTCAATATGAAAATCACCCATTGCCAACCATGGTCATAGTTGGTCCAATGTCACATTGTGACAACAATTGTCTCAATGTTTAAATCAATTCCCTTGGGTTCACCAATTACTTTGGTTTATAATTTGTTGGGTAATGGTTGTCCCTTGGGTTCACCAATTCCTTTAGTTTATAATATTAAACTCTTGGGTTTATTAGTTTTTTTGGTTTATAATATGAATAATCGATCAATGTCATCAATGATCAAATGTCACATTCTGACAAATATTGTCTCAATATGAAAATCACCCATGGCCAACCCTAGTCATAGCTGGTCCAATGTCACATTGTGACAACAATTGTCTCAATTTTTAAATCAATTCCCTTGGGTTCGCCAATTACTTTGGTTTATAATTTTTTGGGTAATGGTTGTCCCTTGGGTTCAGCAATTCCTTTGGTTTATAATATTAAACCCTTGGGTTTATTAGTTTTTTTGGTTTATAATATGAATAATAGATCAATGTCATGCATGATCAAATGTCACATTCTGACAAACATTGTATCAATATGAAAATCACCCATGGCCAACCATGGTCATACCTGGCCCAACGTCGCATTGTGACAATAATTGTCTCAATGTTTAAATCAATTCCCTTGGGTTCACCAATTCCTTTGAGTCTATATTTTTTGGGTAATGATTTTCGTTGGGTTCACCACTTGCTTTGGTTTATAATATTAAACCCTTGCGTTTATTAGCTTTTTTGGTTTATAATATCAATAATCGATCAATGTCATCCATGATCAAATGACACATTATGAGAAACATTGTCTCAATATGAAAATCACTCGCAGCCAATGTGTCATAGTTCGTTCAACGTCGCATTGTGACAACAATTGTCTCAATGTTTAAATCAATTCCCTTGGGTTCACCAATTCCTTTTGGTTTATAATTTGTTGGGTAATGGTTGTCCCTTGGGTTCTACCCAATTTCCTTTGGTTTACTGTATTAAACCACCTTGGGTTTATTAGTTTTGGTTTATAATATGAACTCTTCGATCAATGTCATCCATGATCAAATGTCACATTCGACAAACATTGTATCAATATGAAAATCACCCATGGCCAACCATGGTCATACTTGGCCCAACATCGCATTGTGACAATAATTGTCTCAATGTTTAAATCAATTCCCTTGGGTTCACCAATTCCTTTGGTTAAAATTTTTTGGGTAATGATTTTCTGTTGGGTTCACCACTTGCTTTGGTTTATAATATTAAACCCTTGGGTTTATTAGTTTTTTTAGTTTATAATGTGAATAATCGATCAATGTCATCCATAATCAAATGAAACATTATGAGAAACATTGTCTCAATATGAAAATCACCAATGGCCAACCATGGTCATAGTAGGTCCAACGTCGCATTGGGACAACCATTGTCTCAATGTCTAAATCAATTCCCTTGGGTTCACCAATTCCTTTTGGTTTATAATTTGTTGGGTAATGGTTGTCCCTTGGGTTCACCAATTCCTTTTGGTTTATAATATTAAACGCTTGGTTTTATTAGTTTTTTTTTTGGTTTATAATATGAATAATCGATCAATTTCATCCATGATCAAATGTCACATTCTGACAAACATTGTATCAATATGAAAATCACCCTTGGCCAACCATGGTCATACTTGGGCCAACGTCGCATTGCGACAACAATTGTCTCAATGTTTAAATAAATTCCATTGGGTTCACCAATTCCTCTGGTTTATAATTTTTTGGGTAATGATTTTCCCTTGGGTTCACCACTTGCTTTGGTTTATAATATTAAACTCTTGGGTTTATTAGTTTTTTTGGTTGATAATATGAATAATCGATCAATGCCATCCATGATCAAATGACACATTATGAGAAACATTGTCTCATTATGAAAATCACCCATGGCCAACCATGGTCATAGTTGGTCCGACATCGCATTGTGACAACCATTGTCTCAATGTTTAAATCAATTCCCTTGGGTTCACCAATTCCTTTTGGTTTATAATTTTTTGGGTAATGGTTGTCCCTTGGGTTCACCGATTCCTTTGGTTTATAATATTAAACCCTTGGGTTTATTAGTTTTTTTGGTTTATAATATGAATAATTGATCAATGTCATCGATGATCAAATGTCACATTCTGACAAACATTGTATCAATATGAAAATCACCCATTGTATCCCCCTATCGGAAGGAGCATCTTTTGTGATTAGGCTAATTTATCTTTTTGATCTGATGGTCTAGATTGAAAGATGCCGGTATATTCTGGTCATCGCCACTAAATCAATGGATGAAATTAAAAAAAGTAACTTCCTTGCATATCTAAATCACATGTTTAAACTACATACTTAAATTAATTTTTTACAAAACATGATTAAAAATTTATTGTGCCATTTGTTGACCGCCACCTATCAAAATTAACAAGTGATGGTTCATTAAGAAGTACACCTATTTGATTATTCAAATTCTCAAATAACAATCGATTCTCAAAAAAAAATGTGAGCACACCACCTATCAATTAGGATGGTGGGAAGATGAACCCGGGCCACATCCCGCTCCGAGGCCGAAAATTATGGGCCACGCGTAGGTTTTATCGCGTGGGAGAGCGAGCAGGTGAGCGGCTTGTTGATCAAGGCGAATGGAATTGAGCTGGCACAACGTTTCAGGTTCAACTTTCATTCATTTAGTATTATGGGCCACACGTAGGTTTTATCGAACTGGGTGAGAGCGGGCAGGTGCGGATGGAATTGAGCTGGCATAACGTTTCAGGTTCAACTTTCATTTTACGTAAATTTCATGCATTTGAGTAATCCGCCCAGCAAGCGAGTACATTTTGTTTATCTGAGTAGTAAAATCTTTGTCGAGTTCTATTTTAATGGAAAGAAATTTTTCATGGCGAATTCTGGGGTCACAAGACGGGGAGGCTACAGGCTTTCTCCATTGTTAAGATTGTGGCATGCTTTCTCACAATGATGATTACGACTTTCTTCTGGGCGATAGTAATGCTAATACTGGTTCCCTGGCCTTACGAGAGAATCAAGCAAGGAAATGCCTATGGCCACGTTATGGGTAGAATGCTGGTACGATTCTTTTCGCTTATTATGTTAAGGTTCTTCTCCAAACTTACTATTTGCTTTCATTCTTAAATTACTATTTTCCTATCCTTCCATCACCGTCTCCTGATACTCTTGAAAGTTTAAGTAATGAACAGATATAAATTTTTGTTATGCTGGGGCGGGCCTAGGCTGGTTCGAGACCACTCTCCATTTATCACTTTGGGATTATTGATTTGAGAAGGGAATCTTGAAATGAAACAAATATCTGTTCATGATTTGTACAAAAAGATGCAATTACAGGAATATTTTTTAATAATGTATGAACAAATTTTTGTCAAGATACAAGAACGGACGATTTCTATAGGTTATTTTTGGTTGGAAACTGTGAAGAAACGGCTCATTGTGAAAATGACTATGTATTGTGAATCGCAAGCTATGTGGTACCTCAGGTCATAGAGCTTGGAAAATACTCTGAAAATGTAATATCCCTCGCATAAGCCACCATAAAAACTCTCATAAAATGAGGGTTATTAAATAATTAAATATTATTAATTATTATATTGATATTAAATGAAGAATATTCTTGTAATTATTGATTATAAGAATATTGGAAGAATTATTTCTTAATTATTTTATTTATAATAATTTATATTCTTCCATGGAAATAAATTATATTTCCAAGTTGATATATTTTATGAGTTTTAGAAATAATGAGTAATAGATTTGGAAAAAGTATGGATAAGTGATATTTTTCTCATAAGGAAAAAGAAAATCTACCTTTAAAAATAAAAGCATGAGGGATTTATGGAATGCTTTTCTGATTTAGGAAAATCAGATTTATGGAGGCTTTATGGATTGCTTTTGTGATTTAGAAAAGCTGGAATGCTTTTATGATTTAGAAAATATGGAATTATTTTATGATTTAGAAAAAGCTGGAATACTTTTAGGATTTAGAAAAGCTTGAATGCTTTTATGAATTAGAAAAGATGGAATTATTTTATGATTTAGAAAAAAATTTGGAATACTTTTATGATTTATAAAATCTATTCCATTTTAATTAATTCTATTTTTTATTATAATCCCATGAGAGAAATAGAAGTGGAAAATGGGAGAATACATGGAGAATGGAGCCAAGGAAGAGGAAGAGAGTATTTCAAGAATGAATCAAGAGATGAGTAACCATATCCTTTGAAAATATCTTTGTTTGCATATGGACCATGATTATATAATGATTGAATTTATTTGCAATAAAAATTTCAGTGTATTAAAAGCTAGATCTACACGTATTTATGCATTATTTTGATAAAACCCCATTGGCATCTTGTTTAGAAGGCTGAGTAGTTCCAGATCTGGTATGGATCTGATGTTTCAGCCATATATCAGTTGTAGATCTGAATATTAACCTACATCAGCTGAAGCTCCTCATATAAAATGTTGTCAAGTCTTTCTGCAGCTTTTCCAATTGTTTCTGCTATTATTTTTGAAGGATTCTTGCTCTTGCTTCAAGTAAATCCAGTGCTTCTACAAAGGAACTTGATTATAGATCTGATTTCTTGAAGCCATACTATAACATGAGTCTAATGGCTGATTTCTAGTGTCTTCCAGCAGAAACTGCGCAATTTCTAAAGGACGGTTTCTCTATTTACCAACTCTCTCCTTTAGCTGATTTTCAGCTAGTGTTGATTGTGGGAGATCTGTTAAAACCTCTAAACTCATTTATTTTTGCTGAAACTTTTCTTGAGGTCTGACACAGCCTAAAATAAGGGAACCCATCCCTGTTCTACATTATTTTCACACTGGCTTGCTTATACAATGTCCTCCTTGAGCCTATTGCAGATTTTCCTGAGAGTGGAATTTAGCGCTTCTTCCTTGGTTGGTTTTTACTTCTCTTTTGGATCCATTGTTTAGATCTATATATCTAAGGTTCCTAAGAGCAGAAAACTCTAAGATGAGTGTGTCATTCCCACACTTGCTGTGTTCCACCATTCTTCTATAGACAGAGTCTGGAATGGGCCAGGAAGCCTCTGGATTTCACCCTTCCTTGTGAAGGTGATGCATCTAGTAAATGCCCTGCCAGTCTATCTCGGGTTTAGATCTATTGGTGTAATTCCATATTGCTGTGATTCCATAGTGGAATATCTTAAGATATTCCCTACTGAGCCTATATTTTCCCATTTGGAACATTGCATAATTGTATGCAAGGAAATAATTATTGTGTTAAAACTCTTCAAAATGAATAGAAGATAAAAATATATCTTTGTATGCATTATTGGATTAGATTCTTAGAGAGGAAAAAGAGTAATCACATGCTTTATTATGTAAGATTATTTAGAGAAACATATATGCTTGCATGCATGGGAAAAATATATTTTTGAGTATTAGATTTCTAGAGAAAAGGAAGATGCAATCACATAATATTTATTGTGTTAGCCTTCTTTTGGGAAAAATAATATTTATTTGTCCAACCTAAAGGGATTAGCTATGGTATTAGCTTTATCTTGGGAGAATATTATGCATAGTTATTGGTTATATCTTTTGGATGAGAGGGAAATGTCACTTTTCATGCATGAAATGATAAGTGGTATGCGTTTGACCCTTGGAAAAGAAATGTGTTTATTTTTCCATGAAATATTTATTTGGTTTCCTTTGGAAAGAAATATATGTTTTACATGCAGGAAGAACAAGATATGTTATTGCATGCACAAAACTATAACTTGTATGTTAACTTTGTTTGAAATAGAGTTGGCATTGTTATACATAGTAACCATTATCAATAGATCTTGGGTGGAAAATATGTTTTTGGAAAAGAACATGTATTCACATGCGTAAGTATAACATCTATTGCATTAATCCATATTGAAAAGAAAACATACAAGTAGGCAAAAAGAGAAATTGCTTGTTGGGATAGTTATCTTGAAAATATTGTTATGCATTTGCATGCACAATATTATTATATAGTATGTTAGCTTTCTTTTGGAAATAATAGGAAAGTGCATGCAAGATTTTATTAGAGTTTGGTGGAAAGAGGATGCTTGATATTGATTTATTTGTTACTAATGCATGTGAAATGATGTTAAATAAGGAAACTAATGTCAATGTGGTTATGTTTTATAAATGCATAAAAATATTTGTTGAAGTGTCACAAATAGAGATTGATTATTGGTTTATTAATATTTTATCTAATCATGATATCAAGTGTGCTGACGACAGAAATGGCAGGAAAGAAGGATGACTTGAGAAAAGGAAATTTCAAGTTTAACATTGTGGAAGATAAAGAGTTTTTAGTCCATGCAGGTTTATTAGTTCCAATTGCACAATGATCCCCTGAAGGAAACAGTCTGAATACAAAGACAGAGATTGATGATTCGTGGATAAATGGTATCATGATGAGTGTAATAACTTATAGCTAGTTATGTTTCGTTTAAGATTATTTTTATATGTAAATTTTATTACAATGGTCAAGGGATGGACTCCCTTATAACCATTGAGTGAGGGGTGACAACCCTCACGAGCGTTTAATAATAAAATTAAACGTTTGTTGGTTTTCACCCTACGGGGTTTCCAGGGTATATCGGTGTCTATTTATGTGATTGTTAATTGTGTCGTTTTGATGATGTTAATTTCTTTCATGATATGACGTTGATTTTATCAATTAGGTGATCTACTAATTGAATTAAAATGATCATGGGATCGATGCATAGTTATAGCAGGAAATTTAAGTTAATATGCTACAACAAGAACAATTAATGGTTGTGTAACTCACTATGATATTTGCTAAATATTTCTCTAAGTGATGATAATGGGTATTTAAATGGTTAATGCAGAAATATATAAAGAAATTTATAAGGTTACACATTCGTAAATGTTGAAAAAAAGTCCTAACTCCATGCATTTTTCCTGCGAGGTTATCAGGGTATGTTACAAATGGTATCAGAGCAAAAGGTTGCAACACTGGCGCCTTTTGGGAATCGTTATGCAAAAAGGAAGTAGAGGTATGATGCTAGTGGGCATCATCTCAGGTATGATTTTAATTAAACTTGTAGTATACTACAATTAACGTGAGATGCATGTTTCATGATTAATGACTGCATGAAAGAGTAGACATTTATAATGTTTCTTTAAAAGTTGTGCTCATGAAATTTTAATATGGATGTGGATAAAAGACAATAAAACTTCTATTGTACCTATGAACCATCTTGAGCACTCACTGTTTATATTGTAGATTAATTACCAACCTTTTCATGCATAATGTGAGAAAAATTATTATGGTGCATAAGAAAAAAAAATGGAAAAACATGGCTAAAGTTATCATGCACTACCTATAAATAATGAATACATGTATGGTTGGTGTGATAACTAAATAATATAGAAGTTGGGTTTGACCCTGAAGAGGACAATGGAATGCTGAAAACAAAATATATATATACTTGAACGAAACTCTTTAGTTGTTAAAAATAAGAAACGAGTGAAATAGAACTCACATAGTGAACTTAAATTCAATGAAAAAATCATAGTAGCATAATTGTGGGTTCTCTTTCTTCATTTAGAGTTGTAGAGGAAAGTTTGCATTCAATGTGTTCGACAAAAAGTGGTAATTGAGATCCACGGTTTTGTATTTTAAATAATTTCATCCGTGGAAGTTTTGGATGTGATTAATATTTAATATCAAGGGGTTTTCATACCTTGAGATCATGTAACCCCCATGGTGATTCCAAGAAAAAGTTATGTTTAGAAATGGATCCATAATTTGGTCAAATTTCTTGATTAGACGTTGTTGTAGGGATTGTTGGTTCTGTTATTAGCAGAAATTTTACCATTGATGATATTAATATGATTCATGATGTTCTAGAAATTCTAGTTTTACTATCTCTATGAGAGTATAAACATATTTATGGAAATTTATTTCATCTCTGCTAACTAGTCCCTCAATGGTAGTAGATTGTATGCTTGCCAACTATTTGGAAGAATGCCTTATCCACCATAGACTACATGCTTGCAAATTGTTGTTAAAATTCCTCAATGGATGTAGATTGCATGCTTGAAAATTGTTTGATGGAATTTCGAATTGGTTGTAGATTGCATGCTTGCATACTATTTGAAAAAAAGTCTAGAGTGATTGTAGATTTCATGATTGCAAATTATTTTCACAAAATTCCTCAATGGTTGTCGCTTATATTGTTGCAAGCTAATGGTAAGCGAAAAAAAATAAATAAATCACATTTTGTGTCCTAGTGTTCAATGGGACTGTTAGTTCTCTACAATATTGATGGCTGCTAAGGTGAGACCTTAAATAAAGTATCATGCTATGGTATGCAACATATGTTAATGTATTTTTTCTAAGCTACATGATTATTATTATTATGTGGAAATTTTGAATGTATACCACCTATATTACATGCGATGAATTGTTGTCAATGTGCTTTGACAAATTTTGGACCCCATGTTGTGGGTCAAGTATAGGTGCATGGTGTACATAAATGTTCCTTTGCCTTAATGATAATATGCAATGGAAAATTATGTAAATTACAGTGGATTTGTAGACATTGACTATTTTTAGACATTGAATTTTTATTGGATTCAATGGCTATGGAAGCTATGATGGGATTGATGTAATGAGGTAATATTTTATTTTATTGTTGAGTTAATGAATACTTTAGTTGGGGTATTCAGGAAATAACTCTATAGTTTTTGTAACACCCCCAAGTTCTATGCTTTTCAAATTAGACATTTGAACATAAATCCAAAGGGGAGTGGACCCCAATGGATAATTATTGTGTGGATGTGGTTAATTATTTATTTATGAAAAATAAATAAAATATTTTGTATGCACTATGACCAAATGAGAAATTGAGATCACATGCCTAATCCATGAGGTTATGGAAAAAGTAAAGACTTTCCCCAAAATATTTCAAAAATCCTTGAAAGAAGTTATTTCTAATTTAGATTTTTGAGGAAAAATCTAAATTCTCCAATGATGAGGAAAGTAGTTGGGAAGAGGTAAAAAGCTGGAAAAGCTGGAAAAGCAGAAAGCAGCTTTAAAGTCCCTAAATAAGGGAAGCCTAGGCAAACAGGAATAAAAGCATCCTGAAATTCTGGACGCAGAATTGGAAACAGGCTTTGGGGGAGAGCATAGCTTAAATAAGCTGCTCCAGAACAGATTGAGGTTAGTCTGTTCTTGGAGGATCTCAGCTCGGGGGTGAGTTCTAGAGATAGACAAACTCTAAGGTTGGGAGGACTGGTCATAGTATCGGTATGCATACATAAATTTGGAGATTTATCTATGAATTTTTATATAAGGTTATATGAATTGTTATGTTATGATTTCTTATGCAAAGTTTATATGAATCATTATGTTATGATTTATTATGCAATGTTTATATGAATCATTATGTTATGATTTCTTATGCAAATTTTAGATTGACTGTTTGTTCAGTACCTCATGCAATTGCAAATTAGAGCTATTAGCTGAAAATCCAGTAGGTTAATAGCAGGGACAAATGGCTGGATTCCGGGGATAAGTACCCTGTAGTAATAAAGTTAGAGATGATAGATTTCCTGAATGTAAAATCTAATAACAAATGTACAGGTGTAGCTTGCTGTCTTTTAAAATGAAAATGGAGCTGCTGTGTGTATAAACCGAAATTTTTAACAAAACGGTAAACAGGAACAACAAGTACAGTCCAAGGGAAGAGTTGTAATATGCACCAGAATTACAAGTATGCTGAATAATATTAACAATAACATAAGAGAATAGCCCTATTGTTATATGTGGTAAAAGTATGGGTAAAGGAAGATTGTAAACATATTTAAAATACTGGGAAAAGAGCGTCTATCCACTTTCAATATAAACTGTTGTAAAAGTAGTTGAAGCAAAGAAGGTTAACTGAATATAGATAGATGTATATGTAGATATCTATACATAGATGCTGAAATTTTATAATTATAGAGGTTAGAAAGTCTATAAAGCTTGCTAACTGAAAAAGTTAGAGAAAAGGGACATATTGATCCATTAGAGTTGGACAAAACTCTGAAAAACAGATCTGCGAAATACAAATGAGTATATGTTTATATACACATATAAATATCAGTCGACTGGGTTGACTGATAGGAATTGAGGTTAAGCCAAAATTTCTCATGGGAATATTTATAATACCAAGAGTGTCTATAATTACCAAAGAGAAATTAAAGACTTGATAAAAGTATGAATGTGAAATTGATTATTGAAAAAAATTAGGTGCATAAAAGTAGAGTATATCCGAGTTAATGTTATGCGGATAAGAAGCTGGGGATGGGAGACGTGACAGTTTTAGAAGACTTCTTGCCAGCTTATGGAAAGCTATTGGTGGTTAATTTCAACATGGACCTTCCCTAAAAGTCTCCTAAAAATCCCTAGGAGAAAATAATAAAGAGGAAATATTAACATAATGGTTGGAGATAAATACCATGAGTTTGAATTGGATTGAAATTATTGTGGGAGAGAAAGACAATAATTTGCAAAAACACTAGTGGGAGAGAAAGACTAGTGTAACTCCTAAATAAAATGCAATGTGCACTTGATAGAGTTTTCTTATCATTTTGATGATTAAAGGGCTAAGTGCTCCCCGAGTTTTTATGAAAGTATTAGGATTTAGGTATTATTTTACATTTCCTAAATAATTGGAAATGAAAATTAAAGGTTAATGTTCCAACAAGAGAAGAACATCGAGGACGATGTTCTCTTTAAGGGGGGGAGTTTGTAATATCCCTCGCATAAGCCACCATAAAAAACTCTCATAAAATGAGGGTTATTAAATAATTAAATATTATTAATTATTATATTGATATTAAATGAAGAATATTCTTGTAATTGTTGATTATAAGAATATTGGAAGAATTATTTCTTAATTATTTTATTTATAATAATTTATATTCTTCCATGGAAATGAATTATATTTCCAAGTTGGTATATTTTATGATTTTTAGAAATAATGAGTAATAGATTTGGAAAAAGTATGGATAAGTGATATTTTTCTCATAAGGAAAAAGAAAATCTACCTTTAAAAATAAAAGCATGAGGGATTTATGGAATGCTTTTCTGATTTAGGAAAAATCAGATTTATGGAGGCTTTATGGATTGCTTTTGTGATTTAGAAAAGCTAGAATGCTTTTATGATTTAGAAAATATGGAATTATTTTATGATTTAGAAAAAGCTGGAATACTTTTAGGATTTAGAAAAGCTTGAATGCTTTTATGAATTAGAAAAGATGGAATTATTTTATGATTTAGAAAAAGTTGGAATACTTTTATGATTTATAAAATCTATTCCATTTTAATTAATTCTATTTTTTTATTATAATCCCATGAGAGAAATAGAAGAGGAAAATGGGAGAATACATGGAGAATGGAGCCAAGGAAGAGGAAGAGAGTATTTCAAGCATGCATCAAGAGATGAGTAACCATATCCTTTGAAAATATATTTGTTTGCATATGGACCATGATTATATAATGATTGAATTTATTTGCAATAAAAATTTCAGTGTATTAAAAGCTAGATCTACACTTATTTATGCATTATTTTGATAAAACCCCAGCGGGATCTTGTTTAGAAGGCTGAGTAGTTCCAGATCTGGTATGGATCTGATGTTTCAGCCATATATCAGTTGTAGATCTGAATATTAACCTACATCAGCTGAAGCTCCTCATATAAAATGTTTTCAAGTCTTTCTACAGCTTTTCCAATTGTTTCTGCTATTATTTTTGAAGGATTCTTGCTCTTGCTTCAAGTAAATCCAATACTTCTACAAAGGAACTTGATTATAGATCTGATTTCTTGATGCCATACTATAACATGAGTCTAATGGCTGATTTCTAGTGTCTTCCAGCAGAAACTGCGAAATTTCTAAAGGACGGTTTCTCTATTTACCAACTCTCTCCTTTAGCTGATTTTCAGCTAGTGTTGATTGTGGGAGATCTGTTAAAACCTCTAAACTCATTTATTTTTGCTGAAACTTTGCTTGAGGTCTGACACAGCCTAAAATAAGGGAACCCAACCCTGTTCTACATTATTTTCACACTAGCTTGCTTATACAATGTCCTCCTTGAGCCTATTGCAGATTTTCCTGAGAGTGGAATTTAGCGCTTCTTCCTTGGTTGGTTTTTACTTCTCTTTTGGATCCATTGTTTAGATCTATAGATCTAAGGTTCCTAAGAGCAGAAAACTCTAAGATGAGTGTGTCATTCCCACACTTGCCGTGTTCCACCATTCTTCTATAGACAGAGTCTGGAATGGGCCAGGAAGCCTCTGGATTTCACCCTTCCTTGTGAAGGTGATGCATCTAGTAAATGCCCTGCCAGTCTATCTCTGGTTTAGATCTATTGGTGTAATTCCATATTGCTATGATTCCATAGTGGAATATCTTAAGATACTCCCTACTGAGCCTATATTTTCCCATTTGGAACATTGCATAATTGTATGCAAGGAAATAATTATTGTGTTAAAACTCTTCAAAATGAATAGAAGATAAAAATATATCCTTGTATGAATTATTGGATTAGATTCTTAGAGAGGAAAAAGAGTAATCACATGCTTTATTATGTAAGATTATTTAGAGAAACATATATGCTTGCATGCATGGGAAAAATATATTTTTGAGTATTAGATTTCTAGAGAAAAGGAAGATGCAATCACATAATATTTATTGTGTTAGCCTTCTTTTGGGAAAAATAATATGTATTTGTCCAACCTAAAGGGATTATCTATGGTATTAGCTTTATCTTGGGAGAATATTATGCATAGTTATTGGTTATATCTTTTGGATGAGAGGGAAATGTCACTTTGCATGCATGAAACGATAAGTGGTATGCGTTTGACCCTTGGAAAAGAAATGTGTTTATTTTTCCATGAAATATTTATTTGGTTTCTTTTGGAAAGAAATATATGTTTTACATGCAGGAAGAACAAGATATGTTATTGCATGCATAAAACTATAACTTGTATGTTAAATTTGGTTAAAATAGAGTTGGCATTGTTATACATAGTAACCATTATGAATAGATCTTGGGTGGAAAATATGTTTTTGGAAAAGAACATGTATTCACATGCGTAAGTATAACATCTATTGCATTAATCCATATTGAAAAGAAAACATACGAGTAGGCGAAAAGAGAAATTTCTTGTTGGGATAGTTATCTTGAAAATATTGTTATGCATTTGCATGCACAATATTATTATATAGTATGTTAGCTTTCTTTTGGAAATAATATGAAAGTGCATGCAAGATTTTGTTAGTGTTTGGTGGAAAGAGGATGCTTGATATTGATTTATTTGTTACTAATTCATGTGAAATGATGTTAAATAAGGAAACTAATGTCAATGTGGTTATGTTTTATACATGCATACAAATATTTGTTGAAGTGTCACAAATAGAGATTGATTATTGGTTTATTAATATTTTATCTAATCATGATATCAAGTGTGCTGACGACAGAAATGGCGGGAAAGAAGGATGACTTGAGAAAAGGAAATTTCAAGTTTAACATTGTGGAAGATAAAGAGTTTTTAGTCCATGCAGGTTTAGTAATTCGAATTGCACAATGATCCCCTGAAGGAAACAGTCTGAATACAAAGACAGAGATTGATGATTCGTGGGTAAATGGTATCATGATGATTGTAATAACTTATAGCTAGTTATGTTTCGTTTAAGATTATTTTTATATGTAAATTTTATTACAATGGTCAAGGGATGGACTCCCTTATAACCATTGAGTGAGGGGTGACAACCCTCACGAGCGTTTAATAATAAAATAAACGTTTGCTGGTTTTCACCCTACGAGGTTTCCAGGGTATATCGGTGTCTATTTATGTGATTGTTAATTGTGTCGTTTTGATGATGTTAATTTCTTTCATGATATGACGTTGATATTATCAATTAGGTGATCTACTAATTGAATTAAAATGATCATGGGATCGACGCATAGTTATAGCAGGAAATTTAAGTTAATATGCTACAACAAGAACAATTAATGGTTGTGTAACTCACTATGATTTTTGCTAAATATTTCTCTAAGTGATGATAATGGTTATTTAAATGGTTAATGCAGAAATATATAAAGAAATTTATAAGGTTAAACATTCGTAAATGTTGAAAAAAAGTCCTAACTCCATGCATTTTTCCTGCGAGGTTATCGGGGTATGTTACAGAAAATGACTATGTATTGTGTCTCGCAAGCTATTTGGTACCTCAGGTCATAGAGCTTAGATCATACTGTCAAGAATTGAGGTAGACAAGTATAAAATAGAGGTTGTTATGACAAGTGATAACTATCATCAAATATGGATTTCTGATAAAAACAAGTACAAACTTGAAGAGATCGAAGATAAGGGGGCAATTAAAAGAGCTCAAAGAATGTACTTGCAGTATAATGGTCGTATAGTTGGGTGAACAAAGGAGTTACGAACCCTGAATATCTATGTAGATTCATACAAGCATACTTGAGGCGGAATATTATGGATATATTGAAGACACAGAGACATTATTGCATAAATTCTTCCTGCCCTGCGCTAAAAGAAGGTTATTCGTTGGATGTCTATATGGTTATCATATGCCATGTATTACTACATCTTAGAAAGTTACATATAAATTAAATTTTTTGTTGTGTTGGCGTTAATAAATCAAAGCTCTACATCATAGCAACGTTCACATATATTGTGCAGTGGTTATATTAATACATTGCAGCGTTATCAGGTATGGGCAAGTTCTATTCATTCGCTGGCACGACATTACTATTATATCATTATTTGGCACAATATCTGGCAGCATTATTTTATAGACAGTTCTCTTGTGTCATGGCATCCTGCAACATTCATTGATACATTGGAGAGCATTAAAAATGTAGATCTCATTATCAAGCTTTGGGGAGCATTAAAATAATTATCATTTGGAGCCAGTGAAATAGAAGTGACGTTAATATGAGAGGGAATGATACACAGAGAGGCCGACTCATAGCGCATACTCGAAAGGGAATAAGCCATGGGGCAGAGGCAGCATATATTGCACGGTTGGATTAGCGTCTAATTGGAGTGGTGTTGATATATATTTGCAGCATCTTTTATTGATTATAGCGGCATTTAATAATACACCTTGATATTATATGAACCGGTATTATATTGACGTTAGTTGAATTAGTATTATATTGCGATATGTATTAATGGTGCTCCTTAATAGAGTTAAATAACACTTTAGGCTTCAATATTTATATATTGTACGTGAGATCACTTCCAGTTTAGCACTTGTTTAACAAAAAGTAAGATGTCTCTTGAATTCAAATATGATCTATGAACCATGATGTTTTTATTGTGTTTTCCCAACAAATAAAAAACAAAACGACATCCTCCTCTTACCTTAGGATCTGAGTCTATCATGGAAATGTCGCACACTCTATTGATGATAGAACAGGATCCTAGTGAGACGCATGCAAGCAATGTATTTTCAACAAAGTTGGTGGTTGTTTGTAATACAACTACGCTTCTTATTGTTGCATCAGGTAACCAGGCACTCATTGCCACATTCGATTTAAGAAACCAAACAGTTTTTCCACAGTGTGCTTGTTAATACAATGTAGAGAGCAGCGTATGCAGTGTGATGGAGAGTAGTATCTAATATGGAAGTGTTTTACGTGATGGAGAGTAGTATCCTAATATGGAAGTGTTTTCAAATATATGGTAGAACTTTTCAAATAAATTTCCCAGCATTAATTATCTTATTTTGACAATCCATTGCATTCATTGTGGTTGAACTTCCAAACATTCATGGTAAATGCAGCATATGGATACATAACATATTATAACCATATTATACGCAGCATATGGATAAACGCATCATATGGATAAACAAAACATATGGTGAACGCAGCATATTATATGGATATGGTAAACGCGGCATATGGATATGGATACGTAACATATGGAGCAGCACAAATAAGCATTGGAATATTGGAACAAAACGTTGGAACAAAAAAATTAGAACAAAGCTTTGATGGTAGTTTTGATAAATATTATTAATATATATTATTAATAAATATTATAATATTATTAATATATCAATCGATATTATTAATATATATAAAATATTTTTTTGATTTTAATCATAATTAATATATTGATAAATATTCTTATTAATATATAATATATATATTTCAAGTTAATATAATAAAATTATTATATATAATATCATGAATTAAGTATTTTAATACTTATCATGAATTGAATACAAAAACCAAGGTTGATTGTGTTTTTTTAGTTTTGTTTTCTTAAAATAATACTTTATTATTATAAAAATTAACTCATTTTAAATAACTATGTATTTAAAAAAGTATAGATTGGAACAAATCACACTAACCTGAACGTACTATATGATTTGAAAACCATAAAATATAGTTTTACATTTGAAAGTCATTCAAATAAATTATAAATATAAATTCAATAAATATTTTTTTATATTAGATTTCATTTAGAAATATTAATTTTATTATTGATTTTTTTATATAATAATTTGGCGTCTTTTTTATTTTTAACATACAAAATTTAAACGAATTCTATTTCGTTTAATTTAGGATAAATTTTAATAAACACTAATCATTATTATTAATTATCATTATTAATTTTTTTATAATAAAAAAAAAATGAAATTAATAATATAAATAAAACTTAGAGTTCACTTTAAAAAATTAAGTTTTTTATATCATATGTTTTAAATCTTAATTTAGGAAAATAAAATATTAAAAAGGTTTAAAAATATAAATTTGGTAGTATAAGTAATACAATCTTTATTATTATTTTATTAAAAGTGTACGAGATGTGTAATTTCTTTTATGCTTACTCTAGCTTTGACACATCTTTCTTAAAATAAAAATAAAATGTTCATTAAATTAAGAAATAGTGTCAACTATAATGAGAACAAAAAAAATTACATATGTTTGGTTCATTTTAATTAAAAACGTTATTGGACCAATAGATGCATTAGAAAACCCTATATGATAGAGATATCTAATTCCTTTTGTGCTCAATCAATAACATATTTTGATGGAAGAAAAGAAAAAAAACTTATATTTCTCATTTAATATATATATATATATTATTCTTAAATGTTTCATTCCCTAAACAAAACAAATAATTTAAATCAATTCCCTTGGGTTCACAAATTCCTTTGGTTTACAATATTAAACCCTTGGGTTTATTAGTTATTTTGGTTTATAATATGAATAATCGATCAATGTCATCCATGATCAAATGTCACATTCTGACAAATATTGTCTCAATATGAAAATCACCTATGGCCAACCATGGTCATAGTTGGTCCAACGTTGCAATGTGACAACAATTGTCTCAATGTTTAAATAAATTCCCTTGGGTTCACCAATTCCTTTGGTTTATAATATTAAACCCTTCGGTTTATTAGTTCTTTTGGTTTATAATATGAATAATCGATCGATGTCATCCATAATCAAATGTCACATTCTGACAAATAGTGTCTCAATATGAAAATCACCCACGGCCAACCATGGTCATAGTTGGTCCAACGTCGCATTGTGACAACAATTGTCTCAATGTTTAAATCAATTCCCTTGGGTTCACCAATTCCTTTGGTTTATAATTTGTTGGGTAATGGATTTCCCTTGGGTTCACCAATTCCTTTGGTTTATAATATTAAACCCTTGGTTTTATTAGTTCTTTTGGTTTATAATATGAATAAGCGGTCAACGTCACCCATAATCAAATGTCACATTTTGACAAATATTGTCTCAATATGAGAATCACCCACGGCCAACCATGGTCATAGTTGGTCCAACGTCGCATTATGACAACAATTGTCTTAATGTTTAAATCAATTCCCTTGGGTTCACCAATTCCTTTTCTTTTGGTTTATAATATGAATAATTGATCAATGTCATCCATGATCAAATGTCACATTGTGACAAATATTGTCTCAATATGAAAATCACCCATGGCCAACCATGGTCATAGTTGGTCCAACGTCCCATTGTGACAACAATTGTCTCAATGTTTAAATCAATTCCCTTGGGTTCACTAAGTCCTTTGGTTTATAATTTTTTGGGTAATGGATTTCCCTTGGGTTCACCAATTCCTTTGGTTTATAATATTAAACCCTTCGGTTTATTAGTTCTTTTGGTTTATAATATGAATAGTCGATCGATGTCATCCATAATAAAATGTCACATTCTGACACATATTGTCTCAATATGAAAATCACCCACAGCCAACCATGGTCATAGTTGGTCCAACGTCGCATTGTGACAACAATTGTCTCAATGTTTAAGTCATTTCCATTGGGTTCACCAATTCCTTTGGTTTATAATACTAAACCCTTGGGTTTATTAGTTCTTTTGGTTTATAATATGAATAATCGATCAACGTCATCCATAATCAAATTTCACATTCTGACAAATATTGTCTAAATATGAAAATCACCCATGGCCAACCATAATCATAGTTGGTCCAACGTTGCGTTATGACAAAAATTGTCTTAATGTTTAAATCAATTCCCTTGGGTTCACCAATTCCTTTGGTTTATAATTTTTTGGGTAATAGATTTCCCTTGGGTTCACCAATTCCTTTGGTTTATAATATTAAACCCTTCGGTTTATTAGTTCCTTTGGTTTATAATATGAATAATTGATCAATGTCATCCACGATCAAATGTCACATTATGAAAAATATTGTCTCAATATGAAAATCACCCATGGCCAACCATGGTCACAGTTGGTCTAACGTCACATTGTGACAACAATTTTCTCAATGTTTAAATCAATTCCCTTGGGTTCACCAATTCCTTTGGTTTATAATATTAAACCCTTGGGTTTATTTGGGTTCACCAGTTGCTTTTGTTTATAATATTAAACCCCATCCATGATCAAATGTCACATTCTGACAAACATTGTATCAATATGAAAATCACCCATGGCTAGCCATGGTCATACTTGGTCCAACCTCGCATTGTGACAACAATTGTCTCAATGTTTAAATCAATTCCCTTGGGTTCACCAATTCCATTGATTTATAATTTTTTGGGTAATGATTTTGCCTTGGGTTCACCAATTCCTTTGGTTTATAATATTAAACCCTTGGGTTTATTAGTTTTTTTGGTTTATAATATGAATAATCAATCAATGTCATCCATGATCAAATGACACATTCTGACAAACATTGTCTCAATATGAAAATCACCCATGGCCAACCATGGTCATAGTTGGTCCAATGTGGCATTGTGACAACAATTGTCTCAATGTTTAAATCAATTCCCTTGGGTTCACCAATTCCTTTTGGTTTATAATTTGTTGGGTAATGGTTGTCCCTTGGGTTCACCATTTCCTTTAGTTTATAATATTAAACCCTTTGGTTTATTAGTTCTTTTCGTTTATAATATGAATACTCGATCAATGTCATCCATGATCAAATGTCACATTCTGACAAATATTGTCTCAATATGAAACTCACCCATGGCCAACCCTGGTCATAGTTGGTCCAATGCCGCATTGTGACAACAATTGTCTCAATGTTTAAATCAATTCCCTTGGGTTCGCCAATTACTTTGGTTTATAATTTTTTGGGTAATGGTTGTCCCTTGGGTTCACCAATTCCTTTGTTTTATAATATTAAACCCTTGGGTTTATTATTTTTTTTGGTTTATAATATAAATAATCGATCAATGTCATCCATGATCAAATGTCACATTTTGACAAACTTGTATCAATATGAAAATCACCCATGGCCAACCATGATCATATTTGGCCCAACGTCGCATTGTGACATTATGATACAAAATATACAAAAGAAAAAAATATATACACATTATACATGCAAAATATTTCAACATTATATTATGTTACAAAACAATTATTTCATCTAATTAACATAAGCACACCATGATATCACATGAAGAAACAAAAATTACTTTCATTTAAAAATATATAAAAAATACCCCATACAAAAACACATACATCTATACATAAATGTCAACATCATATCATCTAAAAAATATACCATGAAAAACAATTATTTATACATTTATGAAATTTTAAAGAAACGTAATTGGAGTATTTTTTATATTTAAGTGAGCAAATACATTTATTTAAGATATTTTAAATAAATAAAACAATTCAATTCAATGTATTTTATATATTTTAAATAAATAAAACAACTATATTTTTGAATAAATTTAATTTGACTGCAATTCTCACTAAATTTAATTTCCATTCAACACATGACCAAATGAATTTACATATATAAATAATCATTGCATTAATTTCACATAAAGAAATCTCATTTTCTATTCGGAAATGTTTCAGATATTTTAAATAAATATAAATAAAACAATTATATTCTTGAGTAAATTTAATTTGATTATAGTAAATTTTAATGTAAAAAAACTGTTTCACTTAAAAGAAAAAAAAGGAAAAGAAAAATAACGGTTTCACTTATACAGACAGAGAGAGAAAGGCTTTCTTGTTTTTTTTCTTAATGTTATAAAATAGAATAAAGGGTTATGGGATTCATGACCAAGAACCGGATAAAAGGATAAAGAAAAAAAAAACTGCAGAGAAGAAAGATAAAAAATGAAAAACTGCAAAGAAGAATACAGATTTGGATTATGGACTATGACTTAGATCTAGAAGGTGCTGGAGGAAGAGAGATAAAAGCACTATGACTTAGATCTCGCAAGTGCTCAAGGAAGAGAGATAGTAAAAATAAAGATGACCTCGGATAGATCAAAAAGAGAGTGATGGATTCGTGATAAATGGATTCGTGATAAAGAGTAAAACATAAAGATCTAAAACATTATATCTTAAGGTATACCGAAGGATGAATAAGATACGTTGGAGAATTTTACTCAACAAAACCAAATAATAAAACATGAATATAAAATAAAAATAACTAATATCACGATATATTAGAGAATTTGATACATTCGAGAATTTTACACTAATCTCTGAAAACAAAACCAAATAATAAAACATGAATATAAAATAAAAATAACAAATATCACTGTTACGTATAGGTTAAGTGTTTCAACAAAGTCTTTCAACAAATATTTTTAACTTTTAAAAATATAAAATAAAATCATGGAAAAGTAGGTGTACGCCAAGAAAGATAAACTTGAAACACTGGGATCAGATTTTCATTTTTCAAGATAAGACTTAGATTGCCATTTTTAAGGTTCAAGTAAATGATAAGTGAAATGTGCTCTCAGACTTGGAAATTTAATTTAAAAATATTAAGTGAAATGGAAACTTAATATAAAAATATTAAATAAAATGTACGTACAAACTTGGAAAATAAAAATTTTGAAACTGTAGCAATAAAAATATTGGAACTGTAACAATAATAATAATAATAATAATAATACAAAATAGAGAAGAATAAATCAAATAAATACAAGAAACACATACCTAAGAATAAATCAAATAAATACAAGATACACATACCTGTCACGGCTAGCTGCAACAAATACTCTCTGGTTCCCTCTTCCTCTCCATTGATGACATTGTGCATGCATCCCTTCCTTCTCGTTGATCTTCTTGATGACACATTCGTCCATGCAGCATCTCTTAAAAAAAAAAGACCCACTAGATAAAACACTTCCAGTCAGATAAAATATCACACTGCAAATTCTAATTAAATTCTATATTTGAATCAAGGAAATTACACAGATTTATACAAGCAATAGTCTCAAGATAGAAATTATATCTTGGACGTATAGTAATGTGGTTGAGAGATTCTCTCAACCACACACTAAACTAGGAGAAACTATATTCTAACTACTTCCTATTATGTAGGAACAAACTCAAATGGATAATTACAACCATAAACAAGTAGGAATTAATTATTTCTAATTAATCACAGTTACACAACTAAATAAAACACTTCCATCAAACATAACATTGTTATACAGTTAAACACTTCCAATGAGCATACAACAAAAAAAATACAGATGATAGAAGAAGAGAATGAACGAGGATGAACTTGGAACTATTCGTTCAGAGGCACCGCACCACAACCTAAACCATAAAAATTCCCTCAAAAAAAAGCTTGATATTATTGACCATTAAAAGGAGCGGATCACAACCCAAAAAAAATCCTGACATGCTTTTCATCAAATTCTTTTGATTAACCGTTCAAAGGAGCGGATCACAACCTTGACAGTTGTGCGTTTCCCATCCCCATCGACCTTTGTCGTCTGTCGAGAGACTATGGGTAAGCGAAAGGGCACTTACCTTGGTAGTCTGTCCAGAACAGAGCCTATGGCAAAGCGAAAGGGCACGTAAGTGTAATTGCGACTCTCAGTTTGAAAATTTGTAGAGAATTTCAGATCTAAAAAAAAAAAATTGTAGAGAATTCCAGATGATATAATAATTATGATAAAAGTTTGTTAAAATAAAATTTGATTGAAAATTCAAATATCTGTTTTGAATTTTTTTATTTTTAATATAAAGTAACAGTTTAAGAAAATCAAAATTATTATCAGTAATTTGAAATTACATTTTAATAAGAGTGTATAGAAAACATTTCAAGTGAAAGGGATTTTTTTATTTTTCAACTTATTCAAAATCACATAAATTATTTTATCTGGTTTTTTAAAATAAATTAACTCCATAATACATAAAAAAATAATAATACATAAAGCATATTAGCTATCAATTTAATGTTGCATATAATAGGATCAAAATAAGATGATACTATAAGATTATAAATTTTAAATTCAATTTATAATTTTGTCTATAAAATTTTTATTCTTATAAATTGTTTTTCCAATATGTTAATCAAAGTTTGATTTTTACTAACTATTTTTCAATATTAATTTAAATTTATTTGAAAATAAATATAGATATTAATTTAAATTTTTAAATTTTTTTTTAATATATTATTATTTAAATAATATATAAATTTTAATTTTATATTTTTATTATTTGGTTTTTTTTAATTTTAAAATAAATTAAAAAAATGCTTTGATGATGATGATGATGATGATGTTTAATGTTGGTCTATCAGACCTAAAGAAAAGAGTTATTTAGTTTGATTTTAAGAATTTATTCTAGCTCTAAAGTGGTTGTACAGGGGGCACTTTAAGAGGAAGTGATTTTGATCATTCTCACAAAGATGGTAGATCATTTTCATCCATAGTGTTTTAGGAACTGTCCAACTACCTGTTTCACTATGGAGCTCATGAGAGTTTGTTCTAATCTTGGCTATATTATTTTTGAGTTAGTTGAAACAAAGAGATACTTTTGATCTTCTAAGGTGGGGTTGATGACCTCCTTATAATATCTTAATTTTATTTTAGCTTCCAAAAATGTTACTATTTTATATAAAGACTTATTTTTTAGTATAGAATTCTAAATAATTTTAGAGAATAAAAAATATGTTACTATTTTATATAAACAATTGTTTTGTAGTATGGCATGCTAAATAATTTTAGAGAATATCAACTATTATACTTTTTCTTACCTAGTGACTCACAAAAATTGTAATATCTCTCATAGATTCTTATGGTCCACATTATGGAAGGAAACAAGCAAATCCATTAGAAATCTATTTACCGAGTTATTGATTTGTGAGTTTTTGGGTGTTTGTCCATGTATTTGTAGAAACTTATATGAAAAGGCCTACCCTAAAGTTTGTGAGTTTTTGGGTGTTTGTCCATCTATTTTCATAAACTTATATGACAAGGCCTACCCTAAAGTTTATATTGCAACAAAAAAATGTATTTGCACACTTTTCTATCCCTGATTGTTCAACTAACCTACAATAAATTCCATTTCTAGACCAAAAAAAAAAATTGCCTTACAATCTTTTGTGACAACAAGTAGATTGGTAAATCAGCCAACCATTGGAATTTTGTGGTCACATAACTTAACCCATCAATTAATTCCCACCATAATTCAAGCAATCCTTTGCATAAAAAATATACAAGAATAAAATGTAAATAAATATACTTACTAGGAGTTACTTCTCACCATTATTTATGTGTAGGTAAAATTGTAAATGTGTAGACATCTCAATTTATTAGTTTATTGCATATCAAGACTATACAAATTTGATTTTCATATTAAACATTATTAACTTAGCATTGACTAGTGCAAGTTATAATGTTTTATGCTATTTTTTCTAAACCATAATTTCTAACTTGCACTAAGGTGCATTGCAGCAAGTGTTTTAAATGAATTGTTAATTTTACATTCAATACATTTACATATAAACAAAAGTTTAGCCATAATCAAAATTTAACCTCTTCCTCTTTGGTGTTCCCTTTCCCTGTTTCACAGGTATGCTAGTATTACAAGTTAACCTAAGAAGCAGTTATTGTTATATTTCTCTATTTCTATCTTAAGGCATTCAATATAATTGATCATCTTCATTACTAGTAGAATTACTCTTTTAAGTTTTACTTTGTTTTTATTGAAAATCACAAGTTTTTCAGTATGATGTTATATTTTACCCATTTTTAAATTAGTTATGTTACCTATTTTCAGTACTAATTTAATGTGTAGTCTAATAAATAGATCAAAATGATTTTTTCACATTGTTGTTGGTTAACTTTAACTAAAATCCGGTAAAGATTATTAAAAGCGTGTGTTTAAGTTATTTAATACGTAGAATTCTAGTGTCCGAGGGTTTGAATCAATTTATATATTAAAAAATATATTTTAAACAAAAAAGAAAAAAAATCAT
Organism: Pinus albicaulis; assembly: GCA_034641835.2. Taxonomy (NCBI): domain Eukaryota; kingdom Viridiplantae; phylum Streptophyta; class Pinopsida; order Pinales; family Pinaceae; genus Pinus; species Pinus albicaulis. The sequence goes on from CM076582.1 coordinate 1,058,741,311, forward strand.
AATCTTGTTTGAAAATGAATCCCCAAACTCTAGTGAAATTTTTCATTTCACCTGTAAGTTAAACTCTACTCCAATTTAATATGATTTGCCACTCAAGTTAAAGATAAGGAAAAAATTAATTTATAAATTTACATTGGAAATATATTCATTTTACTTCTTATATTGCTAATTTATATGTTTATAAAGTTTTTTGTTTAAATAGTTTGTGTGGTTTTAAATAAGTTTCTACTATTTTCTTCTAATTTTAGATATATTTTGTCTATGCCTATTTGGTTTTTTGATAAAATATCTAATGACTAACATTTTATCAAAAAAATGATCCTAGAGGTTGAGAAAATTCATAGTTAAAAGAATGTATTCCTTAGAAGAAACTAATTTCCAAACTTTCGTCTTTGTATTTTCCAAAAAACTATATTTTTTTCTAGAGCATTATCCCATTTCGAATATGACTCCTACAGATCATGTGTTTGGAATATACAAATATATTTTCATGTACACATGTCCATAACTTCTCTCTTTTATGACCTCACTCTACATTTTATTCCTCCTTCTATGGAAAATATGTAAAAACTATGCTTTTCCACAACTCTAATCTATAGAATACTTTCAATGTAATTGGAAACCCCAACTTATTGAAATTTTAGTAGGGTATTAGCTTATAAATTTTGACATAACATCTATAACTCATTTCATTTTTTATTTGTCATATTTCATATAATGAAATAATTGGCTTAAGGAAACATAATTGTAGTATATGACCAAAGTCATATGTAGACATGGTTTAAACAATAAAAACAAATTCTCAATTCTATTTTTAGCATCTCTAGTTAAAAAATATATAGAAATATCTTAGATTGCATTGCTAGGCATTAGACACTAAATACAAAAGCACACAATTTAATAAGAAGAGTTTAGTTTATGCGAAAATACACTTCTATATGGCTCCTTCTTAATGTTTAGCCCAAGAAAACAAAATGTTGAAATCTCAAATTTTGGGATTTCGTAAACATACTTAATAACTATCCATTCTTGATCACCGTGTTAGGCATTTTCTATTATTTCTAGCTCTCCTATGAGGGTTTCGTTGTCATGTGCATTAAGGAAAACTTGACGGTGAATCACCTAGTTGTTGCTTATGGTGACAAATTGAGTTTTCATGTATTTCATTAAGGACTCTAAATCATCTACTTGTTTCTTATGATGATAAAATCACTTCATCTATGTTTGAGGCTATTATCATGGAACTTCCACCACTTGTCAAGTGTGTGCCCATTTAAAATTCAAATTTTAAGGCTTTTTTTAGGCTGGACATAATGCATTTTCTATTATTTGTAGCTCTCCTATTTGGGTTCCGTTGTCATGTGCATTAAGGAAAACTTGACAGTCAATCACCTAGTTGTTGTTTATGGTGACAAAATTGAGTTTTCATGTATTTCATTAAGGACTCTAAATCATCTAGTTGTTTCTTATGATGACAAAATCACTTCATCTATGTTTGAGGCTATTATCATGGAACTTCCACCACTTGTCAAGTGTGTGCCCATTTAAAATTCAAATTCCAATGCTCTTTTTAGGCCAGACATAATGTCGTGGCAACACTAATATGTTACTTACTTGGGTTCTAGTGATTTGTTAATGGGGTTGATATAAATATTAGCATAGATAAATTTTAGTCCAATATTTATTAAGCATTGAAAGGGATTAAAATAAAATAGAAAATAATTGATTTGTGGAGAACATATATAGGTTAAAATAGATCTATATTGGTTTATTCTTTTATTAGATATTTCTAGTATTAGTATGGTGAGTTATTGTTTCAATTTGATTTTACATTTGTATGAATTCTTTATTTTTTCAATTTAATTAATTAGCATAAAGACTGCTCCCATAGCATGCCCACATGCATATGTCTCCACTTCGAAGGGATACCTTAATTTTAGTAATTCGAGAACCAATGTTTGACTGATCTTCTTGTTTAACACTGCAAAGAATCTACACTGACCTTGTCCCCAATAGAAACTCTTGCCACTTGAAATTATGGTATGGAGTGGTATTGTTACTACTGAAAACAATTCTATGAATTTCTTGAAGTACTATTTCGTGTCAAAAAAACTCCTAACCTCAAAAAGATTTAGTAAGCCTTACTGGCCACTTTTTAATGACCTCTATCTTGGAAGGATCTATCTTCAACTCTCCTCCACCTATCACATATCCCAAATATACCAAAGTATAGTGTGAAAAATCACACTTTTTGAGGTGTGCCAACAATTAGTGCTTCTTTAAATTCTTTAGCACCTACATCATATGTGAGATGTGCTACTATTAAGTAGAAATGTATACTAGTAAATCCTGTGAATAAACAATACAAAATTGAACTTATAAAATTGCACAATATATCATTCATTAACTTCATGAATGTAGTTGGTTCATCGCATAGGCCAAATATCATAACTAACCACTCATACAAACCTTGTCTAGTTTTGAAGGCAGTCTTTTGGGTATCTTCTTCTTTGACTCAAACCTGGTGATGCCGTGATTTTATGTCTAGCTTGATTAAGTATTTATCTTGTTGCATAATAGATAATCTATCTTGGGTAAGGGATAACCATTAGTGAGCATAATTTTATTTAAAACCCTGTAACCAATGCATGTCCACCAAATCAAATTGATCTGAATCCTTTTCTCTCTCTCTCTCTCTCTCTCTCTCTCTCTCTCTCTCTCTCTCTCTCGCGGTCTCTCTCTCTCTCTCTCTCCCACTCTCTCTCCCCCATGCCCCCTCTCTATCTACCACTCTCTGTCCCCCCTCCCATATGTCTCTCTCTCCCCTTAAGTGTCCCATTCTCTCTCTCTCTCTCTCTCTTTGTCCCACTCTCTCTCCCTCGTGCCCTCTCTCTCTCTCTCTTTGTCCCACTCTCTCTCCCTCGTGCCCTCTCTCTCTCTCCCACTATCTCTCTCCACTCTCTTCTCTCTCTCTCTCTTCCCCCCCCCCTCTCTCTCTCACCCCTCTCTCTATCTCTCTCCCCCTCCCTCTATGTATATATCTCTCTCTCTGATCCTCTGTCTCACTCTCTGTCTCTCTCAGTCTCTCTCCCCCTCTCTCTCGTTGTACCCTCTCTCTCTCTCTCTCTCTCTCTACCCCCCCTCGATCTCTCTCTCTCTCTCTCTCTCCCCCCCCCTCTACCCAACCCCCACCCCCTTGTTTTCTCTATCTCCCCCCCTCTATCTCTCTCTCTCTCTACCCCTCACTCTCTCTTCAACTCTCTCTCTCTCCCTTGCTCTATCTCTCTCTCTCTCTCTCTCTCTCCCCCCTCTCTCTCTTCCCCTCTCTCTCCCACCCCACCCCTTTCTCTCTCCCCCCATCTCTCCCTTTTCTCTCTCTCTCTCTCTCTCTCTACCACCCACTCTCTTTCTCTCTCTCTCTCTCTCCTACCCTCTCTCTCCCACCCCTCTCTCTCTCTCCTACCCTCTCTCTCCCCCCCCCTCTCTCTCTCCTACCCTCTCTCTCCCCCCTCTCTCTCCCTCTACCCACCGCTCATTCTCTCTCTCTCGCTCTCTCCC